>JAVJGJ010000062.1:52175460-52193474 GCA_035590215.1 Microhierax caerulescens
CCCCCCCCCCCCCCCCCCCCCGCCTTGCTCCTATTGACCCTCTATGTCCTGCATCCCAGTGATGGGTCTTGTCGAGGTTTGGACATCCTGAGGCTCAGACACCTCAATGCTTCCCCGCGAGAAGAACACGTGAGGCTCAAATTCACAGCAGATCAGGGTTTGTGTTTTGCAGCCAGAAAGCCAAAGCAGAAAACACACCCAAGTGTATCTTACTATTCAAATGGCTATTTGTTTCTGTTCAGATTATGTATTTTTAGAGCATAAATTATGAAAATGGATTATATTCCTGTTTGAGCAGCTTTATGAAAAATGAACTTTGGCTGAACACAGACAGCAAATAAAATAGGAAACGAGTTAAAAAATGATGCAGACCTTCATTTCTTTTAAGGTAAAATGACTGGTCCCAGGTGTCAACACCTCGTAGACCTGCCTAGATATGTTCTGAACCCACTAAATAAAGGATTTTAGTGTGTTTTTATTTGGCTGCTTTGTTTTGAGTGGAATTATATCCACAATCTGCTTATCTCTGTTGCATTACTAGCAAGCAAAAGTTATGCTTTGCTGATTGAATTTACTTCACAATCAGATGCTCGATTTTTATATATATTTAAAATGTTTAACCGCTCTTTTACTAACAGAAATTATAGATGATATAAGTAAGACCTTATTTATTATTTATTGCTTTTATTTTAGTGTAATAGTTGTGAAATTCAGACATGAGATAGGATATGTGATTTTGAAAATACCCCTCTATGCCTTGTTCTGCTGTGTCCACACAGAACTGAAGCTGGCCATCATGACACCACAGATCTGAGAAAGCAAGAATTTGGGCGATAGTTAAATTAATTCTTTAGTGCACCTTGAATATTAGCAGTGTCAGAAGGTCTTTGCTACCTGCAACTCTCCATTCCAGTGCTCTGTTAAAAAGTAACACCGAAAATATGCTTCACTAGCTTCTTTTTTTTTAAGTGATAGATTTATCTCCTAATTTTGCTCTTGTTTCACAGTCTTTTATAGGACTCTTGGACAGTTTATAGATGCCAGCTGACACCTGTAAAGTTCACCTGAAGCTTTTCAGCAATTTAAAACACAGCGATGCAATTTATCTAGAACTCTTAATGCACAAAAAAGGGAAAAATTGATCAGAGTGGATGACGAACTCTTCTGTTCTGTCTTTATAATGTGGATGTAAACCTGTCAGGTTTTACAACCACCCTCACACCGCTTCAATTAAACATACCTTTTGAGGTGACACCATGTATTTCGCTCCCAGCCTGGGGCCCCACTGCTCCCGGTGCTTCAGCTCACCCCCAGCCATGGTGGGGGATCCAGCACAGGGACGGGGGCGTGAGGCAGCATCAGCATCAGCATCAGCAGCATCCCTTCCTAAGAAAGGTACTGATAGTTCATGTATGGTTATGCAGTGTTTTTCTTTAACTTGATAAATACAGATTAACAAAGGAATAATACAAAAGGGAAGGAGAAAAGAAATATTTTATTACTTTGAGAGCCTTTGCCAGTGCCATGTTACCTCGTCAGACCGCAGCCCAGTGGTGTGCCCAGCCCAGACTGAGGTGATCCAGGCAATGGGGCTTCCACAGCTTTCCCCTAAGACACAGCTCTACTGCACACATTTCTCAGGTTACTTGTTTTTTTTCTTAAAACTTTCTTTGACAAGCTCAGATGCTCAAAATAAAGGGACAAAAAAAAGTATGACTTGCAAGATATTATTTATCTGTCCTGTGGTATTTCTCTTTTAAAGCTTGTATTTTCAACCTAACCTAAATATTCAGGAAGGCCTAGTCATTATATATTTATTTCAATTGAAAGACGAGAGGCTCTTGCAATCAGACGGCTGCAGCATTTGTAAATCTGACTAAAGTACTGAACCTTGTTCTAATCCCGCTATTCACAATTATGTCAAGTTTGATCATCTGAAAAAAGCTGCCTTCTTGCTTGGTATTTATCATCTCTCAGACAGTAGCAGACAGTGATCTTTTACTCCCTCATGCAACATTTCAGCAAGCGTTATATATTTCAGAGACATTTTCGTGTATGTATATGCTACGAATTGTATGCAATATTCCAGAATGGTTCCACCAGTAGCGTACAGGGAAACATTATAGTATTAACCACCTCTCACCTCACCCATTACCGTGTTTCTTTTCCTAACATACTGCAGTATAAGAAGCATCTGATTTCCTGTTTAAGTGCCATATAATCACTTGTTACACATAACAGCACACTTCCTTTTAATGCTTAAATCCTGGGAGCTGTGATTTCCAGATGCCTCATGACTGCTTCAGCGATCCTCTATGAATCGTTGGGCCCATCAGACCTGATCCCTGGAATAAAACAGCCCACAGGGCTTCACCAAAGCCCCCTTTGAAAATGGACACAACATATTGGTTAATAAAACCTAAGGTGAGTAACAGAGAATGCACAACAACTCGCGGTAAGCTTTTTCCAGTGATGAATTACTCCTACTGATGCAATTGTCTTCTTATTTTCTATAGCAATGTACCAAATCTTCACCGTTGGGCCCTGGACCTGGTGCTCCTGACTGCCCCGGGCAGTGGGATTTGCTGCTTGGTGAATTCGTTGCAGCGTTTGGATCCCAGCACAAAAGACGAGCTGCCGAACGCGCCAGCAGCCCGGGTGATGGCTGAGCGCGGCTGAGGCTGCAACGCAATCGAGCAGTTGTGACCCACAGTTGCAGCACCTGATGAGCGGGGCCAAAATCAGGGGTTTGACCCCCTCTCTGCCCACAGCCCTGCCCTGCGCCTCGGCTGCCCTGCTCGCCGCTTGCTGTGAACTCCAGCAGCGCCAGCCTGCACGTGGACAGATGAGGTCCCAGCTGGTAAGAAACAATGATTCAAGCTGAAAGTTTAAATTACTGTAAGCATTAATGTTGATTAGCCTAAGACAGCTCGGCATGCGCCCTTTCAGTGCCGCGAGCACGAGGCTGGGACCCAGCATCCCAGACGTCCCATGTCCCACTCCCAGGAGCCACCAGCCCAGCCAGACCTCACCAAAGGCATCGCTGAGCAAGGGGCTGTGGTGCTGAGGCTCAGCCTGTAACACCACAGCAGAGCACAGCTCTCAGGCCACCTCTTCCCCAGCTGGCTGGAGTTTGCTGTAGAGGGCGTGGGGGCAGGTTCATGGTCCTTAGCAGCACATCGCAGAGATGTCCTGGGGATCTTTTAAACGAGACATTGGTTATGTGGTTGCCTGAGATTGTGGGTGACACAACGTTGTGACTCCCGCGGTTCCATCCAGTATTGCACTTCCATGTTTCCCTTTGGGATTTCCCAGATAAAAATGAATGCTCCTGTAACGGGGGTGTGGGTGTGTGTGGGTGTGTGTGGGTGTGTGTGGGGTGTGGGGTGTGGGGTGTGTGTGTGTGTGTGTGAGAGAGAGAGAGAGAGAGAGAGAGAGAGAGAGTTAGTCTTGTGTGCTGGGTGTGTTTCTGAGGGGCTGTGTAGGCTTGGCCATGTGTGCACCCTGAGCCCTGTGTGTCATGCATGGGAAGGGGTGATGTGTCCCCAGCTGTGCAGCACTCACAAAGCGACCCCAAAATTCGTACTTTCAGGTGTGGAGGGGTAGGTTGGGTAAGAAATAATGGGGGTTTGGTTCTTTTACTTCCCGGCGAGGCAGCCAGGGCTGTGTGTGCTGCACCAGGTGCTTCTGACTGCTTCATCAGGAAGAGGAAGGCTTCTTCAGATGGGTGCCAATAATCCTGGTGAGGGTTTATTTGGTGGTTACTGCAGGCTCAGGCCCCCTTGGAGTTGCTTCATCTGGGGTTGTCCTTGGTGATGGTTTCTTTATTTTACACAAGGGACACATGCAGGTAGAGGGGCTGCTGCCTGCAAGTGATCCGATACCGGCGGCAAGAAGAGTTTTCTTGTTCTGGTGGGATGGATGGGCATCTGTTGCATTCCTTCTGGTAAGTAAACCAAGGCAGCATTGGAGCATCAACCTTGGTTGTTTTAAAATCACAATAATCTCTAAGATTTGGGGTGCTGCATATGTTGCAGGGACTCTGATTTGTGGCTTTATTTGGGATGGGTGGTGATTTGGCAGGATGGCTTTAACATGCCAGCCTTGTGATGAAACCCCCTTCCTGAAGCTGGAGGGAGCTCGACCGTTCCCTCACAGGGAGCAGCCTGAATCTTTGGGTGCTCAGGGGTGGGGGACACCCTCTTTCTGGGTTTTGGGCAGCAGTTAAGGTGGGCAGCTTGATGTGAGTGCATGAGAGGGAGTATCAGGGCATGAAAAGTCTCTTGTCCGGCGTTAATATTGGACAGTGAGACCATGTGTAAGCTTGTGTTGCCTACTCTGAGGAAAATATACCATGTCCATACAATAATGTACCATGTTTTAGTTAACTTGCTCTAAGTTACTGCTTTGAGATGATAGGAAGCTGAGAGGGGCTCGCTAGGAACTCTAGCGAGGATTTCTGGGCAGCTTCTTCTGGCTGGTACCCCATGATGTGGAGCAGACCTGTTGTCCCCAGCCAGCCCCGCTGTGGGAAAGGGGATAAACCCTGCCTGTGCTATTGCTCTTACCCCTTGCAGAAACATAAAGGTTGCCCAAATCCAGAGGTTACATGTGAGCTAATGCACATGGAGCAGGGAAAAATCAGAAAGCATATTGATGCTATTTTTCCTTCTTCAGTGCAAAAAAGGGAAGAAAAAGTTTCTTAACAAAGCTAGCTTGTAGGAGCCCTTGCCTGGAGCCATGCTATGGGGAGAGCATTTCCTACACTTTGGAGCTGACCATCTAACGACAGTGCTCTTAATAGTTTTGTTCTAGTCTGTGTCCACAAATGCAGATTGGTATCTGCTCGTTACAGCTGGAATGCCTCAGGGATATAATCTTAGGGCTATAATTTCATGGTGGTGAGGCCAAAGTCAAGGAATATCTTTTCTGGGCATTGTAAGAAAACCAATCTACCCATTATGGGTCTTTTCTGGCAGTGCTCAGGAGCACAGAAATCCCAAGCCACTTCGATCGACAGTGGCCTGGGACTCCGCTGGTGTCACAGCCTCCACCGCCAGCCCTGGCCAAGCTCTCACCAGCAAAACCCTCCTGCAGATCCTTTGGGTGTGCTGGGGAATGGGGGAAGGGAGCTGCTTTGACTCAGAAGTTAGCAATAGTAAAATAAATTGTCACACTAAGATTAAATGAGTTGATGGGGAAATAAACTGCATTATAAATGCCATTACATTAAAAATAAGGTTGCCATGAAGCTCTTAAAATTGGGCGAATGTAAAAGCACACTGAGCAAATCTGCCTGCAGAAGGAAGTCTTGTCCTGAAACAAGCGAGAGAAATCCTGGAGAAGTGTTGATGTGCGTGCTCAGGCCATGGCTGGTATGGGACGGGTTCCTCCCTGCCTGCTCCCTTACACACAGGAGCATCGCCTGGCACTGCTCAGCACTAGGTTTGCTCCACCAAGAGCCCGGATTATTCTTCATGAAAACTGATACTTTAAAGTTCCTGATGTGTTTAAAAATGCTGTTTTGTATCGTGAGCGTTACGGTAGGATCCACGCTGCATGGTGCGTAACTGTGAAGATGGTATGTGACTGACTGGGGCAAGATGCAGGATGTATCTGATTGAAAAAATAATAAAAAAAAATAATGAAAGGAAGGAATGGGATATTTGGTTTTGTGGGGTGGGGGGAGTGGGCTAGAAGCAGACACTGGTATGTGCTTGTGTTTCTGATATGTCTTTGCCATCAACATGCTTGTTAGATAGTAATAGTCCTAAATTGACTTGGCTGCTGCCTAAAATGAGCTGGATATTGCTGTAGAGAAATTATCTGCACTTTATTAGATGCTCTACTTTATTTGGTTTTGAAAAACAGCTTTGACTTGAATGGATCTTCCTGATCTGGGTTGTTTGGTGTGCTAATTGTAATCCTGTAGCCATAACTCTTTAAAATATCTCTACAGATGTACTAATAGATCCTGTTAGGGTAGTTAAAGTATAAAAACATTTGTCTTTCAAATATCATTCCGTCTCTTCTTACTGAAGTGAAATGAACTTGGGCGATCTTATCAGGCTTTGCAGGCCTGCCATCTACTGGTTATTTTTTTGTAAGGTGGTTCGTGGGGCTTCATCTCGACCTCTTCAGAGAAATGTTTTAAACTTCTTTAATTGAGCGGCTGGCTGCAGGGCGAGGGATGCTGTGGGGGACAGAGGCGATGGCTGTGTGCACACCCGGCGGGGCTCGCTCTGGCACCCGGGGGGACCAGCCACCATCTGCCTCGTTTCTGCCCTTTCCAAACGCCGCCTGGCTGAGGCGTTGGATGTACAGAAGTGTCATGACTGTTCTAGCTGACCAGGAGAGCAGCTTTGCTGGCTCTCGTGGCTTTCCCCCGCCCCGGCAGTGCAACAGTTGTTCCCCTGGACTATTTTTAAACCTGTGCTGACAGTGGGCTTAGGGAGTGCTGCCTCAGATCTGCTGGGCACGGCTGGCCCCGGCCAACATGCAGTGGTGACAGATAATACCCACACATAGTAGGCTGGAGACAAAGCTGTAAAGGTTATGCTTCCAGCTTGCCATCAGGAGCTCCTCAGCGTGTGGTGTGGCTGGTGTTCCTCCTTTTCTAACTTTTATTTCTGTTTTTCCAGCGATGGGGAGTGTCGGTCTTCCCCGAACTGTTTTCCAGGTGCAGCTGCACTAGGACTTGCTGATCTCAGATGATGATTTACAAAAGCGAAGATCCCACCAGGTTGTGATGTGACTTGTAGAAAGAGTTTTAAGGCAGAGGAAGCTGTGCCGTGCCCAGGTGTGCTGTCCCCTCCTTGAGCCTTTTCTTGAATGTCCCCTCTGCTTCTCACATGTTTCTGCCTAGTCCCAAGTGAGATAACACAGTGCTTCAAGGAGGAGGCAGCCCAGTGCGCTGAAGTCCTTGCTGAAGGAGGAAGCAATAATTCTTTATTTAAAAGAGATTATAGCTTACTGCTGTAAATTACCGTATCTCTTTATTTGATCATGTCGCTAACGGCTCTGTGAAGGCTTAATGACAACTGGAGCCTTCTGCTGCACCGCAGCTGCTGAGTGGGAGGCCGTGAGCTGCTCGGGGCCATTGCTGCCGCCACAGCCCCGGGGCTTTGCAGGACTCGCACCACGGCGAAGTGGGCTGGCACTGCACGCTGCTGAGCATCCTGTGGGCGCGGGGTAGTTCTGCTCAAATTAAGATTTGCAGGTGGGGAGCGGAGCTGTGTCTCCGTGCAGTGGCAGGGAAGGGTCTGAACCTACAGCAGCCCCTTGGCTGTGGAGCCTCTTGCTGGACGCTGCTGCCTTTTTGCTCTCTCCTGAAGGCTACGTAGTGCTGCCTATGCTTCTTTTCCTTCTTTCTGCTTAAGTCATAAATTATCAAGTGATAGCTGCTACAAGTGACTGCATCTTAATAGCCATTTTGTCCAGCTGTAGGTGTGTGAGAAACTTCTGGACACTGAGGAGATCTCTATGGTTCCCTTGCCTTTTTTTTTTCCCCTAGATGTTAGCTTGTGGGGAAAATTCCTGGGAGGTCAAAGATCGAATATGCTTAAAAATGAGCAACGCTTCAGTACCTTTTCCCTGGTCCCCGTAGTCTTGGCACCACTGGGCTCCTCATGGGAAAGCCTTCCCTGGGTTCCACCAGCTCCTGGGGCACTCCTGGCTCTTACTGGAGTATGAGCCACCTGGCTCTTACTGGAACAATTATTTGCAACAGGGTGAAACCCTGGTCCCACTGGAACCAATGCTATTGACCTCACAGCAACTGAGGTATTACGCCTGCTGAATAGTGGCTTTCAACTTTTACGCTGATACATGCGATGGAAAAAGCTTTTAGAGGCTACCACAGGCTGAATTCCAGCCTGAGCCCAGCTCTTGTTTTACTGTGCCAGATATGTACCCAAAACAGAGTCAGCTGTTGAGCTGTGAATGTGTATGGCAGAACAGATCAAAACTGTTTAAGAAGATCAAGCCCTTGTTTGTTAAGGCTTAAAAATACCATCTCACCAAGCGTAGGCTGTAATTTCCTAGGCCTTATGGGCAAGGATGCTCAGCCTTGGGAAAGGCGATGGTGCCACCAGAGCCTGGCCTCATGTTTGACATGGAGCAGTGCCTGCAAACTGCTCTAAATCCTAAAGGTGTCAACCCAAAGACATCCTGCACCCTGCAAGGGGCTGCTGGCATCAGCTTGAGCTGTACCCTGCCCCGGTGCTGGGGAGAGGGCTGCGCAGGGGCAGTTTCCCACTGCTGCCCTTGCTCTCCTGGGTGTCTGCCGGCAGACAGCAGAGCTGGTGCAGTCTTTGTTGGCAGAAGTTTTGTGACTTGGGAAAGATGTCCGGACCCCCCTCTGCCTCTTCGTTGCTTTCATAACAAACTGGGGCTGGCAGGACAGTGGAGGGCACTGTCAGCTGGTTAGTGACAGGGGCTTTCAGGGTCAGCCAGAACACCCCCCCCCACCACCCCCCAAAATAACGATTATCAGTTCAGAATGTTTAGCAGCTTTCAACTTCAAAACTTAAATATTTTTGACTTCAGATAAATTTTTTGCTGTGAACACTCTGTGCAGACTGGAGGGGTGGGAGCTACGGTTTATGGATGGGGGACTGCCCTGGGGTATGGCATGGTGTCTCCTGCTGTGGTGGGGCATCTGTGGATGTGTTCACTGGCTTGTGAACTGGTGATTGCACCCATATTTTCTTACTTGCTTCTAGGGAATGCTAGTTCCATCCTCGCTGTGTCTGGCTCTGCAGTGAGTCTGGGCAGCCCCCAGGGAGGCTGTGGGCACAGGGTGGGCTGTGCCCGTGGGAGCTGCCACCCCACTGGAGTGCCTGACCTCCCACAGCGATTCCTGTAAACATCTGTCAATATTAGTCACATATTCTAGGTTTTTAATTGATCATGCTGCCTCCTTGTACATGATGTTTTTTCCAGGGTTTTACCATAATAATGACTTCTAATGAAGCTGATTATGTCTCCCATAAGGAACATTAATAGATGAATGCGTTGTTCTTAAGGTACGTCTCTTCATCGAATGAGCTGTAACGAGCGCAGCACGGTGCTCCGCGGAGCACAGGATGTGTGGTGCTATGTGTACACCACGTAACTCAGACGTTTTTATCCTTTAACTTCTGGGCTGGATCCACGCTGCAAGAGATGGGGAAGAGTGGAGCGTCTGAGGCAGCAGGGCTGAGCAGCGCCGGTGGTGGCTGCCAGGTTTAGGCACAAAACCAGCCTTGACGCACGCTGATACGCAGCTGCCGCAGAATTAACCTGCGCTCAATATTGGAGAACTTTCAGAAGCAGTATTGATGTGCTTCGCTACTGCAAGGTGCAAACTGAGACATCAAATGAGGCATACGCAACATGAAAACACAGTGGTTATTTCTACTTACTCCACAGGTCAAAAAAGGCACAGGTATTGCATTCCTCTCCTCGTTTCTCTCTCCCCATGTGTATTACCAAATGCTTTTCTTTTGGCTCTAAAACCATATAATCTTCTGCACAATGGCCTGTGCATGTTCAGATTCTAAATCCTTATGAAGTTGGGCTAATTTTCCTGCTTCAATGTAGTGAGTGTTAACAAAGTATTCTATCTAAATAATGCTGTGAAATGCAAATTACCACTTCCGTAGTAGTTTGCTTATTACAAACTCATTAAAATGCGTAACCCAAAAACTCTCTACTCATTATGAAGCTCTGTGCTATATCACTCCATAATATAAAGCAGCTGCATGTTGGCTCTTTGATATTGGAAACCCTATTGTCATTAACCTCATTATGACAATACTTCTTTATGATATTTGAAATGCATGCCTTTCAAGAAGGATGCTATAAGGATGATAATATTTTTCTGTTTTGCATAATACAAAGTGAGGGGGAAACGGGCAGCAGGAGATGAGGAGACTTGGATTATTTATTAGCATCCCCAGGAACAACTATGGTTCTGTAAGTTTAGACGCTAGTAGATGCTTGTGCCTCTGACAGTGATCTCTTGGCAAATGGAAATAGTGGCTCACATAGTTTTTACCCTTAATCTCCTGTTGCTGTGGATAAATAACCTGGTACTTCTATAAGACACAAAGTGTTTGCAGTAAGCGGTGAGTTGAGAAGCTTCTAGGGGTGCTAGCCCCACATGGATTACTTTCCTGAACTTGGTCTTGCTTGTTATACTCTCCACCCTGAAGAAACATCCTCTGCATTTACTGAATTCCTCTAACCATAAGAACTCTTGGGTTTACAATTTATTTTACTTTTTTTCTGTTGTTTTTTTTTGTTTGTTTGTTTGTTTTGTTGTTTTATATTGGCGTTGAGACTGGAAGGAACTGGAGTTGCTTAATGCTCCGTTTGTTACTGAGCTGAATTCTTCATAGAATTCCAATGTGGGGGTTTTTTGTTGTTGTTTTTATTTGTTTGTTTTTGGTTTTTGTTTGTTTTGTTTTTTTTTTTTTCCTGAGTGGTAGTAGATCAGAAACCATGGTTTTGATACCAAGTTAGGACTGTCTTCCCCCACCCTTTGTGCATAACCTAACATTTACTACCATTTTTATCAGCCAGTCACTCTGACACTGTGAAATAACAACTGGATTTAGCTTCACAGCTCGGTAGGTTGGCATAGGCAGCTTTGCCTGGGACTCCATTGGCGTGTGCCATCCCCCTCCATCTGTGGCTTTTCTGACCAGCTACTTGTGTAGGAATTGCCCTTCCCACTGGCTGAGCTTAGCTCACATCCAGCTGCTGGTGTGGGACCTTCCTGAGCTTGTGTCTGACCTGAGGACTCTGTCAGTTGGATCATCCCTGTTTGCATGTGCAGCTGCTCCTTCAGAAAACTTTAGGTACTTGTGTTATGGCTTCATTTCTGGACTTAGATTTTTGTTTCTGTGTCCCAGGTTAGTGTTAAGGGACATGCACGTGTGGTGGTGATGGAGAAACCAGAAGAGCTGCAATATTGGCAGTCCAAGAGCACCAGCTCCTGTTCCCAAACCACACTTTTTGAGCACTTGCTTCCTTGTTGTTCTCAGTATAGTTCCCTGCTGATTTGCAACCTGTATTTCAAGACTTTTTTCAGTCCCTTATTTGGCAGAACAGAGATGAATAGAGACCTCTGGCAATACCGTTGGCCCAGTCTTCTTTGCTGTTGCTTCTCTTGGATGTTGTGTAGCCTCTGTGGCACTTGCTTTTTCACAGTGCTACGATGATGTGACATGGGCAGAAAAGGCCTCTAGCTGCGTTGCTTCTTGGGGAGTGTCTGTGGGTTTCTTCTCAGCCCTCCCCAGTGTTGGGTTGTATGGAGGTGTGCTGGAAGGGAGACGGAAGGTGGTGGCATGAACGTTGGGGTGTATGGAAGAGAGCAGGCAGGCAGTGGCGTGGGTAGTGTTGCATCATCTCTGTGCTGCTTCCTCGATCAGCATTTCTCAGAAGTTAAATAAGATGGAATGGATAAATAAAAGGAGGATTCCAAGCCAGGACCCTCCCTGGGACCATGCTGGGGCTAGAGCTTTCATGCTCTGGGTGACAGCAAGGGCAGCAAACCCCAAGCAAACCATCGCCCTGTACTTTCAGCCTGCAGGTGTTGCAGGGAGAGCTGGTGTTGAAACTTTAGTGATGTTTTGTTTACACTGCATAAGTAATGCTTAATCTGCATGTCTGATTGGGAATACCTTTTTTTTTTTCATCTGAGTGCACTCCATTTTGGCTGGTGGATCTCTGGGGTGAATAACAAAAAGGATGCCAGTTGTCTGGAGGAGAAGCAGTTTTCTGAATCACAAAAGAGCACACTTTATCAGAAAATCTAATAATGTGCAACACTTTTGTAAAGTAAACCCTGTGTGACCAGCTGGAACTTTGAAAATTTTACAAGAAGCCGTGGGGACAATTAATCATAATAGAGTCAACTTTTATGCAATTTTCTGAAATAGCATGCAATTACATAATTTTTACAAGGGAAAACAGGGTTGGGGGATGGTTCAGGGGAGGAGTTTGGTTTTTGTACATAGCAGGAGCATCGTGTCAGTGAGCTGCTGCTGGGGACAGGGAAAAGCAGTGTGTTTGGTTCCTGTTAGTAGCCTCAGCTCATGTTAAGGAGAACAAATTTATCCTTTCCATGCCACTGGCTGGGATGTGTCTTCTTGAAAAGCTTGGAGAAAACATGTGGGACTCTTTCACAGAGCTGCTCTGTACAGCAACAACGGATCAATGATTTCTTTTTTAAAATGCTGCAAACATTGGCATTAATTCTATTCAAAACGCTCTCCTAAAGACAGCCTTGCCAAATAACCAGCCTCCTTATTTTGCTGGTTGAGGAGTCACATATTTAACTGTGCATTACAGAAATGCCTTAGGAACCTGACATAGTGATAGTTCTTAGAAGGCAGCTATGTAACTCATTAATTCCTTAATTGGGGTGTTGTAGTACGGGGACCTCTTTTGTGCACATTTAAATCTGGTGCTGGTGGGCAGGAAGGACCGGAGGGCAGGACCGACAGAGGGGCTCAGCCCTTGGGCTGTCCCATCCCCATCCCAGCTCATCTCCTTCAGAAATGCAAGTTGGTGCCAATTCTGTGATACCTGCTGAGGTCTGACACACCTGGCTCTTGCGTGGGTGTGGATTATTGATACGTGGCTGTGGATTATTGATACGTATTTCATAAATGAGCCACTGTCCTCACAAGATATCCAAAAGCATCACTCTACTAATTAATCTCATACAAAATCACCTATTTGCACAAGCAATGGTGCTTGTCTCAGAGCCCTGGCTTCTGCAAATGGGGCTCATGCTCCTGCTCATAGGGAAAGGAGGGTTGGTTTCTGCCTGGGGTAGCACTGAATGCGTTTTTTCATTTCCTACATGAAGGTTAAATTCCAGCATTTCAAGTCTCTGTCTTTCTTCTCTCTCTCCTTTTTAGCAAAATCTGCTTAAATTTTGAAATAGGTTCTTGAACAACTCCAAAGTCCGTCCCTAGTGAATTCCTCCACCATTAAGGCTGCTCTTTACTGATGTTTCCCGTTCGTTTTGGTGGAATGAAATGGCAGTCTGTCTCTTACATGATGGGTAAAAGCAGCAGTAAACTGAAACTGAAACAGAAGTACAATTCACAAGGGAAGCACTACTACAGGTTTAATGTATTCCCATCAGAAATCACAAAAGTCTTTCAGGGTCTTATGTGTTTATCGTTAAACTTCTACAGCACTTGGATGACTGAGGGCACCTGTATATTTTACATTTTGTTGTTGCATGTAGACATTTTATAAGCAGGTGCTGAAACTGCAAGAACCTCTTTGCTTTTACAAGCTCAGAACTGGAAATGTTGGCATTGCTGGGGAGTGACTCTGGGATGCTCTTAAATATTTTCAGAGGTTTTGGTATTGATTTCTTGTGGCAGGTTGTAATGCTGCGCAGCAAGTGTCTGCACTTTTTGAGGATGCAAGTAACGCTAAAACAATCTGTGCTGTGGTACAAGTGGTTATTTCCTCATGCACACTTCATTACACAAAACTATTATTTATTTCAATCCATGTATTGCTCAGAATCTTCTTTCCAATGAATAAACCGTTAGCATGTAAGCCATGATTTAAACTAGCTCTGTGTGTAGCTTTTGTTAAGTGTATCAGCAGTACATACTCCCTGAGAATGCTTTCTGCCTTTTCTTTGAAATGCAATTAGAAATGGTTATGTTTGTGTATCCACCGGGAGCCCAAGTTTTCAAATTGCTGAGTTTTCCCTTATTTGATTTTTTTTTTCTTTTCTTCAGCCCTAGAGAATATTTATAAAATAGCCAAGTGCTTAACTTTGAACTGGAAGGCAGGAAAAAAGCAGACTGTGTGAAAGCGGTGAGTTCATAATTTAGGCTCAGTATTGAAAGAGGATCAAGAAACGTCGAAAAAAGAGAAAACAGGGACAGTGTGATGGGCATGGGCACTCGATCAGACAAGCTGCAGGGAGGAAGAGCTGGTTCCTCCAGCAAATACCAGACAGGAGTTGCAGTGCAGGAGTTCAAGTCTGGTACCTTCATCTTGCTACCTTTGCTACCGTTTATCTGTTGTCTTGCACTAAAAATTTGTCACAGAGTCTGCGATGGAAGTACTTCTGTAATTGCCCGTATTATATGGATCATTGACCTTCAACAGTGGAACTGCTGAAGCAACTGTCCATTTATCTGGAAAATTACCACATGGCAAGAGCACATTAGGCTCTTTTACTCTGTCTCCTCTAGCAAGTGCCCATGTGTTATTAGCTGCTGGACCACAAATCTTCGCATTTGGCTACTAGCTACCCTTTAGTGAGAAAATACATAAGGAAAAGGAAATAAGACTGCCCATTCTCCATCGTGGTACCTTGGTCTGGTTCCACATCACCAGAGAGCACCAGAAAATACTGGGTTTGATTATCCAAGTTAAATATCAGCCTGAAAATATACCTGCCAAAGTTGTAGATCAATGAAACAAAGTAAGAAATGATGAGCAGCATGCGGGAGCTAGGCACCAAGGTTCAGCAGGAGTGCCAAAATAGAGCATTCACTGGGGCTTTGGCACGTGCTTGGCCATGCCTGTGCTTCAGCCTGGAGCGCTCCTGATACTATGGCACACAGAATTCAGTCAGTTACATTTTGGATGAAACTGCTGGTGCTTCCGGGTTGATCAAGATTTAGCATTTTCCTCAAATTCCCTCTAGTTCAGCCACGTGAGGTTTGATCACATTCTGGGCTGGTGAAATTCCTGTGCTGGAAATGAACAGAATTCTGCACGTTCGTGGCATTAAAATTCATGCTTCATCATAGTTTTGCTCAAAAGCTCATGCATGCATAGCCCTGCTTCCCGTGGTGTGGTGGCTGCTCTTGGACCGTCCCGCATCTCCTCCAGCGGCTCCCTGGCAGGAAGGAGCATGACATCTGCTTTTTGGGAACAGACCTGCCAGGCCTGTGTTAGGGAATACTGATAAAAAACATCAAGGTACATATTCCTCACAGCACAGATACTGAAATAAATCCTTGGTGTGGAGTGTTTTCTTGCAGATATCTCCAAGGCAGGGTGGGTGTAAGACTGTGATGGGAGCAGGTCCAACCCTGGGACTCTGCCGCGTCTCCTTGGGCACATACAGGGATGCCAGTGGGACGCACAGGCACTGCTGTGTACTGAGGATGGAGGGCGAGCAGCTCCATGTACACATACTCCAGGGATGGAATGAGCATACCTACAACCCAAGTGGCCTTTTGAACCATAAATGGTTCTGAAATGGCACCATCAACCTGCCCAGGGGCTGGGAGCTCAGCCAGCAGCAGCCAACTTCGGTGCTAGATGGAAGAAATCCATTCTCCAGCTTTTCTAGTTTCTTCTTGGACATTAAATGTACCTGTAAGCAAAAAAGAAAGCAAATATCACAAATTTCAATGCAAAAAAATCTTGATTCTTTCTGCTGCTGCCTGAAAAGGGAAGCCTGGAGGAGGAGTTAAAGAAATTCTGGATGGGTGATTTGTGTTATGGACTTTTTTATTCCTTGGGTAAGTGCCACCATCATGTCTGTTACTTCCCGTTTTGAAGTTGTTATGAGATCTCTCACAGGAACCAAAGACAGCCACAGTGTTAGCACTGAATGGATTTTGGACTATTTTAATGAGTTTGAGGGGGAAAGTAAAACCCATTTGTTGTTTGTTCAGAGAGATGTATTTATGGAAGTTTATGGAAAGAACTTCAGGTAAAGAGGGGGAATTAAACCAAACTTTTCAGTGACAGTTCCATAAAGCCACTGCAAAATTACTAAAATACGGTACACTCTGTAATAAATAATTCTGTTATTTCCTTCCCAAGTGCAGCAGCAGTGCTCAGTTCTGACTTTGCAAGTTCATGTTTACTTAAGAAGGGCAAAACAAAGGATAAAATTAGATGCTTGTTAACTTCAGTTACGCTTGCCATGTCTTGCAAATCTGTATGAGGGCTTAAAAAAAAAAGATAAATGAATAATCAGCTCACAGGTGACCAGTGCCACATGCTGTAGATGCTGTGGCTCCTGGGGCAGAGCATCCTTCTGCCTTCTCTGCTTCTGGCGCTAATTCTGAAAGTCATAGATCGCAGTGTTGTTGGTAAGATCAAGTCCAACCGTAAACCCAGCACTGCCAAGTCTCCCACTAAACCATAGTCCTTGTATAGAAAGTTTGGAGACTCATTCTTAAACATTGTAATTTGCTGGGACTTAATCTACCCCCTAAGCAAATGCCTCTAAACACATCTCTCTTTTCTTCTCATTTTCCACAATTTGTCTTACGCTGGTGATGTGCCAGGATTGGGTACGGAGCAACCTCTGAGCAGGACCATTGCCTGCAGACCCTCAGCATCATGTGGCTCTTCACATCACATTTTACTGCGACTTTTGATGCTGCCACAAATCATTACAGTCTTAATTTTAGTATTGCTTTAGTACTTTCCTATGTCTCCCAGCACAGGCTCTCTCTGCTGTGTTGTCCCATTTATCTGTGCCAAACCCCACATGGGAGGCAGAAGACGGGAAGCCTCGGGAGAGGAGCGATATGGCTGTGAACGACCCCAGGGCTGCTCTGAGGCTGCACCAGGGCTTTGTGGTGGCTGGGAGCTGGGGTCAGGACAGCCAAGGCCCATGCACCGTGAGTTAATGTGAGTTAATGGAAGAAAGGTCGTGATAAAGCCCTATGTATAGAGTCTTGTGCAGAATTTGGAGCAGAAAGGAAATACCTATTCACAGGATAAACTTATAGGTGAATGTAGCTGGAGATGTACAAGGTGGGTGCAATGAAGGAAGTTCCCGTTTGGCTGAACATCAGGACACAGGTTGCTCCAAGTGGTATGAGAGACGGCCCAAGGGACAGATGGGGGCTGAGTTTTGTTTCAGTGGATGAATAAATGTGATGGCATACAGGAAAATCTGGTATTTTCAGACTTGTATCAGAATGACCAGCCCCTGAAAACCAGTGAAGGTGTCCTGGCAGTGACCTGGAGTGTGCCTGGTGCAGCAGGAGGAGGATTGCCTGGCCAAGGACTGCTGAGGCCAGCAGAGAGACTTAAAGCTGCCCTGCCTTGCTCTGCCTTGACGTTCTGTGCCTGGCTAGGCCAGGTCTGCTATGGCAGAGCTGCAAAAAATGTTGAGTGCTTTTAAATACACCTGTCTTTGAGAATCTATGGAAAACTGCAATTTATATATAACATGCAATCTCTAAATATTTGCATTTTATTCTGTAGCTGTACAGAAAATGGTGAGAGCAGGATCAAGCCGCAGACAGCCTTTGTTTTGTTAGCAAGAGGAGTTTTAAACAGGCTTCATTTTCACTACATAAGCCACTCTGTAATCTTTCTTATGCATCTATTTCCCCTTGATCTTGCTGCGTGAGTGACAGCTACTTTACACTAGCATTATCTGTCAAAATATTATTTAACTGGAATACCTTCTAGAACAAGTTTTTGTTGTTATTAGAAATAAAAATGCAGCGATAATTGAATCCCTTTATATTCCCTGTGTAATGCAAGGAGTAAGACATATTCACACCTAAGGGGAAAACACATCTGGATTTCCTCCTTGCCCCAAGACCGTGTGCTATCCCTTACACTGTAACAGCTTTGATTCACTATACCTTAGAGGGAGATGAAATTTGCAGTGTATGCATATCATCTAAGGAAAACAATAGCATACATACAATATTTTTTTTTTTTTTGCTATAGGAATTGCATTAAATAAATATATAGCAAGCTACAGTGTCACAACAAGTAGATGTACAATTACGAAGACAAAATACCCCAAGGAAATCAACACAAGGCTTATTAATATCCAGGCCTGCAGAAGACAACTGTCAGACAATTGGTCAACAAGGTACATGGTATCTGTTAGATACTGACTAACCCATTATGATCTTTATGAAGTGTCCTTTTGGGGGTCTAGATCTTCAAATATGAGTTGGAAGACCCTTTTCTTTTATTAGTTGCTAAGCTCTTTATACTTTTACCATATTGCGGCAGGTTAGAAGTCTGAGCTTTATTGTCTTATG
>JAVJGJ010000062.1:52209351-52221809 GCA_035590215.1 Microhierax caerulescens
CTCGGCCCCGGGCCGGGGGGTGGGACGAGGAGATGGTCTTTAAGGGTCCCTTCCAACCGAGTTCTATGAAGTTTCATTTCATTTTTTGAAGATTTTTTGAGAAATAGCAAAGGTGAGGTAAGGGCTTTACGAGGCAGCATGCACCTCATACACAGTTTAACTGCTGCGGGGGAGTGGCAGCTCCTCAGGACGACTCCACGCAGATGACTGCCCTGTACCTGGGCTCCTCATCAAACCTTTTGACAACTGGCCTTCCTAGCATCAGGCAATGGACTCTCTTTTGGATGGAAAGAGATGAACAAGCAGGCTCAGCTGCACACAAGCAGGGCACTGGGTGCAGTGGCGAGCAGTCTCCGCAGCAGCTCCTGGTAAGGCCCCCCTACGCTCACCCCGTGCATAGTCTGGAGGTTTTAAGATGGACTAAACTTAGTCTGCCATCCAAAGGAGCAGCCTGTGGTTCAGCACGGCGAGAACCTGATGTGGAACAAGGTCCCAGGGCAGACCCCATTGGAAAGAAGCCATGCCAAGGGGGCCGACACTGCGCTGCCACCTGCAGCAGCACCCAGCAAGCAGCAAGGGCAGGGGGATTTGCGTTAGAACTGCATTGCGATGAAGAAAAATGACCATCTGAATAAAGCAAATAGTCTTAAGGAGATCACAGCTTAGATCTGTGAAGGTATCTAGACACCTGCATTTCCACTGAAATCCACAGGAACTTAGGTCTGATCCCCAGGCGTTCCAACTAGTCAAGAAAAAACAAAAGCTGGACACAAAGATGGAGAGGATTGGTTGAAAAATATTAATGTTTAACTCTCTATTACACCAAACCTGTAGAGGAATCACTTTGTTTCAAAACACTGATTCTGCATATCATTCATACATCTGGCCCATGAGGAGGAAAGCGTGTGGGCTATACCACACAAGTGCTATTGTGTATAATACAAACTACAAAGCTTTTATTTACCTTCATACCTCCATGTCTGGAGAATGCAATTCAATCATTAATGGAGTAACAAACCCAGGCAATTTCATACTGTAGCCAAAGTGGTGTTTAATGCTTCTGCTTTTGTAAGTAACAATTTACAAAATACAAAGTTAAAAATATTAGATCATATGATTTTTACCTGAATTAAAGACAGACTATATGCCTATTTTACTATATACATGTAAATAAAGCATCACTCAGGTAATTTTGTGTACAAACCATAGTATTAGGAAATATAAAGAGTATATAATTTTTATCAATAAAACAAATTCTCATAGTTATACAGGGTGACGAAAAGTCTTACAAAAATAATTCTGTGGTTCTACCGCAGATTTGACACAAATCTGCTTTAAAGAAATATTCACCTGTCCCAGCCTGTACAGCATTCACCCATATGTATCACAGCAGCTTTATGATTCTGACAAATCTTGAAACAAATGACAGAGGCAGCGTATCTATTTAAAAAAATACCACTATTCTAAGCCTTCTATGTATTAAGCTATTAAACTTCAATTTGTTTTCATGCTGGCTTGTTTATAAACGCATCCCTTGCCCCATTAGAAAGCATGGGGTATGGAATCACATCCCAGCCGAAAGACTGACTTTAAAGTTTATCCAGAAGTATATGCATTCTCATTTGTGAACACATCAGGGGTAATGATGACATTTCTAAAACCTAACCTAATGTTTCTAGCCAGCTGGAGAGGTCAGGTAAGACTTCAGGACAAGTAAGACCAGCAGGCGTTTCTCAGGGACCAAGTGAAGCAGGCGCAGCGATGCCGCTGGTGATGCTTTGCCCCGTGAAGCCTCGGATGTGATCTCCAGCTCACAAAGCAAGGACAACAGGTATTTCACTTTGGGATACTTTACACAGAATAGAACTGAAATGTACATCTATCCAGAACACTGTATTTATCAGCAGATGCATCCCCAGAAAAGTTAAGTAAAAATCTGGTCAAGTTTTTGTTAGGGTTTATGGCCTCCCGCAACAAGGAAGAACATAGAACACTGATGAAAAGGTACAGCACAGGTACCCTTCTGCTTCAAACAGCAGTTCCCAAAGGTTTCTTCATTATTTATTTTTATATATTGTAAGCCAGCTCAAGAAAAGCAGGAACATGGGAGCTGCTATTTTTGACAAATACTAGGAAGAGTATCTTTATGTTGTGCAAATTAAATAGGAGTATATACACATACACTTGAATTGTAGTCATACAGGAACTACTTCTTAAATATTGAAGATACCAATATTTAATAAAAAGAGCAATTTCAAGTTTAACATTCTCCTGATAGCAAATACATTTTTTTGTATCAATAGATAGAAATTTATTGATACAAACCAATAAAATAGAAACAATAGCAAAGAAAAAAATACTGTTGGAAACTACTGACATTTTCATAATTCCTGTGGTACTCAACAATCAAGGCTTAGCCATGAGGCAAGAATGGATGCCCACAACAAAACCTGGTATCAAATACTGGCTTTGTATTTGTAAAAAAATCTTTCCATTCAACACGTGTCCTGTTTCTTGGACTCTTCCCCTGCATCTGCCTGCTACAGTCTCCAGAACGTGTGGGATACTGAACTAGGTGTTCCCATGCCACCCAGTCTGGTGCTTTTGCAGTTAAATAACCAGGAAAGATTATCCTGGACACTGAAATGTTAGGGATGAAAAAATTAAAACATTTACCAACAACACAAACAACTCTGAAGGAAGAGAAAGATACATATGGGTTTTCATAGAAATTTTCACTAAGGAAGAAAGGCACCACGTTTCTGTATCAAAACCTTTTCTTTTTTTAATACACTTTCATTACAAGTTGTGTTACGATGCAGCTGAGATGGTAGCTCCCAAGTGGTTTTCATCCCTTTCTATGTTTTCTATTTCTTTCATTCCTTTTGTATTCTAATGTATTTTGTTGACAGCGGTATAACTACACTGTGATAGGCTGAAAATGAGGGGAGTTAACTTTCCGCTAGCTAATCTATTTCTACACCCTTTTTTGGAGTCCATTCTTCAAAAAGGTGAAATTTGTAGGGGAACAGAAGGGTTTTTAAAATTTAAATATTACTATAGAATTCATCTGACATATATGCCATATTGTGTTGCCAGGGATGCAAAAAGCTATAGTTAAAAACAAACAAAATGAACCTTACTTGTGACCATTTTACTCTAGTTTCTATAGCATAGCATTTAGATGTTCAGAATGCACATATAAATAACATAACTACTCATCAGTTGGACTTGATGTAAACTCCAGCATTACATTTTTAACAGTGTAAAGAATGTAGAACAGACCCATGTTGACACTGCAGGTAACAGTAAAAAATAGGAAAATAAAAAAAGTTCTCCTGTTTTGCTCAGCTGTACAGACGCAGTAATCTCCAAGGACAGTCTTGAGAGTCAGGGTGGACAGTGTAATAAAATACCTGCACAGTGTACAGTAACAATGGGAAGACTGATATGAAAAAATTACATTAAAATCGAACACCAGTATGACTTCATCAACCTCTGTAATGCAGCTGCAAACTATGACCAGTCCTGTGATTTATGTACGATAAGATTTTACAAAACACAAGTAATGATTACTCAAAAGGGAGAAGAATTAAAAAGAACATGGCACAAAACCTACAAGGACCATAAGGGAAACCAGTTGGTTTTGGTTTCTACTGTATTCCATACCGGATTAAAATATAGTTAAGTTTAAAGCAAACAGAAGAAACAGAATTCACAGCTACCTGTGAATTCTTAACATGATAAAATTTGACTTATTTAAATTAAAATCACCCTTTTGGTCTGATAATCCATAGACACAACCCAGTGTTTCAAACATGATGGCATACTTCTTTGATCCAATATATTCTAGTAGAAAACTCTTCCATCATAGAGTCCAAGTCTACTTTTGATATTCTCCTCTTTGGATACCCTACATTTTGACCACACACTGTTTAACTAATCATTACTTGTCATACATTTTACTTGATGAAGCATAATAGGTTTCAAATTATTTTGCAGTAATTAAATTTTCAGATACTTTGTAGCCTTTTACCTTCAAGCAGCTATTTCAAATTCCACAGAATGGGAACTAATGCTTACCTTTTTTTTTTTTGACTGCTATTAATACCAGCTTTTTTAAGAAACAAGGGCTGGACAACGTTGTAAAAATGAATTGCACATAAAATATGATGTAGTTATTTGGTAAAAAATATGTAATTTCAGTTTTGTATTACTATTTTGCATTAGTTACCAGTATAAAGGAATTTGCTCATCATATTGCCATTTCAAGTGAGGATATGTTCCTTTCTAGCTTGGATAGATACTATTGCTTGCATCAACCTGTACTGGGAAAGAGAGGATTCAAAATGAGTTTCACATCCTCCAGGTAACAGGGACAATACAATTTTTAAAACTGCTGTGTTTCTTGGAGATTTGGCCTTTTAATGGATTGTACTGATCTTGTGATTGAAAAATTTTGCTTTGAAAATACTTATTTTTGATGTAACTAGAATTTATATTGGCTTACAGGAAACCTGTTCTTTCCTAACCAGTCTGTATGCCAATTTACTGCAGGTCTGCTTTACAGGCTCATTTCCTCATCTATTACTTAACTTAATTCAGGATTTATAAGATATTCATATATTTAGGAAGAATATCTCCTTAACAGCGGTCAACACAGCGCTAGCTACAACTCCACACACAATATGGGAAGCATTGTAGGACCCTGAAACACCTTCATCTAGGGATTTTACAGTTTGATAAACCCCACTGGGAAATTAACCTTTAAAAGACTATCGCTAGATTTTTGCAACCTTGGAACTACCATTTTAATTTAAACTGGCTACTGGTTGCTCTCAGAACAGGAGAGGCCAAACGGTGTGATGCCTGCCATACCTGTTTTGGGTTGAACTCCACCCGAAAGCTGAGTGGCAGCATGGCACGGCTGTAGCTCAGCAGCTCTCCAGACAGTGGAGGCTGCTTTCTTTGTGACCTCTGGCAGGTCACAGCAACTTCCCTCCCATGCGGAGGGTTAACACACTTCAGCTCAGAGCTTGCAGGACCCTTCTGCCTAAACCAGAGCAGCCACTGCAGTGTCACACCCAAACGGCACAACCCTGCCATCTTAAGAGTCTAGAAATTATGTAGTCCTAAATACTGGCAAAATGCAGATGAAATTATTTGTGACAAGCCAATAAAATTATGTTGGATGACAAGTTCAGTACGGTTTGTTCTAATATTGCAATAACTGGACAGACAGAGTCAGGGAGTGTCAGATGGTATCTTCAGAACTTTGTGAGGACTCCACAGAGTTGAATTACTATTCATCTTCAGAATATATGATTTTCATAATATAGAATATAGAATCTTCATCCTCATAAGGGGGTTGTTCAAATAATGCTCCTTTTTCTATTAGATATTTGCCACATTCACAAACTCTGCTTCTTATAAACACGCTAGTATAGCATGTAAGATACCTGAATCGGATGCATATTTTGGATTTAAACAGAAGTTTCAATAGCATTTTTACTGGTCTTCACCAAAGCAAAGCTGAATAGCCATCTTAAAAATGAAGACATTTCTGTTCTCCCATTTCTGCCTGCATATGCCCAAAGGTTGCCCCAAAAAAGTGTTCAAGGCCAGGCTGGACAGGGCTTGGAGCAACGTGGTCTGCTGGAAGGTGTCCCTGACCATGGCAGGGGGTTGGAACAAGATGGCCTTTAATGTCCCTTCCAACCCAAAACATTCTGTGTTCCTATGATATATAGGGCTAAGCTAAAACTGCAGGCCCTGTACCCACATAAATGCAAGGACCATTTTCCAAGAGTATCAGAGAAAGTGCCCAAGTGAGACAGGAAAAATCTCTTGTATCAACATGACCTTTGGCCCAGTCCCAGATGAAGGCTGGGCCAAAGTCCAGATCAACTTAACTAGTGCAAAACATTAAATCAACATTATTTTTTTAAAAACATACTGAGCTACCTTAAAAGCAGAAGCATTTTTTCAAGTGTGAAAACAATGACAATCATAATTGTGCACTGAAAGAATGACACATACAGTGAACTGCTACAGCTGAATACCATACACCGATCCACGCTGTAAGGGAATGTACAGACATCCAGCTGTACTGGGTTCGCAGGTGCACCTTTAGGATTTAAACAGAAAAGCAGTGTTGTTGATCTGCTGTCTCTCAGTTCCTAGAAGCCCATGATATGATTGAAGTGTCCCTGAAATGACAAAATTTCATGTCACTAAAAATTATCTCATCGAAAACTGAAACCGGTAGGCAACTTCTAAACTCAAATCTGCATTTGTTTTTATCACATTGTACTTGTTTAAAAAATGCATTCACAGGAATACTTTTAGAACAAAAAGAGCATTACCTCTCGTTATCATGTAATGCAGAAAAATCTCAAGAATGATGTTGTTCTTCTCACCCTGAAATTCTACCTAGTTTCCTTCTAGTTAACACCACTTCTTCCCCTGCTTCTAAGTCCCTGCCTAAATAGTCAATAACACATTAGTCCAAAGAAAGCTTACCAAAAATGCAATTAAAGTAGTACTCTTTTCTCAAATAGTACTCATATTTTCTCAAATATGTTTAATACACATCTATTATTCCTTCTGAAAGATGTGGTAGTCATTAAACGTAGAAAAAGAAGTCTAAAAGTTGAGAGAAAACCTCACAGTGATACTGCCTTTAAATACACATTGAAGTTTGTGGTGCTTATAGTAGTGACACAGAATTAAATGTGTTCCAGAAAGCTCACATTAGTCAAGTTCCTGACATGGTTAATTAGCTCCACAGGTACTAGAATTTCTTGATGCAAAATACAATTCTGATAAGACTACCCACAACAACAAAAAATTGTCTCAGCCCAATATGCTTTGTGTTTGACTTGTTTCAGTTTGGATGTTTTAATTTATTTGCATTTCTCTGTCATCAGTAGAATAAAGCTTCTGATAGGATTTTAACACTATTATTGATTATGGAAAAAAAATTACACCATTCTTTCTCTTGCTCTATATGTAGGCTCCTCCATTCTGTTAATTTCAGCTGTTCTGAAGGCCTTCCACAATGCATGTTAATCTCTGTGACAGTCTCTGATTTTCCTGAAGCAAAATTTTAGCTGTGAAGAAAGTTATCTGAGCTCTTACCAGCTTACTAGACATTATCCTTTTAGTATAAGATTTTTATTATTTTAAGAACAATGATAATTTACTAGTATAATCCCTGTCAAATTTATTGAAGAATAACTGTATTATCTGTTACATTACTTGCCACAAATAACTGATCATCTGAAGAGAATACGATGAACAAATCTATACCATAAATTCATCACCCGCAGGTAGGGAGGTTCTAGATGAATCGTGCTGAAAACCCAAGGACACTCACACAAGGCAGCTTCCATCAGGGTGGTTATGTCAACTCAACATGACATGCATTCAGCCATACGGGAACACAATTCTGGCTGCTCTAGTCTCACCTTTGTGCGGCAGTACGTCAAAACTAGCAAACTCTCCTAACAGGAACTAACAGCAAGAGTCCCTCCTCTCTGCTAGAACAAGCTATCAGTGCAAAAGCAGTCATGTTTTTCTTTTACCCAGATTGTTCCAGCCCCATGACTCAAATAATAGAGAACTGAATATATACATTACCTTCATTATTCCATTATCAAATTCCATTGTATGCTACTTAAACTCTATATTTGGCATTTTGCAACCCATGTGGGTGAACTTTTTTCCCCCCACTACAGGTTACATCATGGAAATCAAAATCATATTTTAAATCACCCTACTTTGAGCAAAGTGTTTTCCATTTCAACTCGACAATATAAGGCTAACTTAGCAAGAAGTCTAGCAAGTAGCTGTACAAGGGCTCTGGATTTTTATAACACTACCTTGAGTTTCTATACTGAAAGCACAGGACAGTCAAGTAAAAAAACTGTTTAATTTTGAGATTCCAATTCTCACCGAGTAAAGTTAGCAAGTTTTTTTTCTTGTTTCTTACAGCTGTGGCTGAAAAGCATTTAGAAGTAAACAGATTATAATTATAATTATAATTATAACTAAACTAGATTTTGTTGAGGAGGTGAATGCTACCTCCTCAGGTTATCTGGCTGTTATCTCAAGTTCATTACTACACCACAGGAAAAAAAAGTCATGCTAATCTGATTTAAAATAGAATTGGTGTTATTTGGAACGACAATATTTGTACTCAGCCATAATTTTCCAAAATTACCCGGTCACTGATATAGAAGATACAAACTCTAATGTTGTCACTGTAATTCTGGAATACAACAAAACTACACTTCCTAATGTGCTTTTTTGGGTTTTAATCCCTGAGATGTTCTCCATGCCCTCAAAGATGGCAGCACACCTGGGAAATTCAAACTTGGTAATCCACATACGTGGTCATACTTCTATATATTCCTAAAGTCAGCCCTGGATCTGGTTTCTATTTTATTTGTAAAGATGAGCGGAAATAAGTTAACACGGTAAATGTCTTTTCAGTCACAGCTCCTGACTTGTCACAGCAACCTCAGCCTTACAGCGTTTGATGGAATCTTTGCCATTAATTCTAACAAATCAAAGATTTTGCTACAAACATTCAGCCTTTCTGAAGAAATGCATGGCACTGCCCCATATCTCTCCTCGGTTTTGGCTCTTCAAGGAAGCCTGTGTGATGGTTCAAAAGGATACAGAGGATGCAAATGAAAGTCAAGAGTAGCTTCCATACATTTAAGAAACTTCCCAAACTTTATTTAGACCATTTGCATGAAAAACGAAACTGCAGGAACACCATAACCTCTTTTGCTATTACCAGCCATTATCTCTTTAGGGTTTTGGCCTTCTCTCCAGGGCTAAAAAACCAGTGGTCAAGATCACAGTCATCTGTTAGTTTGAGATTCCAGAGCTACTGCTGCACTATTATGGTGTACCACACAGTGTGACTACAGCCTACATAAATAATAAAAAAAAAAAAAAATGTTTTAAACAGCTTCAGACACCAAGAGAAGCCTATCTGAATCAGCTCAGAAGTCAACACTGTTCAGCTGTCCAAATACTTGTACTGTTTTTCTGAAAAGTCAAATTGTCTGTGCCGAGCTCTGATTACTAGTGGTTCTTTAGCTAGCTCATTTAAAACTAGCTTTGGTACATCTACAGTGTCATACTTTTAGGCTGTGCTTACTTGTTGGAAAGGAAGTATCCAATTAAGAGGAAAAAATAGGAGATAGAATGGGATTCCTGGATATATTGTTATGATCCAGTAAATCAAGGACAACATAAAAATGGGGCAGAGGAAGTTGTATGTTAGTGTTTCCTTCAGTTACTTCCTAAATTCTGCTTTTTAGAGTGAATTTGAAAAATGTGTTTGCGGTCTCTGTATTTTCCAACTGCTGCTGGAAACATATTAGTTTGTGTTCTGCTGGCATACCTCAGAAAGGCTAAATCAATCTGCCTTCTTTTATTTACATGCTTTATTCCTGAGAAATGTAATTGCGGTTTTTATTAACTTTATGTTTTATGGTTCTAATACTTAAGAACAAGTCTATCTTTTATGTCACAGAAAGAAAGTTAATATACTTACAGATTCTCCAGCAATACATCTTGGGCAAGGTTGGGCAGTACCTCTGCTTCCATGGTTTTCAAAAATCTAATGAACAAAATCATACACATCGCCATAAAAAAAAAAAAAGGCAATTATTTGCAATTTTATTATAAAATGAATTTTAAATGTGTTTTTCTAAAAAATAGATTTTGTTGACAGCATAAACATACCACTGAATTTTGCTTTGTCTTCATAGCCCAAGGACCACAGTCAGTGGAGATTTTCTGCTTAGAACCCAGCTCCATGGCACAGTCAATGAGGCGAGTATCAGCCTCATTTGGAATGGTTTCTAATGGCTTGCATGCTCGCTTCTGAAAGAATCAAAAGCAATATTTACACGGCTTTGCAAAGCATAGGCCATTGAATACAAGTTTTCAGGATTTTATTGTTTATGACTGGTAAGGATCCACATTCATTTGGAAGAACCATATGTTAGTAACAGACAACCAGACACTAGGCTAGAACACCAAGATTTTGTATTTAACACTGCACCTCATGCTGGATGAGCAGGGAAATCTGCAGATCTCACTGAACATCACTGTCTCAGTTTCATAAACTGGGGATAAAATGCCACTGGGAAAAGAACATACTTCACCCTCCATTAGTGTATAATTTAGGATGGTGCTTATCAAAGGAGCGGAGCAGGGGAAGTTGTATGAAATGATTAATTAAATCAAGGAAACGGAAGGAAAACCCTGAAGCCAAGTCAGACAGCTATGAAGACATATTTTGTAATGATTTTTGTATCTTCCTCTGAATACTGTCACCTTTTTACAGCTTTCCATTGCTATTATATTATCCATCAATTAATTTCACACTCTTGAAGCTGTAACCTGAGCTGGTATCTAGTACTGAAAGATGTTCGAGTGTCCTGTGAGTCAAAGGACCTGGAGAAAGGCAGGGACGTCTTTTCTGCAGTGCTCAGGGACTCAACACAAGATCAGAGGTCCCCAGAAATCCTGCTTTACTGCTCTGTGAGAACCAGGATGGCAACTGGTAAGGTTAAGATGCAAGTCTGCGGAAGACACCAGTTGGAAACCTTAAGAAGAATATCCTTGGCCTGTGACTGCTATCCCATGCAACAGGACAACTACCTAAATCCCCGGGGCTCCTTGAAATTTTAACCGCAAATTAACAGAATAATATTAGGGAAATTTCAAAACTGACAGAGACATTACAGGGTCTGACACTGAATTCCAAAGAGATACACAGGCTTTTGAATTTTTTTTCTGATACCTTTCTGAACAAACTTTGTTTAAGGAATAACAATATTCGATCTCTTTCACAAGCATATGATTTCAGAGGCAGAAGATGTGTTGCCACAGAACTAACAGACTATCGAAGCATGGAAACTAAATTTAAAATTTGAATATGTTATGCAAAAATAAAATGGATCAATACAACAGGAACCTCAGCGGAAAACAGTTGAAACGAGAACACTATCAAGGAATACGGGATATTTGGATGGGGAGTAAATCAAAAAGTGAAATACGAATGTACTAAGAAAGTGAATAATATAATAACAAAAAGTCTGAGAAGGTCCTCTAAAGATAAACCACCTTCCACTGGGAAAACATTCTCTTCTCTTTGTTGCTGAATAACTTGTCCTTTATTAAAAGGTACAGCATAGTAGTAGAGCAGCGTAACTAGCTAGATGCATGAGATGAAGGAGAAAAGGGAAAAAATTACTGCCACACATCAGAAGAAATTTGGCTTATTAAAAATAAATTCAAGATATTGTGCTTTTTTGGGGGGGTAAGATACTTGGCATCAGTGACAGGAATTCAGCATACCAAGCAGACGACTGACAAACTTCTCATACCAACGCCACGAAAATTTGTGGAAGTTTCTAGCAAAGTCTGGCTTCAGGGAAAACTTCACTCTCTGGAATTCTCTCTCGTAGGAAAGAAACAATCAATACATCAATCCTGCCTGCACACAGAACAGACAGTGCAGGATTCAAAAAGCCTGCGATTAATAAGGATCAACGAGCTGGCTATTGAAAAGGCAAGCAAGGATTTCATCGAAACGACTACATTTGTTAGGGAATGATCATGCTACAGCCAGCTTGGAAATGCAGTTTAAGACATGCAATGGCAAATCACATACTGTCCTAGAACAGGTAGAAAACAGGTCTCCTGGAACAGAAGATAGTCTGAAACTTTCTTTTCCAGCTGGACAGTCCTGGAGAAACACATGCATTTTCACTGATGCTGAAAGGGTAAAGGACTCCCAGATGCTGCTCTTCCTAAACAGCGAAACTAAACTGGTTCAAAAAGTAGTTACATCAAAATAGCCAACCTAAGTGCAACAGAATTTAAGACTACCACCTGCTTTTTTTTTCCCTAAATTTAGCTTTAAGATTTGAAAGACCCCATATAAATTTAAAATGTTAATCACAAGCAATTTATGTTTTGTTTCCCACATTTTTACAAGGCAGGCTAGCTTCTGTTTGTGCAGCTTCTGTTTGTGTTTCATAAATGGCTGTTCCACGTGTATAAAACAGGTCTCCATGCAGCCCAGCTCTATTCAGCTGAGCTCCACTGGATACTTTTATGGAAAGGACAATGACGACCATGTGTAGATGCTCCCTGTCATTAGGGCCAGCTCCCTGCCGAAAGAAGTGCAGGTGGCTCAGTTTGGGAAAGCAGGAGGAACTCGAGGTCCATGCAGGTCCTTGTTCTAGGAAACATTGTTTGCAGTCCAGTCTGAACCAGAACACACCATGGGAATAGCTGTAGCCTTGAAAATCTGTTACTCTTTACTGGCCTTTAAATCCAAATGCTTTAAAACCAGTACAATGTCAATGAGCTCCACCCTAAAGCAAGTTTCTGAAATACATGCAAATGGCAACATCAAAGTG
>JAVJGJ010000062.1:52240869-52255686 GCA_035590215.1 Microhierax caerulescens
CCCCCCCCCCCCCCCCCCTCGCCAATATTACTGGTGTACTTGCTTAGAGAAAATAATCTACTGCTACTGAAAGACTTGGGTGGATTTTCTTAACATATTTTTTTGTGAGGGGGGCTCCTCATGGGTAATGGGTTTGATTTTGGAAGTACCTTTGTGGGATTTTGGTCTGTATTCCAGAATAGCCAGTCTCTCTTTTAATTGGCAAGAATCAGAGGGCTACGGATGACTAACCAAATCATAAACAGTTAGGTTGTACAATAAAGCTAAGTAATAATGAAGTGAACTTCCAAAACTGTCAGTAAATTTTGGTGTCTTTCTGAATGTGATTTCTCATTTTAGTTGTGTAGCCTGACTCTTTAAGATCCTTGGCTTCGTTAAAATGAAAGTATGTCTATATCCAGAAATGCTTAGAAACAGTGTTTTGAGAAGTTGTACCAGTAAGAGCAAGTTACTGAAATAGGAAATTAAATCTGTTCTGTATGTGTGAACCTCACCAGAGTGGAACGTAAGTATCCATGTAGGTAGGAAATTTTACTGGGGAAAAAAAAATATTATAGGTAGAAGTCACTTAATCATTTGTCGCTTGAAAAATAATAGATAATTGGAATCTATTTACAGCTTTCAATTTATAGCTTTAGTTTCTCAGTTGATCCTGATGGAGAATTGATTCTTCTGAAATGGAGGTGAAGCTTGGACTCTCAGTTTTGACCTACTCTAGTGGGTTGCTCCTGTCTTTGGTGGGTTCATTAAGAGCCTATATAGCTGGAGCAAATCAAAATGTGCTGTAATACTGAAATATTCAGAGGTTCACTGCATTGTGGCTAATAGTGAGAACAGCCACAGTATTTTCTAAAATACATTAAGGATGGACAAGGGCAAGCAGGAGCAAACTATTAAGTAGCTCTTTATGCTTGGGCATTCACTGTGTGGTTTGTGGAATAGGAATTTGAAAAACCTTTTCTCCTGTACACTGGATTGCAGGTTTACCTCCAGTGTTACCAATTTTTTTAACCCTTAACTCTGCAGTTGTTACACAACCAGTGTCTTAACCTTGTACTAGATATTCTGCCACTCAAGTAAGCTTTTAGCCCATGCACAGAAAATCACAAGTAGAGTTAATTAAAACATGTAGTTTCCTGGCAAATTACTACATTATATAATTTCAAGGTATGCATTTGAATGCTGAATAAAATTAGAACCAATAATCTCAACAAGTTTGCCACTCAATACTCAGTAGCCTTGCAGGAGTTAAAAATAAAAATTTAGTAGACATCAATAGCTTATTGAAGAAACACTCCTTTTTTTCTTCATAATTTGCAGAAGGCTGCAAATGTCAGTCATGATGTACTGCCCCTTGAAATTAGTCAATAGAGCAAACAGCAAGAATTGCTGTGGGCAGAAAATAAGCACTGTAATCATGACATAACTGGGGTCAATGATTTATGGATTTCAATATAGTAGTAGCTGCATATGATTGAAAATTTACTAGGTCACTAGTGCACCAAAAATTTTATTCGCAGCCTCCAGGCATCTTTTGAAATGTGCAACAAAATAAAAACCTCTGAACCTGTTTTGACACTGTGTAGGCTCAGTGGATGACATGCCAACCCAGTGAGTCTCATTTAAATGCAAATGTGTCACAAACTTCTGCATCAAATCCTTTTTAAATGTATAAAGTGCCTAGAAGAACATTCTAGACAGGATTGACATCCACAGTCAAACTTTAAAGAAGATTATGAAAATAATCTTTTCCTCTGTTTTTGTTTTTTGTTTTTTTGGTTTTTTTTTTAGCTGGAAGCTGAAGCTGTGCCTGAAGTATCTGAAAAATATGGAATTAGTTCTGTTCCAACGTTCTTATTCTTTAAGGTAAGAGAAAATAGATTCCATGTGGATTTTTAATATGTATACCTTTTTAATACTACAGCCAGAACAGCAGAACCTTAAGAACTTTCTCAGTGAAGAAACACTTATGTATCTGATATAACTATCCAGTAGAACCTAAAAAAGTAGATAGAAATGGCTCTTACACTTCAGATGTAATATTTCAGAGCTTCCTTAACTGCTTTAGGATTCTTACATAGTTATTATTTTAGTTGTTGTACTTTGTATTGGGTCAAAACATTTTTCATTTATGTTTCCTTGCCTAGCTGTAGTTCTACAACATGGCAAAAACCCAAGTAAATCTTTTGGTAGGAATGACAGGTCTATTTGGGTCATGTTTGCCTGTGATAATAAAATGCAAAATACTTTCTTTAATAAATTTTTCTGATAGCAAATTTGCTAGCATTAGCAGTAGCCAGCCAACAGAATGGTACGAGTCTTGGACCTAAAAACTGACTAAAAGATCAATACACTAATGCACCCTACATCTAAAAATCTATACTTTGTATGTTGGTTTTACTATTTTTTTTTATTACAGTACAAATTCTGAATTCAATGCTTTAACACGAGCCTGTGTTTTGGTTTCCTTAGAATTCCCAGAAAGTTGACAGATTAGATGGTGCACATGCCCCAGAGCTGACCAAAAAAGTACAGCGCCACGCATCCAGCACTTCTGTTCCTGCTGGCTCTAACGATGGTGCAAAAGAAGATCTCAACGTACGTCTAAAGAAACTCATCAATGCTGCCCCTTGTATGCTGTTTATGAAAGGGTCTCCAAAAGAACCTCGCTGTGGTAAGGATTTTATGAAATTGTGTTGAACATGACAGTGCTTGCTTTGGGCAAGTTGTTAATGTACTCACTTTGAGGGAGATACATCCCAACAGTGTCTTGTATGTCTAGAAGTATTAATGAAAATATTTACATACTGTTTATATGCAGCTAGACAATTGTTGCTCCCTTAGTTAAATTTTGGAAATGGAATCAGAGTTTAGGGGCTTTCTAAAGAATGTGATGTGCAATGCTATCCTTGAACTAGGACACTTCTCCTGAGGTAGCTCAGTGTTTATTCACGACATATTTTGCGTAGCAAGTTCCACATTGAGAATGTAAAGTAGTCTGAAGAGAATGTTTCGGTTCAGGGAATTGACTGACATCCAGGATCACTGTTACCCTTTGGAAAAAGAAACCAAAACTACCCTAAGTGGTAAATTTGGAAGACCAGTAGCATGTGTTTCTGCTACAGTGGAATGCCTTTTGTTAAACCTAATTCTCTTAACTCTTGCACACTGTTTAGACTGCTTGGGTGTGAGCTAACTTGAAGTGTTGATCTATATGGAAGGTGCATAAACAAATGTTAAAAGACAAAATTAAGTGCTACGAAGCTGCCATTCTTCTGCTCACATCGTTTCAAGAAGCTGCATTGCAGAACTGATCTTGCAGGTCCTTCTGTGGTGAGCTGTGAGAGGTAAATGGGGGAGTAACACTGATGTAGGATGGAGATTGCTTGAACCAAACAGCACTCTTTTGGAGGCTCTTGTTTGGTTATGGTTCCCTCTAGTTCTGGTGTAGCTCTGGGGCATGCTTTTGGCAATTCACAACACTTTCCAGGTTGTTTCCTTTGTATCCCTGTCCTGCCTTTGTTGAAATTTATCTTCACTTGCCAGTCTGCTTCTAACCCACCAGTCTTTTTCTATCTGATATCTTAACAGAAGCGAACACTTAACTCCTAGGTCCCATGTGGGTTTTTTATAAACTGCTTGTTCCCCAAGACCCATATTGCACCTTGGCGGGGGGCAGGGAAGCAAAATGCAGTGTGGAAAACCAGCTGTTCCTTATCTCCAGAACTTCACTTGGAATGGGAAGACCGAAAAGGTCTTATTCTGGGGATGGTGGCAATGAGATATAATTACAAAAATTTAAAACTGACGTGAGGGAAAGGTGATGGGGGAAAAATGTTGCATTGACTTTTTACCTCCTTTCTCTCCCCAAATTGGTCCATATGTCAAATGTTGCAACGCTGATGGTTATTTTTGACAGTAGCTGACACTGAGATGACTAAGATTGTTTGCTTAGCAAAGGAATCCATATATCCTATGGAGCAAATCATACCAACTACATTGCTGGGCCAAAGAGATGAAGAAATTGTGAAACACCACAGGAGAATAGGAGAATTAGCAACAGCTAGCTCCTTACTGCTAAGCTCCTGAAGAAGGGCCTGTGCAATATATTTATGGAACCAATAAAGAGATAATTGCTAAAAAAATTGTTGTCATGCAAAATGTCAGTTATGTGTCTAAAAACAAATAATGAAAACATTTGTTTTGTCTCTCTGTGCCTGAATTACAGTAGCATGCGTAGGCTTGATGGGTTCCTCATAAATGTTCCTATGTCATGGTAGAGATGCATGTGAACTAAACAAGTTTAAAACACTCCTGAGGAGGGACATGAAGACTCTACATTGTTCTTTTTGACTTCCTTTTGGTAAGGGCTCTGCACAGGCAGCCTGGAGACAGAGCAGTGCTGTTGTGCCTGGTCAGGAGTTCATGAGCGCTGGTTTTGAAGTGTTGGTGTGGTGTGGTGATTTATTGATGCTATATTCACATAATTGCCAAATATCCTTGTGGTGTGCATGCACTGCTAATATTCCAGCCATGGAAGATCTCACCACAGTTTTAAGTATTAATTTCAGTTAACGGTTTCAAGTGCAGACATCCCCACATAGCTGCTTCTTGTGCTTTGTATCGAAGTGTGTCCAGGAAGTTTCCAAGAGAAACTTAAGTGGAGAGTTATGTAAAGGAAAAAGGATGAAATGGTATAAAAGGACCTACAAGAAATTAAACTTATATGTTCTGTTGTCCATTTATCTTAACCTGGAAGGATTCAAATTGTCTTTATCGCCATGTACTGTTAAAACGGGGGAAAAGGAAGGATAATGACATGGAACACATTGATTTGGTGAAGTGAGAATAATGCAGATCTGTGATACATGAGTTGCCAAATTGCCTTTGCTATTTTGCATTGTGTCTGTGAAGGCATTCTGTTACAGGAGAGCTATTGTAGTTCTGTATAGTTGTAGTTGTTGAAATTGAGGATTTGGGTCCACAGAGTAAATAAGAGTCTTTTCATTAATTTAGGTGGTTTTGTGTCCCCATTTTGACAACTGAGGGAGCTGAGCAGAGTGCTAACAGTGCTGAAGCTGCTGGTCTGGATTGAATTACAAAGAGCAGCTTCGGAAGGATGCAGTGTGTATTGGGCAGGAAAGGAGGAGAGTCTGTCCTCAGGCACTGTTAATTGGAGGGAGTTTAGCATAGTGCCTGCTGTCCTTTTCGTGAAGGAATGCTTCTATGTGAAAGTCTTGCTTATGTCTTGTGTGCAGCTTTTCTCATTGCCTCTGTGTGCTTTCAGCTGCTCTTAAAATATTTGCATGCCATTTTACAATCTGCTTTTTCAGATGTTGCTGTAAAAGGGTTATAAAATTCTGAGAGAAGGTGTAAGATGTACTGAGGCTTCCCATACTGTATTGGGCTTCTGCTATGGTGATATCTGCACACTGTTTTTCTCATTTTTTTCCTCTCTTATTTCAAGGCTGCTGTTTCATTTCAATGCACTAATTTTAATCCCAGAATCACTTCAGTAGAAACAGTTTCAGAAATAATCACAGCTGTCAGAACTTTCACGTTCACTGTGCTCTTGGGTATTAGCTTGGAATTATAGCAGTTTGTGCATAGGTGTTTGCTCCTATGAAAAGCTGATGAAGTTCCATCTATTTATGTATAGATAATTCTGTATTTGCATTCTGTAACAATATGGTTATAGGTGTGTGAAAGTGACGTGTTGTCATAGGAATTTCTAGATAATTTTGTAGGAATGGAGATTTTGGCTTATTCTGTAGTAGACTTATGAAGTCTACCCATGTGTAAGAGAGCACTGCTCTGATGAGCTCCTGATATTTATGTGAGTACATCCAGGGTGTCTACTATTTAGCTTGTTCAGATACATGTGCTTTGCATTGGATGTCACTGCTGTTAGTGGACTTGTTGTGCTTGCAGTGTGAGTTGTTTGGCAGGTGCATAGCAAGCTCTAAGAGTAAAGAATGGTGCTTTCTATGTCCACGGTGAGCTCAAAGGTGTTTGCAGGCAATGGTGAGTCTCCTCTGAACTGCTGGTGTGCCCAGGTTCTTTCTTACACCCACATCAGCCTCTGCATCAGTGTGATCAGTTGATGGCACAGGCACACCATTTCTCCTTTGGATTTCTGGGGGTGTTCAGTAGAGGGCTGGCTTTCTAAAGGGCATTGAGCAGAATTCTTGGCAGAATTTAAAAGTTATGCAGAGAAAAGACCCTTTACTGTTTTGCCTGTGTTTGAATTTTTGATGGGAGACAGGTGTGAAGATATTTTAAAAAATCCTACTAAAAAAACCCCAAACTCAACAAACAAACTAAAAAAGACGTTGAGGCATCAGGGTTAAGGTCAGTTAGATACTTCATCATGAACTCAATATGGAAAGCGACCTAAGGGTATAACACGGGTTCATTTGCATCTCCTAATATGATAAAGTAAATATTTCTCAAGCTTTCAGTTCTTACTGTTCATCTCTGGTACCTCATGAGAAGTGCACAGGAGGTACTTATGTAAATAGAGGTATGTGTTAAAATTGGAAGTATTAAAATGTAGTGCAATGCATGAAGTCATCTAAGCTTACAACTCTGAATTTTGCAGTTAAATACCATGCCAGCTTCAGACTGCTGTGATAGTTTCTGTCAGTAGCTGGGAGATGTTATTAAGTTAAGTCCATTAAACTTCCTAGGACAGACAAAGTCTTTTTCAAGGTGTAGGTAACAACATTTTGTCAGAGGTGATACGGATCTGTTATAGCAGTAGTAGCAGTAATGAAAATAGAATTAAATAAAAGGAGCCATACTTGTTTAAAGGTTAAGATATTTTTGAATTGTATCTATTTTGTTACAAATAATAAGACTTGCATGTGAGTCTTTAGTGGCAAGTAGAGGGAACCTTATCCAGCAGTGTATTTTGAGATCTTGTAGTTGGTAATTTCTTAAGTAGAAAAGCCCATGAAGCATAGTGTAAAGCAAGGTTTGTCCCCTTGGCAGTAAAGCCAGTTGTATGTGTTTGCTGCGTACATTGTATTATTTCAGTGAATTAATTTGGACTGGGGTAGCATTTATTTGCTTCATCAATACTGTATTTAGGATGCTTTTATTGATGTAGAATCTGGACTGGCGTTTATGATCATCTAGATAACCACTTAAAACATTTTGTTATTGGTTTAATTATTCCTTGTAATGCATGTATGGCACTTCTTCAGAAATTCAACCTAAATCTTTTGTTATGAAAGTAAAGCTGTTCTGGCACTTTATCCGTAAGCATAACACTTCCAGACTGCTACCATAACCCTTCAAAATGAAACATAACCAATCAATCTTTCTAGTTTGCATGTAATTGCCTACAGCTAAAATAAAGCTTTTTTTTTTTCCCCAGTTCCTTACAGTAGAAATGAGTTAATATATTGGCGATGGAATAACCATCAGCAATCAGCCTTTAGCTGTTTACTAATGAACTCCCAGATGTATGAAAAATTTCAGAATCTGTGTTTTACTTCAGGCTGTACATGAACTTAACACTTCAGTTGTAGAAAGAAAAGCAACTTAGATGCCATACGTATAAATACTGCTACTTCATATTTCAATAAATTGCAGATCATGAAAACAGCAGAAAGCTGTAGTAAAAATCCATATTTCAAAAACTAATAGGTGGTCTTGCAAGCTGAAATCAAAGGTTATTCTTCTATGGCACTTTGATTCTTTGTCCCATTTGAAGCTTTTTTTTTTATTTTATTTTATTCCTTTATTAAAGCCTTTAAGCATTGTCTTGTTTTTTTGATATTTGTATAGAGGTTTTCATTTGCCTGCACAGCATTTGCTGGAGTTCTTTGAGGGAATTGGTAGAATTGCAAGGGCATTTGCATCCAAAATAGAATGTGTTGGCAAAGATATAAAGCACATATTATTATCAAATTGATTTATGGACAGATTCTTACAGATCCTTTTTGCAAACCATATGATAGTGTTGTCTAGGCAGCTTCTGCTTCCTTAGAAGGGATGTGCATGCAAGCAACAGTGGCAGGTGTTGAAATACTTTAAGATAAAGACTGTGTGTTAGAAATGAAGGCAAATTTCAATGTGTTGCAATGTACTTAACATTTTTCCCAAGTAGCATAATTTTCATAGCTGAGCAAATAACACTGTGGAGGAACAGCGGAGTTGCGAATCCAGATGTGATCATCAATTGTTGGCTTCCTTGTGTTGTAAAGTGCAGCAGACTTCTCATCTGCTTTGTTATGGCATAAATATGTGTAATACACTGTGAAGCATCCAGGAGGCTGATGTCTTCTCTGGAGGTCCCTTTGTGCTTGTGTGTCAGTGGAAGTGTGAAGTGGATGAAGGTGGCTTCGAACATCAGTCTAAGGTTTCCGTTCAGGCTACCCCATAAAGAACAGACTTGTTGACAAAAAGGCATGGGTGGCGTGTTTCTGCTTTTAAAGTGATTTTTGAAGACTGTCTGTAGATAGAGACTAATGATGTAAAAAACCAATTTTATCTTCTTTTTAAATAAATCAGTTTACTGTTTCACTTTAAGTTCACGATTCTCATTAGAATAATTGTTTGAAAGTGAAATTTTTTGTGGGTTTCTTTCTAGTGCAAGAAGCTTTAGGTGTTTATAGACTGTAAATTCTGTGATAAAATTTTATACCTACACATTTTTACAAATAATATGACGATTTTCTTAAGAAAAAGGTGCTTAGTTACGGAAGGGATAAACTTTTCACAGGTTGGCTATGTAATAAGTAAACTTAGAAAATCTGGATGTTTACATTGTAATACTCAGTGCTTAATATCCTGCTGAGTGTTGTTGGCATAGGATTTAATGAAGATCTGCTATAGAAGAAAACAAAACATGGTATGAAAATGTCACAAGGGTAGTAAAATAATGTTAAGTATTCATGTGAACATAAAGAGCTTAAAAAAAAATATAGAATGGAATCTGCCTTTTACCATGAAGTAGGAAAAAGGACGTGCTCTCAATAGAAAACATTGTGAAAGCCAAGTTTCTAAGTTAAACTAGTGACACCGTAGTGGGTTTAAGTCCTGGTGCTCACTTTGTGTGTCAACTTTAACCACTTTGGTGTAGAAGATCCGTAGTGCCTGGAGGAATAATGGTGGGGGTAAAGAAAATCACGTGTGCTTATAGGAGTGAAAAGAAGGCTGTTGGAGTTGCCCTTGTGGTCATTGAGAAGCTTTTGTTCTTTGTGAAGCCTCACTGAAAAAAAAAAAAAAAAGCTGGAAAAGGGAGAATAAGGGAATACATTTAACTTTGCTTTAATTGTATGTTGGAACAGCAGAGTTGCTTTGATGAAGGTTACTTACTGTGTAGCTCTAAATAGAGAAGCACCAGACTTAGCAAGCTGCCCATATACTTTAGTTTTGTAATCCCAGTAATAATAGGTGTTTTACCCCTTTATAATATTTGAGGATATTGATAGAGCAAGGAGTAACACACTAGAGCTGTTTTGAATTTACTGTCTAGAAAGAATTTAATTTTTTTAGTTAGTAAGGTTTAGTACAGACGTGGGAATGCTTTGTTTAAAATTACATGTAATTCTCTTTTTGTGTTTGCAGGTTTCAGCAAACAAATAGTGGAGATACTGAACAAACATGGTATTTCATTTAGCAGTTTTGATATTTTTTCTGATGAAGAAGTTCGTCAGGGGCTGAAAACATATTCTAATTGGCCAACTTATCCGCAGTTGTATGTAGCAGGAGAGCTTATAGGCGGACTTGATATTGTCAAGGTTAGAACCTGAGAAATTCTTAATCTTACTGGTTGTCAGCAGCATATTTTTCTTGCTTTTTACATGTGATTTTTCTTCTCCTCAACCTCCCTAGGAACTTGAGGCATCAGGAGAACTGGACACAGTCTGTCCGAAGGCACAGAAGTTGGAGGACAGGTATGATGTTAAATCATAATTTATCAATATTTAAAATATTTATTTTTGAGGCTTCCTGTATGCTCATTTATATAGGAGGAGCCCCCTACAACAATTTCGGTTCTTTGACTTTATCAGAAGTGTCAAGATTTTCTTTAATTACAGAACTCATGCAGTTGTTTAATATGTTCTGTTTTCGGTACAGTAAGCATTACTTATTATTAAACTATACTGTTATATTTAAGTATTAAGCTATATATGTATTGTATATATTGTGTATTAAGCTATACTGTTCCAGTAGGCTTTACTTATTATATTTCTAATTTTTTAATTCTTAATTATAGCAGCAATATATAGATTCTTTCTTGTCTCTCTTTTAAGAATTTATTCTTTGAAGATAAGTGGGAAAATCATCATTTGGACATTAGTAGCTTTTGTTAGCTTCAGTTGTCATAGTCTTCATTAACTGTGATGTCACTGGAGAAAATATCTAGGCTTGTCTCCTCATTTTTCTTGATAACTCATGTCCTTCAGTTCCTGGTTTTTTTTCCATCTTGGCAACATGAATATGTGCTGCAGCAGTAGGAAGTGTGTTGCTTCCTGAATCAGATATAATATCTAGAAACCAATTTGTCCTTTCAACCATCCCATATGAAGATTCTCTCTTGTTTGAAATCCTGATGTGCCCCAGGCAGTTGAGCTCCAAATTTCTGAGAAGTGATTCTGTTTGAGAAGTTGTTAGTAGATGTGCGGGTTTTTTCTAGTTTTTATGTGACTAGTGCCATTAAGACCTGGAAAGGGGGGTTGGTTTACCAAGAAGATAGCTTGTACCTTGAGGGGAAATATGTTAGCATAGGTTCCCTCTTGTTGTCTGAGGATGGTAGGAGGAAGTTTTATAGTGCTCTAGACGTGACTGGTTCTGGTTCTTTTGCCTTCTTGGCACAGTGGAGAAATAACTGAATGGAAGACATTTCGATATGGTGATAATGTATACTTTACAGCTGTGTCCTTGTTCCTTTTTAATTTGTTCTATGGCTGAGATTTACCTTTTGTTACTCTAGTAGGATGAGCTGTAAATTGTTTCACCAAGGCCACAAAAAACCTTTTGCAGTTTGAGATTAAATTATAGGTAAAGATGAGATTGTCTCAGTCTGGCCTTCTAAAAACTAACTTTAGAAAGTTTCTTTTAGTCTTCTTTTTTTGCAAACTTGCAACTATACTAAGCTGCAACTTTATGTATAAATTCAATAGTTTTTTGCTTTACGTAGTCTTTTGGGGGAAAGAAGCTAATGGGAAATGTCCTCTGCTTACCTAATGTGTTTTAATAGCTTAAAATTGTTGGTATAGCTGAATGTCTCCCTTAAGGAGCAAGCAGAACAGCATCTTTTGAACAGATGTGTGAAGTTTTTATCAATTTTATCAGATTTTGATGTAGAAATGGCTTGAAGCAAAACTGGCTGAAAATTCACTGGAGAAGTTGCAGGTAGCTTCTTGTTGCCTAGTTAGTTCTTCAGCTTTTAGTAGGTGTTTGTTTCTTGAGTTAACACACTTCATTTAGCAGAGGTCTGTTTTCTGGTGACAACTGGGAAGTTTTTTTTCCATGACACAGATTAGTTTTTCTTGGTAGCTAACCTCGTACTTCTCAGCAACTGACATCTCTTACAAACTGTATTAACTCTATCAGTCACTTGTAAGAAAAACCCTGTAAGGTAGTTATTCACGCATGTGAAGACTTAATAAAATGAAGGGATGTCAGTAGTAGAATCTACTTAATGATAAATCGTGTTCCTTTACTCAACGTTTGATCTTTCCCATCAATTAACTATTGTCTTTGCTTTGAAAGCACCCTTGAAAATGGACTGTGGAAATCAGCTTGATTTCACGAAACAGCTCTGGTACTCGGGAAAACAGCTCGGATTACTGTAGCTCACCCTTGCTGTAGCCGTTTCTTAGTTCTGCTGTTTCTTTTTTATCTAGAGACAGCTTAGTTAGAAAAAATTGTTTTGAGGTTTACAAGTGCAAAGGCTGTAGATCACCAACAAAGCTTCATTCAGCTTTATTTTGCAAAGATTTTTTTTCTTTTTTTGCATTGCGCAAGTCATGCAAAGCAACCTTTTGCAGAAAGTGATCCCCTGGTAGTTTGCCCTTAGCAGGGACCTGTTGGACAGGAGTCTTTGCTAACTTCTTCTGTTGGCTGTCGCAGAAAGCCTTTTCTGAAAGGAGATGGCAAGAAAGGGAGTGTCTGAGGGTTGTGCAGATAGACCAGAAGTGGAATGGGCACAGTGGGGCGGAACAGATCTATTCTTGAATTTCAGTAGTGATTAGTCCTTAGCTAGTATGTCTGTAGAACTTAGGACTGATGGACAAGAGGTATGGCTCTTACGCTGCAATGCAGAGACATTCTCAGACGGAGAATGAAAAATGCCAAGTATCACATTCAGTATGGGAAAAAGCAATAAATCACTAAATATAGACGCTGTTTAAAATATCCTGAAATTATGTTTCTCTTTAAACTTACTGCTGCTTGATACTTAGAGGTCAATCTAGAATAGTAAATTGTGGCTCTGAAGGTAACAGGATGCTTTTGGAAGCACCGTATTTCTGCACAGGGCTTGCACTGCTGTGTGGCATAGGGATGCTCCTGCGTCGTTGTCACTGAAGAGTTTGTAGTGAGTGAGTGTACGGGCTTTGCTATCCTGTAGCTGTGATTTTTGGTGAGGTTGGTTGTGTCTAAATGCATTTGATAAAACTGTAAGTTGCTGTCTTTCCACTTTTGCATTTTGTTTTCCTATCGAAGCAAAGCTTGGGATAATAAACAAGCTGGTTTGTCTGTCTTTTTGTGCCTTCTGTAGGCTAAAAACCTTGATAAACAAAGCTCCTGTGATGCTTTTTATGAAGGGAAGCAAACAGGTAAGATTAAGTGTTGCAGAAAATATTACATTTAAACAGTTTTTTAAACAGTGCATTTACCCTTTTTCCCTTGCTTTCCTTGCTTAGTGAAAATTATCAGTGCCGGGAAGTTAGTTGTGTTTTTATATGGTGCTTCTGTAAGCCATAGAAAAGCTGTCCCTGTTTTGCCTGACAGGTATCTATTGCTAAAATGCTGATAGCTGTGTTACAGTGAAATCAGGGAATTCAATGCCCTGCAGTGATGCCTGTCAGTTGATATACAATTCAGGAATGAGTGGAAGAACTGTGCATGTCCTTTTGGTCTTAGTTATTGATTGCCTTTGCAGATAATGGATTTTATCCTGATGTTGAGTGCTTGCCCCTGATAGCTGGTGTACTTGAGGTGTATGCTTTCATTGTTGCCCAAAACTTTATCTCTGGATGCCTGTTTCGTGACATTTTTCCCTGTTGACCTAATTGGATGGGGTGTCCTATCCTTCTTAATTTCTCTGACTTTATTATGTTTTCAGAACTGCATTTAGAAAAAAGCTGCTAGATGTTTTTAAGGCTAAAGTATAATGCCACATGCCATAAATGATTGCCTCATCTTCTCACATGCATGGAATGGTCTATGCCTGCTGTCTTTAAGCTGCACTTAATTTATCTTGCTTACTGAAATAAAGATAGTGATTGAAGACAGACAACTGCTAACAGGATTAAAATAATAACAAATGACTGTAAACCTAAATGTCAGTCTGTTGCTTTGTGTTGCATATTCAGAGTCACCAGGGGATAAGTAGTACTGCGCTGCAGTTCTTGTTGTCAAAAATTACTTGCACAGCACGTAAGTTGGACTTTTCATTACAGTAGTGTACCCTAAACAATAATTATAGTTAGTGATTGCATGTTGTTGAAGTTGTTCATAAGGTATTTAGTTAAAGGGAGACAGAGGCAGGGGACTGAGCTCATTCATGTGACTGCAGGTTGCTCAACATGTTTTGATTTTGCTTGAGCTACTAGTGGAGTGAAATCACCCATAAGAAGGGGTAGGCTGGGTTAAAAATTCCATGTCTAAAAAATGGTGAGTGTTCTGTGTCTGCACACTGTCAATATCAAGAGTTTGCAGTGGATACGTTCAATTATTAATTTTGTTCGGGAGTTTGCTGTACACGCAACCTTTTTATCAGTTGACTGTAGATTGCTGCTCCCTCTGGAATGGTAAGTGAAAGGTTTTGTATGTTTCAAAATGAAAAATGTCTATTTTACAAATGCATATAAAGCATTTACACCCATCATATCTAAAGCTTTGGCTCTTTGAATGTTCGGAGAATAATCAAGCCTAACTAGTTTTCAAGACAGTAATGCCAAACCTGGGAAACGGATTCACCTTGTATCATGTCACACCATAACTGAGGAAAGTGTTTAATATCCTCAGTGTTTTCATTTATTTCAGCAGAGTATATAAAGAGAGAGACATTCAGTACTATTTAAAGCTCAAAGAGTATAAAGAAGAATAAAAAAGGGATTAACAGTATTGCTTATCCATTAAGGTCATCACTAGCAATAAATTGGTAATAGCTTTAGTGTAGCTTGAGGGCTTGGAATTTTGTGAATTAAATATAGCAGATACATGTTTTAACATATGTGCGTTTTGTATTCTAGATGGCAAAATGTGGATTCAGCAGGCAAATTACAGAAATCATAAATAGTACTGGGTATGTATGTGGGGTTTTTAAATTGAATTTGGGAAGCCAATTCTGTTTTAAAACCTACATTTTATAAATGAAGAGTTTGGAAAATATTAGTGGAAGACTTCCCCAAGCATAATTTTCCTTGAGAGTGTTCTGAAGTATCTTTATGTGAAAGCCCATAGTGTAAATCATAACTATGTTCATTTGATACCAAGTCAAAAGTGGTGTGTGAGATATTAGGCTGCTTTAAGCACTGCTACATAGTGATTGTCTTGCTCAGATTGAGAAGTTTGTAGCAACACTGAAGTTTGTGGGGGGGGGGGGGGGGGGGGGGGGGGGGGGGGGGGGGG
>JAVJGJ010000062.1:52266670-52292501 GCA_035590215.1 Microhierax caerulescens
CATGGTAAGGCCCCCCCCCCCCCCCCCAAGGCTGTGCGTGGGACGCAGGTATGTTGCAAACACAGACATTAATGACCAGCCAGAGCCCGGCTAGGGGAGAGGGGGGTGAGCGTGGGGGAGGGGCCGGGTTGACGGTGAGGGGGGGTCCAGCCCTGCGGCTCGAGGAGGGTTACAAAGCAGGTGTGTTTATTGTGGCGCCCGGTGCAAGGGGGATCGCTCCCAACTCGCACAGCGTTCCAACCAGCAGCTGGGTGTTCATGATACGGCCATGCACATACATGAGGTTTCCGAAAACTGATGCTCTCCTCCCTCGGGCGCCTGTCCGAGATGCCCTTCACACCTTCCCGGGCAGTTACCTGCGGTTCCTGTTTATCTTTGCATGCGTCAGCAGCCTTTGTGGTTTCCTTTCTGTTACCTGCTGGAGGTCTCTCTATGTCATCTGTATAGGTGGGCTGCTGGTAACATCCGTAACTGCTGGTCAGGTGTAACACACCTGCTGGCTGACGGGGAGACCCCACTGCCCACCCTGCACGTGCCCAGCTCTATCTGCCTACTGGGCTGGGTTTAATCCATATCAGTGTGATCCCCCAGCAGAGGATCCCCCCTTTTCGGGGTGGGGGCCATTGGAGTAGGAGGTTGCTGATCTACTATCACAATTATTTTGCCCTGGTTTGTTTTCTTTTAGCAGCTAGTGCATCCTTGTCAGAAGGCTCCTTATTCACATTCTTGTGGAGCTCATCTACATGGGTATGAACTGTCCCTTCTCCAAGTGCCCAGTGCTGAGCTCCGGCCCTTCACTCCTCCTCGGTGTCAACGTTTCTGTTATCTGTGCAGCTTCTGGCTGCAGTGGAGTTTTAGTTTTTTTCACTATATCAGGGGAGCAGATGCAATAGAAACTGAGGCAGGGGGGGAAACCAGGGGGCTCTGCCAAGCCTCCAATCAGGGATTTCCTAGCTCCGCAGCACAGCCTAGGTGCAGGGTGACACAACCCCCATGGAAGTGGTGTCAGAGTGATGGCATGGCTTTGACAGCCTGGCAGTGTCGTGCTTGCTTCTGGCAGCAGGATGGGCAGAAAAGAGTTGTTTCCAACTTGGAAGGTTCGGTTGAAATTAAGAACCCTAATGGTTAGACAGGCTGAAGCTGTGATGAAGGCTGGAACTCTTAAATAATCCAAGGGACAGTCAGGCTCACAGCACCACCAGTCCAGTGTTCCTGCCTGCTCCGTGCCTGGGGTGACCGGCCAGCTGGGCTGGCTTGGCCCATGCTTGTTGGGATGCCAGCTGCCTGCCCAGCACCATGCTGCAGGAGCATGTGGGTTGTACAGAACCTGCTGTATTCAAACCCACCACTGGTTACAGCGTGACTTTCAGCGTAATTCAGTGATGGCAACAGAATTTGTGGTGTTACATGTGAGTCAGGATGGAAGGTCTGGTTCTCACCTGGTTTGGTTTGGGCTGGAGATGCTGTGTTGCGTTTTATTCGCAATGTGGCTTCCAGTTTCAGGGTATGATACCTGCTGTTAGCCATCTCTGAATGGAGACCTGTGATCCTTCACACCCCCGCAGGCACCGAGTGAGGGGGGGAGCTCCTAATGTGTGATGAGAGCATAGCCGCCGCATGGCTGTGCTGCCAAAAATGGGGCAAACCCCTGCGCCTGGCCCTGTTCCTGCTTGCTCTAAGTTCTGTCTCCTTTCTTATCATTGTAGTGTTGAACGTGGTTGCTTGTACGTGTGTGTGGGAGTTAGGGGATTGAAGAGCTCCATGTAGTAAGGTCTACTCTGTGCTCCTGCTTTGGTTTCGTTGCTTTTCACTCTGGACTCCAAGCCTCCAGGTGGACAGCAAAGCAAGATCAAAGCAAAATCATGCCAGCAAAGCATGGGCAGGAAACTCCGGTTATTTTGCCAGGACAACTTAAAAATCTATAGCAATTACTGTCAACTGGGTCTTTTTTTTCCCCTCTCCCTCTTTTCCCTGGGATTATGTGTGTGTAACACTAGATGGAGCCTTCTGTGCACTGGAGGAGCGGCAGAATTGGACGAGTTCGGAGCAGCGTTCCTCAACTCCAGCCGTGTCTTATATAAACGTGTTAATGCGAGCATCGCTGGCAATAAGGATGCCACTGAATGGGAAAATCACGGTGCGAAATTCTTACTTACACCTACAGAGGGCAAAAAATCATGTGCTGTTTCCCTTCGTGTGGGAAAAATACATAAGAACTAAGAATCTGAATGCTTCTAGCATTAAAGACGATGTGCACTTCATTTTTAAAGTAGTTTTCGAAGGATGTGTGGAGGGAAGGTTACGTTTATGGCTTTGGGAACACATGCCAACATCTAGATATGTGTAGAATTGTTTTTGTCCTTCAAATGGCTGGCTTTCCACCACCATTTGCAGCTTTATTAGGAAAATTATTTGAAATGTGATGAGTTTTGACACTTTCTGTTAAGCTGATTATTATTTTATACGGTGGCTTTGGTGGTAGCGCTCTAGCGTGCTGGCTGCTGATCTTCCTGAATGGCACAGCGGTGGTGGCGGTTGCGTTGGGGAGCTCCTTCCTGCGTTATTCTTACAGAAGCAGAGCAGCATCAGCATTCCGTGCACATCCGCAGCCTCCGAAAGCAACCAGGAAAGCAGATTACAGGATACTAGTTCCCAAGAAGACGAAATTGCAACATCATTATGAAATGAACCATATCATCTTAATTGTTCTTTGCAAATTTTGGGCTGCATATAAACAACTAGTATGTCTTGCTGACATCCAGAATTATTATAGGATACAGAGAAAATGCAAATATAAAGCAAATTTTGGGGAAATTATAGATGTTTGTACTGAGAATTGTAACTGCAAGAGAAGTTCTCGTAGAAAATTGAGGCATGCATGGTGCCACACAAAGCAGATAGATCTTCTGAACTGAAAGACTGCCAACAATTTTCAAACCCTGCAGAAATGGATCTTTGATGGGTTAATGACCTAGTTCTGCAAATATTTATGCATGCTGCTTTAATTTTGTGCTCAGCTGAATAGTTCCAAATGAATTTACTAGTATCACTTCTTTATAGACTCTTCAGTGGAAAAACAAAAAGGTAATTAAATCTTTCATACCCCTGCTTGTAAGGACATACTTTTAAAATTCTTACATTTAAGAGAATAGGTATAAACTGCCTGATTGCTTAGAAAAAAACTTGACATGTTTAGAATTAAAGCTCTTTCCTACCTTTGTATGCTTTGCTCACGGACTGTGTAGGGCACTATTTTAATTGCATTATTGTAGTAAGAGACAGAAGAGGAGAGGCTGCTGTTGGTTTTCCAATCAGTTTATGAAATGGGCTGATAAGTCTCTTTTCAGTGAGAAATAATCACTGCCTGTAATCCCCCTGCTCACCAACCAACCGACAATGCCTTTGTAAGGTTTTGGTTGATGGATTCAATCTAGTAAAGTAAAACAAGTGAGTTGAAAACAACAACAAAATCATCCACAGTATTCTGTCTTCTAAATTAAACGGGATGCCAGCAGGATGTTAAATTTTCACATTAAGTGAAGTTCTTTAAGTAATCCAGAACAACGATACTTCTCCTAAACCACCCGAATTACCCTGTGCCTTTCTAAGTTTGCATTGCATGGTGTAAGTCATCAGATACACAGGCTCCTCGTACTGAGTAGCTTTCCCTTAATTTTCAGGTGAACGTGGCTTTCATATGCTGCTCAGTTTGTCAGTGGCCTTGTAAAAGATAACAGCAACCAATTGAAAAAGTAATCTGTCAAAGCTGACATTCATCCTCTCTCCCCTAAATTGCTATCGCTTTCTGCTTCAGCCACGTATCAGTGTGCTGGGTAGCAAAGCAAAGAGGTGTTGGTGGTGCCAGCTCATAGAGTATACTTTATCTTTGTATTAAGCCCCCTGTTACCTGTGAGTCTGGTAGTAATGTGGGGCGTGTTGTTAATAATGGGAATGTTGCTGCCTCCATGTTGATGCTGCTGCTGCAATGTGCTGTGCAGGGAGAGCAAGGGACTAGTCCCTAGGGCTGGTCTGTGGGGCTGCAGCGAGGGCAGTTTTAAGCCATCTGCAAGCCACAGAGTTCCTCGAGGCACCTTAATTTGTCGTTTTGGGGGATGTTTGCTTGTCGCTGGGTGGGCTGGGCTGCCAGCCCAAGGCAGCGCTCAGCCGGCTGCTGCCGTCACTGTAGGGCACAGGGCTGCATGGCGGGATGTACGTAATCCCAGCAGGAGCACTGTGAAAACCGGGCGCTGTTGCTGTAAGGATAAAGCACAGATCAGCTACCTGACCCTTAGTACCGGTACTGGCTTATTGACAGCCTACTCGGACACCTCTGTAAAGCGCTGCATTGTGTGAGCCGTGCGGCTTTTAACTCCTCGTGTGTTTGGGGATCTGACTCCTTTCTTTAGGTACCTTCTTCCTAACAAAATCCACCCCACTTGTGTTTTTATCTGCGATGATCAAGTTTTGTTTCTCCTGTGTGGGCTGAGGTGTAGAGGAATGAAGTGGGTTGATTAGCATTGATGATACAGAACTGTGGGCTGGCTTCAGGGGTGATGGGTTGGCCGGTGTAGATAAGGTGCAGCTGTGGCTGGTTCTGTGAGGGGGTTGAGAGTCAGTGAAGAGGGAGCAGCCGAGAAAGGAGCAAGAGGAAAGAGAACGCCCTGGATGAGACGAGGAGAAGGCAGCAGAGGGACTGTATGAAGAGTGTGCCAGTATGATGTGGTGAAAGACCTTGTTACAGCTTGGTAGTTTGGAGAGCGCTGTGACACTGAGGTACTCTGATAATATTTTGAAGACAAGCATGCAAACGTTTTGAAGAGATCAGTCACCTTGTGGGCATTAACAGCAACAGTTTGTTGCTCTGGCCATGTGAGCGCATGCTTTTTTGCAGTGCTTCTTTCTGAGGGGTGAAGATTTATTGAGGATGAGATGACCTCCTCCACTCCGAGCACCTCAGAGGCTTTTGCTGCAAATTACCTCACTGGGTGAATACCTAATCTTGCACTAATTCCCACTGGTTTCTTGGGATACTTTTGTTCCCACTCTGTGTTCCTGGGAGGTGACTCCTTCCCTTGATCTAGGGCTGGGTGAGCAGCAATGAATCTCGGATCAAGCTATAGCATTTTGTCATCAAATGTTCCTTGCACTTTTGATGCCTGTGAATTATCTTGCTGGCTTTATTTAATCAGTGATGCCACTAGTGCAGACAAAGGAGAAAATGCTGTGAGCTCTAAATGCTGGAAGTGCAGCATTTAGATTTCCAAGGACAACTTTTAGATACCCTCTGTTGTGGCTACCAGAGAGCACCAAGAGGCCCAAAAGGCCAGAGACATGTGGAAGGGATGCTGGACTATTCTAAGGATTTTGTGATATTTCAAAATATCACAATATATTTTGCCACCTTATTTAAAAAATCTTGATGGTAATAGGCTGGGGAGAGGTTTTGTATAAGGGCTTTTGTGTCTCTAGAATTTTTTCTTTACACTGTCTGTTTTGATTATTCCTGGTCCTTAGCAGATAGATGGCATATGAGATACAGAGTTGGGCGAGTTCTTACAGGGCTGCTGGCCACTTTTCTTGCGTGCTTACAACTGTCTGGCAATACTGAGCGCTCTGATGTCTTCGTGCCCACTGCTGCATTTGGGGAGCAGAGCCTGGGTTGCTCAGCGTGTGTTTCTGCACTGGTGGTTGTTCCTTCCAGCATCCTCTGCTTGTGACTGACCTAAAACAATTTTGTCAGGCGCTCTTGCTGCCTTGCTATTCACCACCTCTTGCAGGCTGTTAATGAATGTATTGAAAAACAGCAGCCCGAAGGCTGATCCCCAGGGCACTACGCTATTAACCTTTCTCCATGCAGCGAATTGGCCATTTATTTCTATTCTCTTTCCTATCTCTTAACTTGTTTTAATCCATGACAAGACTTTATCGTTCACCCAGTGGTAACGGTGTTTTTCCTCTACAGCCTCTAGCTAAGGCAGGAACTTTATCAAATGCCTTTGCAGTACATTAACAGGTCATACCTCCTCATCCTCCTTCAGATTGCCTCTCTTTTGCCATGTGAAAGGCTCCCAACAAGCAAGGGAGATGCGGATCCCTGTTGTTGCTGGGTTTGGGGTAGCATTTGAGAATTCTGCATTCTGCAGAGCCAGCAAAGTACTGCTTCTAAAGCATTGCTGGGAAATTTGTAGTTATGAAGAGACTCTGTGATCCTAAACATCAGCCTCTCACTTGCTCTCGCTCTGAATGTCCATATTAAAAAGTATCTCACAGCTTCTGACCGGCTTGATTTTCATTTAAGCAGGGATAATGGAGTAATGGTATGGGAACAGGGAGCTTTCTGTCACTGGGTCTTGCTGGCTGTGGTCATGGATGGGGAGTCTGTCGTGACAGGTGCAGAATAAAGGGGACCTTGCATCTCATGTCCGAGCCTTTGCTGAGTCTGTCTCAGCAAAGCAAGAAACCAAAGTCAAGATAATTAACCCTCCATGTTCTACCTGTAAATCAATGTGTTATCATAGTGACCAAGACCATAGTCCTTCCCACCCTTTACTCAGTGAGAAATCACCTGCCTGCTCCATGCAGCCTGTCTCCTAGGTTTATCTTCTCTTGTGTGCTTGGGTTGTGAGGAGATAAAAGATTACCAGCTGGCGCCGGTCTTGTGCCTGAAACCTCTTCTGTGGCATCAACTGCCAGCACGGGATGAAATGCTGTGCATGGCTTCCTTCCATCCAGGGTGTTGCATTATTCTGTGTTCTTGGCTGGGTTAAGTTACATATGCAGAATTTCAGAGTTTTCTCCTGCCTTTTTCATTGCTTTTTTCCCCTTTACTTTCCAGCTTTTCACATGCTGTACCAGCTTATGTTGTTTGTCCAAGGTTTTTGCTTAGTTCTGATAGCATACACAATCCTGCTAATTTATTAAGGATGCAGAGAAACTGGAGAAATTGGGCCTGTTAATAGGTTTTTCTCTCTTGTGTTTAAAAATACGTGGGTTTTCCTGGAATTTAGTTGCCTGTGTTGGGGCAACAGTAGGTGTGAAGACTCCTCACGAGAAAACTTAGGAAGGGTATAGATACCTAGGATAAAATGGGGGAACATGAGCTGCTGTTCCCTGTTAAAGTGCTTTGGGAATGGAACTGTAGAAAACTTTTTTGTGATCTGATGGATGCAGGGTAAGGAAAAGAGGAGCAAGTATGGGAGTGTGTGTGTGGAGGCTATGTATGAGGGGTGATGGAAGCCCTGATTTACCTTAGTCATGAGGAGCATGACAAAGCGCTGCTGAAATCATGGGAGATGACAAACTGGTAGGTTGTTGTTTGCTTTCAAATAACTAACATATTTGAACATAAAGTTCCTTTATAAAATGCCTTGATTTGTTTTAATTGTTTCAAGAATTTAAGGTACAACAAAAGAGAAGCTGACTCATAGATAGGGAAGGATTACTGTAATGTCTCTTAGTTTAACAGATGAATTACTTCTCCATATGAAACACATCATAAGTTTAGGGTGTGACAAAAGCTCCTTCACTGCTTAGCAAGGATCTCAGGATCATGAGTGGCAGTGCTTTGGAAATTGCCATTGAAACTCCTGAAACATGGAAGATGGCTGAAAGAACTGAGTAGAAATTTTGGCAATATTTTTGATTTTTGAATTGTTTGGTAATCATCTAAAACTAATAGGTAACTTTAGATGGTGTGCTGGTGTTATGCCGTCTCTACCTGACTGTGGGAGCATGAACATGTACTGCATTTTTTTTTTTTTGTCTTTGGAGTGTTTCAAAGGTGCTACTAGAAAAAATAAGCAGTGGTGGTGTGTGCAGAGGTGTCCGTTTCTCTTTCTGACACAGACTGGTTTGCAAAGCTACTTTAGGCTTGAAATAGTTCATGTGCTGTTAGGCCAAATATCTTGTATGACAAGCATCTACCAGCTTTTTGACATTTTTTATTTATTTATTTATTTTTGTCCCCATCGTGCTACTCTACTGTAGCTGTTCAGTGAAGATGGTGCAAAGGCAGAACTTGGTCAATAAGCTGTTGGTTTTGCTCAGGAGGACAGCCAAACAACCGAGCAGACCTCATTAGTTTTGGATCAAATGCAACACAATTTCATTCCCTGAAATAGTAATTTTCAAAAAATGTTTTGTCTTAAAAGGTGTCTTTTGTTCCCCTCTCACTTAACTTTTATTCAGAACTTATTTCCAGTCACACTGAGAACAAGCACTAAAATGTCTTACCTTTCAGGAAATGTTTTTGAATTCTTTAGCTAAAAACTATTAGACAATCTAATCTGAATTTGTAAACAGGTTTGCCTCCCCCAAACGACTTTGGCCACATGAAAGAACTTCACCTGTAAAGTTTTTCCCAGCTCCAGGGAAGAGCCAGTTCTTCTGGGATGTGGAAGGGGCTGCCGGGTGGGGTGTGTGCTGTGAGTGGGTGGCTGTGGGCTGCGGGACGTGGCTTTCTGAAGTAGCACAGGGAAATAGAAAACCAGCACTGTGCGAGGGGAAAAATGTGGATTCTCATTAGTGACATCTTTACCTTAATTTTTAAAACATAAAAAACTCCAACGATAGACATTTGGGAGGAGCAAAGTGTGAAACGGGAACATGGGGTTTAAACACAGAAAATCACCGTCAGGCATTACCAGGATCATTTTTTCATCTGTTCTTCTGAAATCTCAGATTAAATTATGTTTTTCTATCTGTGCATAGTCTTTCTGTTTAATGAGATACCCAGCTAGTGTAGACCCTAATGGGCCTACATTAGTTGGAAAGCTGGTATCTTAATACCTTGATATCTCAAGTCAGAAAGATGTTGCTCTGTATTGATTGTTTTTCCACTAAGTGATAGAGATCTGGATTTCACTAATCCACCATTTAGCTGAAATTCGGTGGCGTCATCTGCACTTGCGCATCTGTACAGCACTGCAGCCATATGTAGGACTTTCAGATGAAGTACAGGAATGAATTTAGATTTTATATTATTTGGAATAATAATAAAATAATTTGGTGCACATGCAATGAAATAATTGTGATCTAATTACAGTGCTGGAGCTTGTGTCGTTGCCTGGCAGTCTGTGCCTTGTGCAGGGAGAAGGGCTGATGTGTTGGCAGGGAAAGTCTCTGCATTTGGGTAGTAGATGTTAGTGCTTTGGCCAATCACAAAAGCAAAATAGCAGACAGCAACAAAAATTCCCTTGTGCACTATGTTCAGAAAGTTCAGAAAATTACTGGCTTAAGGAAATATGATTTCAGTCTTCAGAGCTCTCTTCTGGCAATGCGTATTTTCTGTAAATAGAAGGTTATTTCTGCTAGAGGCAGAATTTTTCTCTTTTTGATGCTGAAAGCTCATTAAAATCTGATGTTAAACAGTTAATGTTCCTAGGGACAAATTGTTTTAGGTACTAGAACTTTTTCTAGCCAGAGGAAAATACAATATCCCAGAAAATTACAGAGCCCGTAATAAACTTCGTGCTTGCAAAATGCTCAGTGACATTCATTTCAAGCCCAAATATTTTCACAGTATCTGTCAGAATCTGTATGCAGATCTACCATCTGCCTGCTGATGGATGATCCTGGAAAACAGTGCATCTTCTTATACTCTCCTCTAAACTTCGATGGATGAAGAATTAGGATTAAACACATTTATCCATGGAACTAGTATTAAAATTTGATATTTGGCAATCTTAATGTTTGCTATGGAAATAGTCCCCTTTAAAATCTGGGGACGTGTTGCTCTGCTCCTCACCTGTGACACTGGCCATCACCATCCTGCTGGCCTTTACAGTGTGAGTGGGAGCAGGATGTCACCAGTCCCAGCTGGTAATGGACCCCAGAGGTCTCCTGATGCCTTCTGGCATTCTACACCTAATATGCTAGACAAACAATAGAAAAAGGAGATTGTTTTCCTTACTGTGTAGCAGAAAAACCATTATGAGTGGTCAGAGATTAGACTGTGCTTGTTGGGGCCCTACAAATTCAGTTTCATTCCTATGGAGCGCTGCTGTAGGCAATGGGTTTTTTAAAATGTAACCCATTAGGAGAGAAGAGGGGAATTGGCTTCACCCTCTTGAGTTGTTCATTGTGTCAGAACAGACAGGGAAGGCAAAGGATGCTTTATTTGTGTTTTTGAAACCTGGCGCTATGAAAGGCCCAGTATAAATATATTGGAAGCATGGAAAGTATCCCGCCCAGTGAGGTCCAGCTCGTGGGCAGCGTGCTGTCTGCATCTCGTGTGAGGATGGCACCTGCCAGCTGTCCCTCCCCACTGCAGCCTTCGTGGTTTCACTCTTTCCTGAATTTCACGCCCAGACAGAATGTGATTTTGTGGTGACAGCTTTTATCTTTTCACCGGAAAGCAAAATCCAGAGATTTCAGTGGGATTTATGAAACTGAAGTTAATGGCTTTAAATGGGACAAAAAAACTTCACTTGCTGGCTATTTGCTGAATTTAGCCCCAAACATTTAAGAGAATTAAGGCAGAGAATTTAATGAAAGTCCTATTTTAGACTGAGCTGTATTTTCCACAGCACATCTTAATAAAAACAATAAAATTACTTAGGCAAAAAAACCCACTTCCCCGTTGTTGCATTTGGTGTCATTATTGCCCTCAGTTTGTATATTTTTCATGCAAAACCCCAAGCCTTTTACTACTTAACCTTATTGTCCTAATTGACTCTTCCTGAGCTGAAGCCAGTTTACTGCTTTTTTGACAGGAACCGTTGTTACGAAGCTTGCAGTGCCACACAGAAATGGAATCTCCTGTTTCAGTAAATATTCTGCACTTTAACAAACAGCCCTGGTGACAGAAGCTGACACAGGCATGTGCTAGAGCAGTTTTCCCCTTTGAATTCAATCTCTAAATTTTATGATGCACCACCAAAATCTCCACCCCCCACCCCAAGTTTTTAATATCTACTTTCCTATTACTTCCTTGGATCAAAATGAAAATTTGGTTTCCGTGACTCAGATTGCTCTGTTTCTTTGTGAGGCACAATGAAATTCTCAGTGGAGAAAGTGATCAGCGGTTAAACCAGCCTCGGGGGTGCCACGCACATCCCGCACCTCCAGCGGCGCAGATGGCGCTTGGCCCCTGGCCAGGTCCTCCTGATGGATTGCTTCAGCGAGGGGAAGGGGCAAAGCTCTGGGAAAATTTCTGGTTAAAGGGTTTTAAGTGGCTGGGAGGAGGGATGAGCATGGAGTGCTGCTGCTGGAGATGTGGTCAAAAGATTTCTGGTTTCTGAAGTGCACTGTCCCATTTCTTTTGGCAAACTGTCTTTTATAAGAGCTACATAAAGACCTGATTTTTTCAATGAATGAATATATTTTTCTGCCCCCCGCCTTACCTTACTAAGGAGATATAAAAGTACTAAAATGGGAAGGTGAAGCTGTACGTCCCACCCTGCTGACTTGTGGGCCTTCTACCCTTCCCATAGCAGCAGCCATTGCCAGATGTTTGAGAGGAAAATGTAACTTCTGGACTTGTCCTTGCTCACTTTTCTAAAAGTGATGACATGTTCCAAGAGCAAAGGTTGTTTATTACATTCAACTTCTGATTTACTTACTCTCCTCAAAGGGGTAAACTGGTTTTAGGGTGTATCTTTATGTCACAAAAGGTTTATTTCCTCCCCTCTTATGAACAGTATTTTAAGTAACGGCATCTACCAGCCTTTTTCTTCCCAAGAGCTTTGCAAAATCCTGGTCATTATCTCTGTAATAAGATTTCTGGCCCTTCAGTCATCCAGAATGGGATGTGACAAAATCAAGTTGTCAGTCTGGAATGATCTTAGTGGTGAGAAGAAAATATCTTTTTCAGACCTGCGGGTTTCTTTGTGTCTCTTGTGGTCTACAAAGATAAAGACATTTGTCTTTACTACGAGATTTTACAGGGCCACATGAATAAATTGGTACAGTAACCCCCTGTGTCCTTCTGTGCCATATTCTACCTTGTTCTTCCTTTTCTTTGGAAAATGCTTGATAGGAATGAGTTAAATAAGAAAGTGTCTTTTAATCCTCAGCAGGCCAATGTCACATCATCTTCCATATCTTTTGACTTTTCTTGATCCAGGAGGTCTTTTATGCTACTTTGCATGCTTTCAAATGATCCTTGTCTTCTAAATTTCTATAGCTTTTTAATTTATCAGTTTATTCTAGACTATAAAACGTTACTGGGCTGTTTACAGCAGAATCATCTATTGGACGGGTTTTAATGTGCATTTCTTTAAGTGAATCAGTTTGAAATCGCCTGAGAGCAAATCCTAATGGCTGTCTCACTAATGCTTATCTACTGAGATTTTAATCTTTTCTTCTGCTTGAGCTGCCGGTGTTGGCTCACTCCAGTTTTGTGCCTGTGTTGGGCAGTGTCCTCATCAGATGTTGGCACTTACTGGATCTGACTTTTTTTTTTTTTCTGCTTTGTGCTCTTGAGCAATAGCATGTTGTAGCTCTCCTGCTTCTCTGGATTTCATTTCATGCTTGTTAGTTCTTACAGCAAACTTGAAGCTGCCAGTTTTTGGAATCCTTAGACCTTCTCAGTGGAGATCCATGTTGCATTTCAACTACAATGGAGTGTGGTGTGCTCTTCCAGCATCACTGCCCTGTTGGTCATCCAAGCCCAACAGACACAGCCAGGTTTCTGTTCTCGTATGCTCTTCTTCCTTAGGATTAAATTAACATTTATTCCTAAAGGGAGATGCTGTTGTTCCTTTTATTGTATTTCTGATTCATGTTACTGGTTAGAATTTTTTTTTCCACCCCTGTGCCTGGATGTGATGATTTGGGCAGCCTGTGCAGGTGTCTGGGCTTGGTGTGCTTCAGGGTGGGGAAAGGTCCACTTGCAGCATTTAGTGGGTATAAAGTCACATCTCTTTCCTTCTGTTTTGTTTGACGTGTTAAAAGAGCTCCTGACAAGTGATAGGGCCTAAAGGAAACTCTAAAACTGAGTGAGAAACCTTTGTTAATATTACATTAACCCTACAAGGGATGGGCACTAGTCACTTTTTTTCATTGACACAGCCTGACTTCCCTTCTATCTCTACTGCACAGTGAATTTTTCTTTATTCCTAAGCCAAAAAAGAAAGAAAAACAGATGTGTAGTAGAGCAGATTGCTTAAGAAGAGGTAAACACTGATGCTGGAGAGGCTCGTGTCTCTGGCACCTCAGGCTGGGCAGCTCTCTCCTAGTTATTGACTTGGATTTGAGAGACTTGGATTTTTGTGTGAGTATCTTCACTGGGCACCCGGGGTGTGTTTCTGTGTGCACACACGTACATAGTGCACTATACTGTCCGTGGTATATACACGTAGTGGATATAGTGTGAAGCAGACACTAACTTGGACAAAATCAATTGCCATTGGTTATAATCAACTTGAGCACATTATATTAATTATATGTAATTCCAAATTTGGTACTAAAACAATGAGGTGACTTTTTCCTGCTTGGTTTTACAGTAAATGCTGTTAACTAAATCAGTTCAATGTAACACTCTCTTCCCCTGCGCTGAAAGGAACAGTAAATAGGGAGTAATGATCATCTGTGAACCAAATGTCTGTCTCCTCTGCTCCTCTTTGAGATTGTTGAGGATTTATTGCACCTGGCTCACCCACCTACAGACTAGTCTTACAATATTTTTACTATTTTTAAGCCCATGCAAAAAATTTTGACCTCTCTCCTTTTCGTAGTGGCCTGCAGGAAAAACTAGCAGAGTTTAAAGCGTGGGAACCCCACCTCTCCCTGTGCTATATCTTGCTTATTTATCACACTTTGGGTGTAGAGAAATTTCACAGTGAGCCACCACAGTGAAATATTTCACTTTTTGTGTTCAGCTATTTGGGTATTTATGTATTGAAGCCAGTTGCTTCTGAAGCACCGGAGTACCGTGAACGGGTGAATGAGACATGATGCCCATTGATAATTTAAAGCTGGCAGTGAGCGACTAGGCTATCCGTTAAAATTGAATCCTACTAAATTCTGGCATAAAGTCAATAGTTAACAAAAATAAACAGCAGCCTGGGAAATGGAGGCTGTGATGCCTTTTTTTCCAGGATTGCATGTGAGCACGGATCTGCTCCTGAACGTGCCATGGAGCTGCCGGCTGTCCTGAGCATCTGGGCAAGGTCCTGCTGGCTCCGTCAGTTGCTGGCAGCACGTGGTACCCACTGTCCATCGATGTGGCCTCGCTGGTGGTCCCTGGGGCTGGCTGTCACCTTGGATCCCACCACTGAACTCACACTCCAGGTGCAGAGCATGCAGCACATCTTCCCTCCATGCCTGAAGTGGAGCTGAGCGGTTTCAGATGATTGAAAAATACATAATTGTAGCAATTAGCACATTATTTGCAAAACTCTTGTAAACATATTAATAATTAAACAGTATCTACATTGCATATAGCGTGCCTATGGTTAATGTGGCAGCGGTTATTAAAATACATTAATGACTCCAAGAAAGTTCATACAGGTACTAAAAATCCTTTTCCCACATATAGCCTGTTTTTTGTGTATTCACAGCAACTGCACATTTTACAAAAAAACATATAAAGATAACTTTTCTGTAAGCTACATTTTTAATGTGTCACTTTTTGTGCACTTTCTTAAAATCGTTTTGTGGGACTGAAGATATCTGGTAGCTAAATTATTTGTTATCAGACTCTACACTGTGAAAAGTCTGATTATACCTGCAGGTAACAAAATGAAAAATAAAATATTTAAAGCATACGCTAACAAAATAATCTGCTTCTATAAATGATCTTTGTGGGATGCCTACAGTAAAAAAAAATAAAAAAAATTAAGATGACAGTTTAAATATATTTTCACTTTACCCCATATTATAAGAAATAAAATCCAAAAATATATCATTCATTATGACTGTCTGTATATAGTAAAATCCTGCAAACAGCTGTGCATAATTTAAGCTAAGCTCTTCTAAACAAGTGAACATACCGCAAATCTAATTTGGGCTTTTCACAAGTATATCTAAATACCATGGAAGGATGCATAGGAAGAGGTTTATTTAGTTCAAATAACTTATTATTTAAGACTGTGGCCCTAGAAACTTGTATTCAGATGTGTAACTTTGAGCTGAGGAATAACCAGCCAAATCAGTAGAGGCTTTAATTTGACTGAAGTTGCATAAGTGCCTCAAAATTTGCATAATTAGACTAGAATTCAGATGAAAGGAGGGAAGGAATAATGCACGTACAACCTGGTTTCGGCTGCAGTTAGGCAACCACACGTCTCCAAGTATTTGAGCTGTCCACTGAGTTAAACGGGACTATTTGTGTTTGTGGGCAGTTTGCGGCCAGACTTCAGTGGTGGGAATGTGATGCTTTCATCTGTGGCTGAAGCTTTTTTCATTCCTTTCTGATTTAGTTGCAGTTTCTATTATTTTTTTTTTCTTGTGTTAATTAATTTCCAGCACATGCCATTTTCTGGAGGGCACTGCTTGTTAGTGAACAACATGTCTTCTCTTCCCAGTTCACTGTGGATTTGTTTTGGCACTGGTTATTTATGGTCCAGCTTGCCTGGGTGCAAGCACTGGTGCTGATGGGTGCAGCTGAGCTCTCAACGTCTCTCGTTAAGTGATTTGCCCTGGAAGACATAAACCTGTTTTTCTACTACTTGAGCAAAATGTACCTGTATTTGTTTCCTTTGCCAGCAAAGGAACAGGAGCAGTAGCAGCCACAGCAACATAATCTACAGGCTGCATTCATAGTCAGGGAAGTGGCCAGAGCCACCAGATCCTCAGGGTTTTGCCTTGTTGAACCATGGACATCTTCAGGCATGGAGACTTCATAGGGTGTTGCAAGGGGAAATCTGGTCCTGTGCTTATCCAAACTTACTGTAATTTCCCTCCACCTTCTGTCTCAGTGGATCTTGCCTCAGTTGTGTCTTGGCGTTGCTACCACCTGCTCTTCTGCTGAGCACCTTTGGATGAGTGCTCCCCGTGACTCTCTTTTATAGGCAGCTGTTAGATCCCTCCTCCACCTCCTTTCCTCTGGGCTGATTTGAAAGTCCTGATGAAATTGAAGTGAATGACATCCTTGCTTTTCCCTTGCCCATGGATCCAGCCATCTCATCCCAGCAGCAGATGAGCATCGGGCTCATCATCATCATCATCAGTTTGTACATGGTAAGGTGATCCCCGTTCCCTTCTTGCCTTCCACAGATGCCATTTCCAGGCATGTGAAGCTTTGGAGATCCACAGTCCTCCCAGAGGCTGAGCTGGGGTTTGCCCTGTTTAGGGATGCAGAAACGTCTGCCTTTCTCCAGCCATGGGGAGCCCCTCCTGGACTCCTTTGTGTTTGGTGTCACGATGGTGTCTCTGGGCTCCTTCAGCATCCCTGCAGGCCTCCTGTCCTCTGGTCCCACAGCTGTGATGAGCTCCCTCTGGACAGCAGTGAGTGCATCTGTTGACAAATAGATATACATTTATTCTGCATTCAAAGGATAATCTTCATTGTGTTCTCTGCCCTTCCAGTTCACAGCCTACTGGTTTGTAGGGCTTTGCTCTGGGCTCTTGCTGGTGGCTTTGCCTCCTGGGGATTTGCCTCTGTTTCCAGAGCCTGATGTGTTTTCCTGTGGGCACTGCAGACTTGCTGGCTTGCAGTCCGTTTTGTTTCAGGGGTAGATCAAAGAGGTGAGTGTGTAGTTTTTGCTTTTCTCTTTGGCCATGGGCAGTGTTGGTTGGACAGCTGTTCAGGTGAGTAGTTCCAGATGTTTGTTTTCCACAGTGTCAAAGTTGACATTTGCCTGTTCTGGCCTGGATATAGAGGTGACTGAGGGAGTGATGTTTTTCTGTCCTCTGGGAATACGCTTCATGAGGGGGTTTTGTGTTTTGGATTTTTTTTTTTTTACAATACAGAGCAGCCTTATCTTTTAGGTGCCCGATCCTGACCCATTAACCAGCCTTTGCATCCTTTGGTTTGCTGTGATTTCATAAGGCTTAAACCATAAACCCCCTATCACTTAATAAGAGGATTATCATGAAGTACACAAGTAGTATAATTAAATGTATGTCATAATAGCTGATTAGACTATGGATTTAGAGATGGAGCAGCATTATGTAAAGATACAATGTAACTGGGTTAATAACAATCAACTGATTAATGTAGTACATCTCATTCAAGCCTAAAGGAGAATAGACTGAGATGATTAGCACAGTTGCAAATATGCAGAAGTGCACAAAGCAGAATGTATGTGACATGACTGAATAAGTGAAGGGGACTTTTATCAGCGTACCAAAATACAAAGATGTTTAAGGGAGAAAAAATGTTGTTAGGCAACTCACTGTAACTAGCCTGGAAGATGCAATGATTCTCGGCATATTTGTGTTACTCTTTATTTATAGTTGCAGCGAGCTAATATTCATCATGGAAGTAAACAGAAGATACTGTACTGAAAAGAAGGTCCTAATGCTCAGTGTTACCTACAGAAGGAAACCGAACTGAGTGGATACCTTGTTCCTAATCCTTGCCTAGGTAACAATCCTACTGAAAAGCAAAGTCCTACAGAAGCCTTTAAAGGCTGTGAGCACTTGGCTCTGCTTGTCATGGGTAAGGTGAGCAGGGGGGAGCCATGAGCCTTTCTAAATGCCTGTGTTAGCACGTATTCTGTCTGTAGGGCTGAGTGCTCCACATATATATTAGGATCCTAGAAAAGGATCTTAAATTTCATGGAGTGTTCGAGTTCTTGGTATGTTTTTGCTAAGTTCTAGTTGTTCTATTGAAATCAATGAAGACTTAATCCTTCAATGAATTTTAGCAAAATTTTCTTTACCAAAAGGGTTGTCAAGCATTGGAACAGGCTACCTAGAGCAGTGGTGGAGTCACCGTTCTTGGAGGTATTTAAAAGACATGTGAATATGGCATTTGGGGGCATTGGTTAGTGATGGGCTTGGCAGTGCTGAGTTAACGGTTGGACTCGATCTTAGAAGTCTTTTCCAACCTAAATGATCCTATGATTCTATGATTGACAGCAATAGGATAAATAGAAAGTTTTTTTTGCAGTTGGCAAGAACCAGCTCCAAGATTTAACTTCTTTATTTTGAGAAACTGTTCTGTTTCCAAGAAACAAATCCAGTTGCCTACCATCTGAACAATAAGACACAAAATCTCCCTCAAAACAAGGTGGGAGATGTGAGTTCCCCCATGCCAACTTGCTGCGTGGTTTGTGTTTTGCAGAAATGCATAATTCCCTTCTTCCAGCGCCGAGCAGTGAGGGTCATGGCAAACTTAGCTGCAGGACTCTGGATCTGGTAATTGTCGAGATCAGGCCACAGGGAGCGGAACACCAGTACTTTTGGAAAAACAGAGGTAAATATAAGCTGTTTTTTCCTCCCTTCAGAAATGTAGAGGCAGCTGGAGACAGATGTAACATTTGGGACTATAGAGAGCATATCTGAGCTTGTTTTACTTTTTCAGACAACGGCTGTGAAGCCTTTACATGGGGTAGTTCCTATGGAGATCATAGGAGATCAGGTAGATCATGTAGGCCTCCTTGAGAAAGAGCCATTTCATTTGTTTTAGGCCTGCACTGATGCTGAGCAGGGAGGGCCAGCTCCCACAAAAGTGCTTGGCCAAGGGCAGGTGTGGACACAGCTGTTTGTGCAGGAGGGTTTAGAGACCATGGTCTGGCCATCGCCATTCGGTCCTGCTGCTTTTGGAGCTGCGGTCGGTGCAAATTAAGCATCGTTGTGCAGGGACTGCAGGTGGACCACCAGAGAGGGGTTGTGTTGCTCCCGGATGCAGAATTCTCTTCCGTGGTTCAATGATCTGTTTTATTGGCATGAAAATCAACATATTGCGAGGCAGTGCCCTAGGGATAAGCGATGCATAAACAGCTGGAGTTCTCCCTGCTCTTCCTAGTGATAAAACACTGCATTAATGCAGGATAGGGATTATGGCATCCACTGTAATCCACTTACCTCCGGGACTCCCCAACACACCGTGGCATGAAGATGAATCTGTTGTCTTTTGTGATGCCATTCTGCAAACAGAGCTGGAGATGCTGTGGGAGTTATCCCAAAGTTTGGACTTCGATATCAGAAGATCTGATATCTACTGTCCGTCTGCTCTCTGTTTATGATTAGACATTGGAGGAAGCTCTCCAAAATGCAGTTTCCTAAAACATGGGGGAGGAGGGAGTTATTAGATAAAAAGGCATAATCAAAACTCCATTAAATAGATGAATAAAGATGTTTATGAGAAGGCTTAACCTGCAATAATAAATGAACAGTGAAGCACAAGGAAGGAAACAGTTAAACAAAGTGTGTAGGTTTTAAAACTATAGATAAAATTAAAAATGTTAAATTGCCATAGCAAACATAGTTCCGATTGCCTATGGGGAGCGTGTAAAGAGTCAGCTTGTGCCTGGATTGGGGGTAGAGGGAGGGAAATAATCAGTTTGCAGTTACAGCCCCAGACTGGAAGTGTTATTATAAGGGAAAGAGAAAATGCATGTTCACCTGCAATATAGAAGAAAATATTATTGTGATGCTGTGATTTGGACTAGGTGATCTCTGTGGGTCCCTTCCAACTTCATCCGCTCTGTGGTTTGAGCACAGGCAGCCTGATTTCTCATTTCCACTGTCACTTCCTATCTTTAAAGGCATTAGAAAGAAATTTGAGCAAACTATTTTTAGTCAGACCTGAAGGCCACTTATTTTTTCCATTTTAAAAAAATATATATATTTATAAATACATAAAAAATTTATCTCCTGATATGTGAATATGTATGTGTGTGTGTATATATATCTTCTGTATATGTGTGTGTGTGTGTATATATCTCCTGTTTGGGCCAGATTCTTGAGGGACAGCTTTGATTCTGGTTGCTTTTATTTTTGCTCTTAATTGTTGCACCCTTGAAATGCAGCCTTACTTTGACCAGTAAGGTCCTGCTTGTGCCTTCCCCTGTGCAGAGGGACCCTTGCCTCAGCAGGCACTCTGCTGTTATTTGCAGTTTTGAGCACAGATGGGATTCAAATGTATTTTTGAACCTTGCAGGAGCAGGCTTAGGCAACAGTTTGTTTTCAGCTGCAGGCATAATAGTAGAACAAAGGACAAGCTACAGGAAAAAAGAAAAAATCTAAAAAGAATCCTGATTTTGTAATTTCTGAACATAGTACAAATGTAGGGATTGTTACTAAAAGAAGGAGTTTAACTTCTGGTTTTTAAAGGGCTGTGAGTTTACCTTCTTTGATTGGATTCATGCTGTATAGGTGGGTGAATATGGAGATGTGAGTGACAGCCTTGCTCTGTGCTTGTAACTGGTACCATTGGTTGAACTGGATGTTCCCTATGGGGCAGGTGGTCTCTTGTAACTGGGTGCTCTACCCCCGTGTGTGTTTGGACTTCAACCTTCTATTTCTGTTTTGCATTGCCTTCCCGCCCTTTTTTGTTAGAAGGAGGGACATGTCATCCATATCAAAGACTCTTCAGATATTGCAAATCATTAGGAGACGGGAAGATTAAATTAGAATCTAACACAATCTAAGACACAGTCTAGATGTGTTGTCATTTCATGGCTTATCTTTCTTCTTTTGCCTTACTCTCATATCATTATATAAATCATGAAGTCTCTCTGCAATTCTTTTCTACTTAGTGAACCTACTCCACATGTTCTTTGGTTACATACAGGTTGGTTCATTTCACATCTCCCAGGGCTTTTGTAATAGGATACAAGACACCATTATGAGTAATCTGTCTTCTTTCTCCAATACATACAGGAGTAGATCTGATTTTAAAGGTAGACTGGTGAACAGTTTCTTATTTAGAAGAAAGATGTATTTTGGGAACAAAACAGATTATCTATGGTAGCTTTGATTCATAAAGCTGACAAATGTACAGTTTCTCATTTGGGTTGAAAACATGTGATTAGACCTCATGGTAGAGTACAGAAGTCCTAGGAATATTGCAAGCCAGACCTAACCAGTCCAACCACCCAGCTTCCCCTCTCCGTTGCTTCAGCTTCGTTCTGAGCAGTGGGGACTTTGCATCAGACATGCAAGGTGTGCTGCTGTATTTGGCAGTACTTGATGGAAGGCCAGAGGAGCAGAGAAAGAAATGTCATTTGTCTAATAGTCTGGGAGATTTAATTCCAGTTGTATTTATTCTTTGTTTCTGTTCAGAGGGACTAAGCCCTCTAACTTCAGGAAAACACAGAAATACCTCATGCTCTCCTGTCCCTTAATTGATTTTATTTTCCAGTGAAGAATTACGTAGCTTCTGTGTTGCGAAGTGACACAGGGGGCTACTGCAGTTCCTGAGATCTGTGCACATTTGCACTGAATTCCTGATGTAAGACTTGGAATAGATAAGTGAAGGAACCGAGCGTCAGGTACAAACAAGGTCAAAATCACGTAGCAGTGAGTTCAGAGCTTTTGGGTGTTCAGCCCCTGCTCACTCATTACTGTTCTGTGTGTCTCCCTTGGACGCTTCTGAAGATCTCCAGGGGTGTTAGGGACAAGGCATTTTACTTACCTGGGTGGAGAAGGGCAGAGCAGCAAGAAACATAGTTCTTTCCTGTACATACGTTGTCCTCCTCCTCCCCAGGGGAGCGCAGAAAGGGCTGTGGGAGGAGAGCATAGCTGTACCCAGTCCGTAGGAGCAGGCAGGAGGGGCTGGGGACTCATCAGAAGAGGTTTGACTCTTCTGCATCCATTCTGCTCAGAAACACCCAGCGAAAGGAGCAGAGGGAAATCTATGCACAGGGGAATACCTGCTGGAATGTAAATACTTGGATGAGAGCTGAGTAGCTCTTGGGCAAGTGAGGGGATGGTGGTGTGTCAGACCTTTAGGAATTCAAAGCCCTGTGGTGGCAACGTTCCCCCATCGGCTTGAGATCTGGGGCTCTTCAGTGGCCTGTGATGTGCTGCACAGCAGGAGGAAAAAGGAAAAAAAACCAACCCTGAAATGGGAAATAAATGGGAACAGAAACAGGAGAAGTTTCCTGAGAAAGTGTGATGAAAAAGCCGTATCAGATCAAGTTCATTGCCAAGATATGCGTTAGGATGTAAACAAGATGGGGCTTTAACGCATGGCTGTTAATTGTCATTCAAGAAGCCAGCATTCTGGTGATACAGGTGCCCTTCTTTTCCCCCACAATTAGTTTTTATGAACTTCATAGGAATAAAATTATTACTGTCGAAGGAAGAAAACAAGGTAGAGAGCTGAGCTGATTTACGTGCGCTTCAAAGGGCTGCGGGAAGTCGCTGCGGGTGTAGTGTAAATCATGCCACATGCACCAATTTCTAGAAAAAATGCTCCATGCAAGGAGGAGATTCAGTGCTTGTTGGTTATGATGGGTGGAGAGAGAGCTTGCTTTGGAGCAGCGCATGTAATTAGGTTTCCTGCAGAGCACAGAGTGAATTGCTAATGGCATGATTTTTTCTGTAGTCTCTCTGAAGGGTAGGTTGTTCAGAAGTGTGGGTAGTCTGGTTGATCCTTTATACAACAGTGTTTTTTTTCTTCCTAAAACTACCACAAAGGAAATCTGATCAGTCACTTCCTTCTGTTTCTCTCTTATGAGGCCTTCACTCTTCTTGCACCTCTTCTTTTACCTTTCTAACTTATTTTTTTTATTTTTTCTGTGGTTTTTTTTTTTAGAGGGCTTGTTGTTTGCTATTTTGTGGGGGTTTTTTGTTTTACTTTTTCTTTATTTCAAATACTTACTACGTTCTAACCAGAGATTAGAATATCAAAGAAGAAAGGCAATGAGAAAACAGGAGAAGAAAATCTTACTGTTTTCTGATTTTTTTTTTTTTTTTTTTTTTTTTTTTTGCAACTATCCGCAATTTTCCCAGTGTCTTGCAGAACCTCAGTTGCCTCAAACCAGAGGACCTGCTTTTGCTCTGTGTTGTATCTTGGTGCTCACGCTGTGTCATAGCTGACAGTAGGCTTAGCCTCATCAAAGAGCTTTGCAAGCAATTTCCTGATTTGGCGTATGTACCTAATATTCAATTTCCTGCTTTGTTAACATACATAGTAATTCTGGAAAATACCATAATAATAATAAAGCTAGCTTTGACCATGTTTCTAAGCACCCATCAGAATATCCGTCGTGTGATAACATTTTTTGCCATGGTGCTGATTAGCGAGTTGCCTGAACAAAATTTGCCTCCTTTGGCACTGTGGTGTCCCAGGAATGCTCTGTTGTACATTAAAAAAGGATTTTAAAAAGCTGTGAAGATGAAAAACGAGTGGTTTCCTATCAATTATTTACATCTCTAGGGCCTAGAATACATAGCATCACGCAGATGCTGAAGTGCTTGTATGATAATACAGTCTCCAATGAGATCACTTCATATTGGTAGTTAATATAGTGGAGTAATTCCTAAGCGCATAATAAATCTAACTTTTCCTATGTCAGATTCTGCAGTGTGGGAGGCCATGAAGTAATAAACTGAAAAGCACCTGTTTCTTCTTAGAATGAAAGCTAATTACACTTGATTCATAGGTCTATGGATAGTGTCAAGATGTGTGCAACAAAAAGCATTGTTAAGCATAACTGTAAGAAAGGCAGCTGAGATTTGGGGTCTATGTGACTTTATAAATGGGGTTTACCTATTTCTTTAAAACATTTCAAAGGGTGATTTATATATAAAAAAAAAAAAAAAGCTGATAGAGAGGAGTATGGAACTTGCCAGCTGGCACCTGACCAACGTTAGTGCCCTCAAAATGTAAGGGGAACGCGTGAGGCTGCTGTGCTTGGGACCAGGCACTTTTCCACGTGCTCTCATTCTAAGGCATCAATAATACTGATGTGAACCGCATGTGCAGGTCTTGCTGCCACTGAACCCTTGTGCAGAAAGAAGGTGTTAACAGGATGGGTCCTCAGTGAGGACAGGCCAGATGCTGCACCTCTCACTGTCTCACCCCAATCCTTATTTTGCACACTACTGAATTGTGTATAACCACAGTGTCTTGGTTCTTTTAATGGTTGTCTATACATACAAGTGGCATAGCTATCCTCAGAACATGCTGTGCTGTGGCTTAAGTATGTAAAACCACTTTTAATTTGCTTTAGACTTTGTAGGTTCTGAAGTACCACCAGACTATTGAGCTGTCTGATTTTTCTTTTCCATTAATCTGGGTAAAACTGTAGAAATGTGGGTGAAGCGCTACAGAGAACCTGTCTGCTGACATCTGATAACTTTTGTTGTTCCTACCGTAAAGACGGTTGCGAAAGATGCATTACTCAGCCGTACAGAATGACTCAGTTCAAATTGGCAGCTTCATTACTCTCTGGGGGACAAAGTATCTGTAGAGGAAGCAGCAATTAAATAGTTTGCTAAAAAGCAGAAGACTGTGACTGAGGGACTTTTTTGCCGGTGGATGTGGGCAAGGGGCTGAAATTGTGTTGCTAGTGCTGTACTGCTGGGGTACGCCTTCAGCCATAAAACTGCTGCCATGTTGGCAGATACTTAACACTGACCTTCAAGGGGTTGACCAGGCACTTGGAGGTGTCTGTGGTTCCTGAGCAGGTGAGCTGGAGTCTCTTTGTAATGGCCTGATTGTGCCTTAGAGAGCTGGAAGGCATGTGAGGTCAGCAGGGTGTGTATAATGGTCAGGAGTAGTTCTCAGTAACATAAGTCACAGACAGAATTAAGGATTTTAATTAAGAGATTGTGCAAAAAAGAGATACACACTATCCCTTTTGTGAGACATTTACACAGTGCGGAGGAGGAACATGTCTGGCTGTGAGCAGTAATTGCCCATATGGATATCCCAGATTTGTGACTTGTTGACTGAATAACAAAAGTTTGGAAATTGGTCCTCTCCTAAGTAGGTAAGGTGACTTTGGGGAATTTCCATTAGAGGTTTCTTCTGGACAGTTTTCTCCTTTAAAAGCCAAGAAAAAGTGTTTCTGAAAACCTAATCTTAGTAGCTGATTCTGCAGTTTTTGCTAGGATGGGTAGTACTTAGGTAAGTGTTCAGCTTATGATTGTTGCTTTGTAATTGACAAAAGGGTTTACTTGAAGGGATATTTGAATACTGCAGTACTTCATTCTTTAACTTAGACTTTTTTAAAACAAAGATGTGCATCACAGGGACCTGTGATAACGCAAATTTCAGGTGGTACAATAACAAGAAAAAAAGTACAAAAGACAAATAGAAAGATGAAAACACTCCACTGAATGAATAGAGCTAGAAGATGCTTTGGATCATTGTGCATTCTGTTATTGCAGTGGTAATTAAATGTGTTTCCTCTCTGTGTGGGCCATTTCATGTGATGTTCTTTCCTCCTTTGTATCTCCTCAAATGTTTTATGGCTAATCTTTATAAACATTTTTCTGCATGCCGTTTTGAAAACATAGCACAATTCCATAAAGGTATTTCAATGACACTGTTTCTGGTGTCTTGCCCTTTTATTTTCTGTGGCACCTCAGCTGCTTCTGGCATGTCTGTTTGCCATGCTCCTGCAAACCCAGGTTTTGGAATATGTTGATTTTTCACAGACCTCACTGATGGCTTTCTGACATTTTGCTTTTTCTAATGTTGGCCTCCACCATTGAGTTTTATGGAAGTGCATTGCATCGTGAGCCTTGTAAGGTTAGATGAAAAGGTCTACTTCAGCTAGAGACTGGTGGATCATTTGTTGAACTAGCTGTGTCCTAACAGACTATAACAGTAGTAAAAGGGAAAATAAGTTTTCATGTAGTGCAAAAAGTTAGCACCTTTGGTGCCATTTTATTAGTGTTTAGTAACAGAGGTGGGCAAGAGTAGATCTCTGCTCTACCCTAGAACCAAGCACTTTAAGATGCTAACACATAAGTTTGAGGGGAAGGTTCTCAGGCATTACAAACTGCCAGTGGTTGGGTATGGATCCGGGGGGGGGGGGGG
>JAVJGJ010000062.1:52292601-52305681 GCA_035590215.1 Microhierax caerulescens
CCCCCGAATAATTTACTGACTCAGAGCCAGCCAAAGTATTACCAGAAGACTTTCCCTACCCCTCTGCCTTTAACTTGCGGCAATATTTTTCCTCACATCTAACCGTGCCTACCTAATTTCTGTTTCTGTTGTACTGCTCCAAGGTTGACTTTTGGGCTTTGACATAGTTTAAAGCTATTGGAGATACTATCACTAGTGGCTCTTTAGGCAAAGGTGCCTGGGGAATACTTAGTTTTTAGCAAGTCTTTGGAAAGTGGATGACAGTAGTACTAAGAATCTTGCTTTCAGTCTCCTGTTAGTGCTTTTGGAGAAGAGCCTTTACTTCAGCTAAGGAAAGCTATAAGATAGTAGAAAAGGCTGGGAGTCAGGGAGCAACGGCCTTGCCACTCATGCCTTGAAATGCAAGTATTGGAATTTGTCACTTCTCTCGCTTATGCACTCTGAAGATACTGAGCAAATCATGTAGCCTTAGTTGTTCCACGCTGTTGATCTGGCCTTTTCAGCTTGCAGCTGCTGCTCTGCCTTTTTGTGAAATCAAACACCACAGCCTAGTTGTTCCCAGTGAGTAACTTCCCCTTTGAGGCCTGGTGTTATTAACATTTACAAGAAAATTGGCTTCACCTTTCATGCTATTTCTCCAAATGTTTGTCTTTCTCTAAAGTCAGGGGTGATTACTTTGGTTAGCAGGAATTTATTTCAGGCTGCTGAGGCATGTTCTCTGTATCGGCTGGCGCTTGTGCTGTTTCATTATGGAAATACCTTCTTCTTTCTTCATGTTCTGCAAGGGCTGGAAACTTTCTGTCACAAAGGCGTTAGTTCTTACCAGCCTAGCCTTTGAAATAATAATGTCATCTCTATGTTCCTGTTGGCCTCTTTGGAGAATTGACTTCATGCAATGCTTGCTGAACCTGTTTAAAAAATAATGCTGCACTGGGTATCAAGAAAAAGCTATGGCTCTTTTCTGATGGAGTGTGCTAACTGGAGTCTGGGTTCAAAAGTTGAAGGCAAACGTAGATCATATTGCTCTGCTAGCGTTTATCTTGAGTAGCGCTATTAAACTGCAAGGTGAGAAACCAGTGCCGGGGGAGGCAGTGAAATACATCGAGAAGGTGGCTGTGAGAGTGCCCCTCTAGCACAGAGACAGCGAGCGGAGGGTTGGGGACAGCAGGGGAGCGGACACTGGTTCCCAGGAAGAAATCATCCCTTTGCCTTAAGTGGCAGGCTCAAAAAGATGAAAATCAATTGATAATTTCTCTCTGTTGCAATGAAATACTTTTAAGTGTACTCAAGAAAGAAGAGTGCAAAGGCCTTTATTGCCATTCTGAATTTAAAACAAAAATATTGTGGTTTTTTTTTTTAAAAAAAAAAGGAAGATGCGAAACATGATATCTTAGCATGTCTGGTTCTGAAAAGTGGTAAAATGAGGAGGCATCAAATTAAAAAAAGTGACCAAAAAGAGTGCTACTGGTTTGGTACACTGTTTACCTTTAAAAAGTGACGCTGAGTATCTGTGGGCTAAGGAAAATTGATCAAAGGGTCAGCAGAGCTCTGGATTCTTACCATGCATTTGAAATTCTGTATCATGTATCTACTCAAATCCGGCATATAAAAATGCCTAATGAAGCACTCTGAGCATCAAGTGGAGCATTCTGAACATTCATTCACCCATGTCTTTTTCTCTTGGTTGCAAACTTAAATTGCTGTTATTGATTTTTGTGTTTCTGGTTAACATATTGAAGTACAATTCATTTTTAACCACATATATATATATATATTTTATCATAGTGTGCCCTTTGAGAGACTTTTCTACATAATATTGAAATGCTTTCTTTCTGGTCAAGTAGAGTATTTTATATTAATGCTCCTGTTATTTTCCTCGGCTGAGATGCTGGGGTTGCTAGAGAATGAAAACATTAATTTCAAGAGTAGCAGGGGTTTTCTCCCTATTGATGCTGGAGCAATCCTGGAGCGCTAAAAATCTGATTTCAGTCTTTCAGTTTTGGTAGTTTTTGATGTAGATTAAGAAAATAAATTGCTACTGGTATTTCTTACTCTGATGGTAGCAGTGACTGAGAGATCAGCTCCAAAGGAGCTGCAGCACAGGGTAACGTAACCTCTGTCCTGCCCCATGGGGAAAGGTGTTACAGGGCAGAGAATGGGGCTGTAACATCTGGGGAGCACCAAAGCAATGCGGGCTAAAATCTCTCCAGCATGGATAATTCCAGATTGTCTGCCTGGAATTATTGTGGAGATCATTTGACCAGTTTATTAGAAACTTATATGGGTAATAATATTATTTGGCATAGAACAACTTGAGAAAACCAAAGCAAATTTGAGAAATACATAAATATTCTAAACCATAGTTTATTTTCATTTAAAAACAAATTACCAGAGTGTAGGGAATCTCTAGCATCAGTAAAGAACAAATACTGGTTTCTTCCTTTGTGGCTTTAATTATCAGCTGCAAGGGTGAGTTTCCTTCTGTCCAAAGCAGCAAAATCGCAGAAAATGAGGATATAAGAAGATATGCTTTTTGAAGTCAGCATAGCTTCTGTAGCAGCTCCTTCCTAAAAGTGGAAACAGTCTCAGCCAGAATACACTCACTGAGATGTGACTGTATCTTAGGAATCTAGAAATCTTGGTGAAAACCTGTGTGAGACAGAAGAATCTCCTGGACCTCCTCCTGTGATGGAGGACTCTGGAATATGTGGGACAGGGAGGACCAGACTTTTTGACTTTCTTTCCTCTCCTTTGTTCTTTTTAAGTTGTTTCTTAGTGAAGCCTGCTCACCTATAAGCCACACTAGCTGAACAAATTAGTTTGAACTTTAGAAATTAGTCTGAAGATTAGATTTAATGGGTTTGAACCAAAATCAGATTTAATGGCTATGGCCATTCAATATTGGTGTTTTAACGTGTGCACTAGTTCCAACATATGGAAAAATGACCTCAACAACATGCAGTATTTGGGGGCAGGCTGCAAAGAGGTGGATCCCACAAGGCAGGGACCCCAAACCTGGGGGGTCCTTGTCAGGACCCAGGATAAGTCTGCAGATGATGTGGTGTCCAGATGATGTCCAGTTCATAACTGCAGATGATGCGACCTCCAGATGAGGATTTGGGTCTCTCCTTGTGCCTGCAAAGATTCCTGGTGTATCCTAAGTGCAGATAATGAGGCACAAAGCTGGATGGTTATTTTATGTTACTTGGTGTTTCCTCTGGATTGTGGTGATCTAATGGCTCATTTGTGAACAAGTATGTTTTTCATTAACAGAGCCCTTCCTAGCAGTTTCTCTTTCTGTAAGATACTAATTTTTATGTGCTAAATGTTGCTGTCGTGGTGCTGTCTTAATACTTTTTATTCATTAAAATTACTGTGTCCAATTAAATGCTGAGACTGATCTGCAATTTTTGTCCCACTGGTTTGGTTCCATACAGAATGTAAATACATTTCATGCCATGTAATTGTAGCCTGAAAAAATGTTGAGACAAATTATAATTTGCATACTAACCATCTCGATGATAGGATAGAAAATTCAGAAAATGCTTTGCCACTGGGGGCAGATTTTGATTTTTTTTTTTTTTTTTTTTTTTTTTCCTGTACTGAAGGCTGGTGGCTTACACCACTACTGCACTGCATTCTGCGCCTGGGAGGGCAGCTGAGTTTGGGATAGGTGGGATGGTGCTGTGCTGCAGTTGGATAGAATGAAAATAAATGTTTTGATATTCTTTAATGTTAAAGTAGATGAAGGCTGTTATTCTCTGCAGGAGGTATTTTGAGGAAATATCTATTGTACAGCCAAGGAATTGGGTCGGACCAGGTGACCTGCAGTGATCCCTTCCAACCTCAGCCAGCCTGTGATGCTGTGAAAAGTGGTGGTCCAGTGTTGGTCACGCTGACCGCAGCGTGCCCAGGCGGTAACTCGGCCATGGGGTCAATGCTTTCTCACCTGCTCCAGCAAGACTTGTAGAGGGAGGAGAGCAACTCCACCATGACTGGGAGTTTAAAAAGGTGGAAGCTAATGGCAACTGATTCCCTCTTCCCAGATTATGTGAAAATCCAAAATCTGGAAGTGGAAATGCTTTTCAGGAAAAGGGTTTTCCAAGAGGTTTGCCTGTGAGGTGAGATGTTTACCTAGCCTTTTGTCCCAAGGAACAGGTGGTAAAAAATGGAATTGTTGCAAAACCTTGAAATCAGAACAGAGATGTGAACTGGAGAGGAGCTTGCCTGTGGCTGCCCTTCCCAAAGCCCTTTTCAGGATACTGAAGGAAATGCTTATCCTAAGGGTTTTTTGTTTGTTGTTGGCATTTTTTATTTTATTTTTTTTTTTTTTATCCTTTGAACAAACTCTCCCATGTCTTGTAGAGGTTCTCCCATGGAGCTGCCTGTCTGAGCTTGCCTCCTTCCTTAAGTCTGGGTGCTGGGAAGGAGGGAGAAATATGGGCTGAACTTGCTGTCAACTCTCTTAAAAGCTTTTTATTGTAGCTAAAATGTGTGATAATGGTACCCAGAACTATCATTACAGTTAATTAAAGGTCTGTTTCTTTTTATAATGTGAGGGGTTTATTTTCTGGAGTTGATAACATGGCAATAAAACCTTGCTTTAAGCAAAATCTTGGCATTCAAGGTTACAATTTAGAAGTAATCTTAAAATTGAAGGGAAAACCCTAAACCAGCATATGGTTCCTGTTATCTCTGAGTTGTGGAAGTACAAAGAGAATGATTTAGATTTAAAAAAACCAAAACCAAAACCAAACAAAACAAAAAAAAAGAAAAAAGGAACACCAGAGCCTGTGTGCTGATGAAATGTTCAGTATCGATCACACTGGAAAGAGGTGCATGGAGGACAGACAAGTTGGGGTAAACTTCTCCTGAACCGAGGAAGGTGTGCTCTGGGGAGCTGAGCACTTGTCAAATCTTCATCCAGTCCGGTTGCAGAGACAAGACAGTGTCAGAAATATCTGGATGTAGGCACAGAAATATCAGGATTTTACTGCGATTTCCAGAAAGGGACATTTGCAGCCTGTTAGGGATGGAGCTTAATGCACTGCTGATGTGGGAGTGGGATATGGTGGGGCAGTGCCACATCCCACTATTTGCTGTTTAGGGTGAATCCATTTGGTGCTTGGAACCACCTGTGATTGCTTTGAGGATCTTCAGCTGTTGAAATGGGGATGAGCATTGAGAAGTTGTGGGGTCTCTGTCCTTAGAGATGCTCAAACCCGCCTGGATGCATCCCTGAGTGACCTGCTGGGAGCATGGTAGGACAGAGACCCCTGAGCTCCCACCAGCCCCAAACCTCCCAGGGGTCTGTGCTTTGCTCCAATGTTTTGCTAAAGCTTGTAGTGATTTATGTCTTTATGCTTTACAGGAGAAGATAAACAAAAGAATAAAATAGTACTTAAATACTTTAGTCAGTATAGTGTTGCGGGTCATGACCATTTTGTGTTTTTTATTAAAAGCGTGATTCTGCTTACTGTTTTTATAATTCTGATGTCTGTATTTTTTTTTAGCATTACTAAATTTGAGAAATACAATCTCATTAAATAGTTGTAATAGTTGTCATAAATTATAGTTTATTTAGCATTTAAACAATATTATTTTACTTGCATTATAGGGCCATCTGATAAGACAGCAGGTGCATTATTGGTCAAAGAAGACATTTTCCGAAGTAAGAAATGTATAATAAATCCCAACATTAAGAGATTTAATTGCTGCAAATCTGTTGAGTAAAAGCTGAGCTTCCTGTTATCAAAAATAATCGTTGTTGAGGTGACATGGGGTGCTGTTGGCACGAAAGTATAAATTAATAATGGAAGAATATTTAAATCATAATATCTCCGGGCACTGCCATGCCATCTGCTTTCAAGCATGTAAGAGTATGTGATGGGCATCCTGTCCCTTGCCAAAATGCTGTGTGTGTGGTTGGGTGGCTTTCCCCAGCCAGGGACTGGTGGTGGGATACTGGGAGGTGGGCATGTGTGGGCTTCTGACCAGCAGTTCTCCTGTTTTGATACTTTCAGCTTTTCTGGCAATTTTCTTGGTGAATATGCTAATTATATGGTTAATTGTTGTTGAGGTATTCTGTTGCTTGTGTTTTCTGGTGCTAGTATGGAGCACTAACGCACCTCACCCCAAAACTACAAGCACTTAAGGAAAACTAATGTTACAGGGAGCTTGTGTTATACTCAAGTTCACATGCTTAAAAACCTGCAGGTGAATTTCTGTTTGGCCAACAGGCAGTCTGAAAGGATGAAGGCAGATGTAGATTTGTGGATGGAGAAGTGAAAAGCACGAGGTAGGAAGAGTTTGCTCAATCATGGTGGCCTGCAGCAATGGAAGGGGCAAGAGCCACGGTCTGGTGCCATGCTGGTGCAAGGGGCACTCAAGGTGTCAGTCACTGTAAATGCCATGAGAAACTCAGCTGGAAAACGCCAACAAAAAGAAAAAAGCAGAGAAATGTGTCATTTGGTGAAAGAAAATTTTCTACCTGGTGATAGAAAAAAATATAGTAGTGATTAATAGTGAATCACATTACAGTTTCAAATGGCTTTTTGAATTTATAAAGCAAGAGTAGACAAAAATATAGGCAAATCCCCAGAACATAATCCTTACAAGTGGAGCTCTGCATCTGTATGAAAGTTACCAGTGAGCATGGGACACTGGGCTAGGACTGGAAAACAAACTCCCCACCCATCTCCTGCAGAGCACGGGGCTGTAAAAGCTTCCTCTGCGCTGCTAACGAATCTCTCAGGACCACACCTGTATCGCTTTGAATGAAAAGAAAAATGAAATTCTGTAGCTCTTTGAGGAAAGTACATGTATGGGAGGTGTGCTCCTGGGCTACCAGTTCAGGTGTGCGTCTTTGAGCAGCTGTTGATAAAATGTAGAGGAAATTCCTGGTTCCTGGGGAGCCGAGGACGCGCTGGCTGGTAACGGCAGAGCTGCTTTCTCTGAAACCTGGGCACTGCTGCATCTCCTGCCAGCCCTGGCTGCTCGGCTCCATGTCAGCAGCTTCTCTGGGATGCTGCAGGTGCCCTCGTCCTGCCCGGTGGCTCTGAGTGAGGCTGGGGGAAAAGGGACCCTGGCCCCAAACTCCCCGCACTACTGCAGGGACACCTCTTCTGCTCTGCCACCCCCCACCCCCCCGGCTCCCTTGCCTGCCTGGGGGGCTCCTGCCACCAGTGTTTGATCACAGGGTTGCAGCAGCCAGCTGGGAATAGAGGGGGCTTCATTCTGCATTTGCCTGCCACATGCTGATGTCTGCGACCATCTGTTGTGGGGAGCAGGGGCTGGGGTTGTGTCTCGTCTGCACCGTCATGTTCTCAGCGATTACTGAAACTGAGCTAATTAATGAGCTAGTGTAGGGCAGAGTCTTGGAAAAGTACTCCTTGTACAAATGCAAGTTCTTAGCTATATTCCTATCAGCTGCAAAATGAGAAAAATCAGGGAATATTTCTTCAAATAAAGTCAATTGAGTGAATGTGGCTAAACAGTGGCTAAATGAATAATTCTTTTGTTATTTGTGTACTGTCTTTTATTTTTAAATCTGAGTTAGAGGTCAAAAAAATAAGGGCCCCATGTCAGAGGTACCACTTGCTCGCTCCGTCCTCTGGCCACTGTGACACTTGGGGACACTCTGAACTTGCTAATGTCAGGCTTCAAAGATGGAACATGTTTTCAGTGAAGAATCCATCAGAAATTAGAAATCAGAGCTCCAGACTCTGTTCTGTAATCTTCAGCAAAAGACAGAAATAATTGGCTATTAGAGGCAGTCTAAGTGCAGCACATCTGCGCAGGGTAATTTTTTCCTTTTCCTGAAAGTGTAAGTTAATTTGTGTCTGGCTTGCTGTTTTCATGCCTAGACCTCTGCTCATACCTGGCTAGTCAGTTATTTCTAACGATACTTTTTTTCTCTTTATTGTGATGATGCAGGCTAGAATTCAGGCCACTCCGAAAGTATCCGTGCGGATAGTCTTACTACATTGAAAAATTAGATACTGGAGAAATAAATGAGTAAACTGCTCATCTCTGGTTACAAAAGGATGCTTCCATACTTCTAAAAAAACCTTGTTGCTCTCTCATTCTTCAAGGCGATCTAAATGTAATGTTTTTGCAGAAGGTGGTGCCCTGGTATTTCACCAGGAACCTTTACAACACGGAGTGTGTAATAATTATGAGATAAGAACAGGAATGATCACCTTTCCAATTACTCCTTACAAATGACAAAGCTGTTTATATGCATGAAAGGAAGATGCAAGTTATACACACTTGCGTGGCAGACTACACAATCAGAAGCAGAATTTGTTTGCTGCTATTACAGCAGAAAATAAGAGGATTGTTGTATATTGATGTTGCATCAACACAAACAGCGCTGTGAGCCAATGTAAGTTGAATCTGAAAGAAACAAAACTTCTAGCAGAAATGTTCTTACTCTGTAGCTGTTTCAGGGAAGTGAAATCAGCAAAAAGGAACTTCATGTTGTAACTGGAAAAATTACTTTTGGGTTAAGAATAAGCCAACTGGAAAAATGTTTTCCTGTCCCTTTTTTTTTTTTTTTTTTTTAACAAATGATAACTTTTACATTGCTTAATATATAATGAAAGATGGTAACTCCTGAATCTTTTAAATACTGGTTATTTTGGATGATCTTTGAAAGGGTAAATCAACCACCTACGGTAATAAAGTCCTTCTTGGAGAAGAAACCCAGACATCCCAGTATGCTTCAGTCTTCAGCATCCTCTCTTGTCTCTAAAGGTTTAATGTGTATGCAAAGATGGATGGATTCAGTCTAACGTGGCTTATTACAAATGAGATTGAAACCAATGCATATTTAAACCTACCCAACTAGCACAAATAGAAATAGTATTTCTAATACATGCATTTAAAGATGAATATGAAACTATAGCAGGATTCACATAAAAAAAAATCAAATGTAACCCTGATACTGCTACCCTACCTCCATCTCTCAAAATTTCTATTGCAAGACCTTTTCTGCTAAAATTTTGCATCTGTCTTGAAGCCATACCAACTGAATAGAACGACTATTCCTTTTTGATAGAGACATTCATAAGAGAGTGTAAGATGTAGAGATAATTGTGTACGTTTCTGATCTCCAGGGTAATAGTAAAATGCAGGAATCCTGGGACTCTATGGCTAGTTTAATGTGATATTTATCTCCCTTCGAAAAGTTTTTGATAGAAACCTCGAAGTTATAATAGCCTGCAATAATGAGATTGCTTCCCTACCCATGAAAAGAGGAAGTTCTTATCTTTTTGCTTACTTTTTTTTTCTACAAAGGGATCCATTTACTAGGGCAGAGTGGTCCTAATTTCACAAGACGTGTGGAAAAGGTTGTTATCTTTCCAAGTCAAGCCCATTTTTGCTACACCATCTCAGGCAGCCCCTGCAGGGCAGCCTGTGCCGATGTGCCCCCGTGGCACCCACCCCTGGGACGTGCCGAGGTGGCCCTGCTTGGTGAGTGTCAGGGCATTTTGGTACGGGGCCAAACCCTTATGCAGGGTCTCTATCTTGAAGCTCACGGGCAGCTGGAAGGTCCAAGAGAGCTGAAGGGTGCCCAGCAGGGAATTGCCATCTCGCTGGATGAACCTTGCCCTTGGATGTGTTAGAGCGGTTTGGTGGCAGCATGGACTGTGAGTGTTCAAATTTCACGAAAAACATTAGGGGTTGCTTGTTCTTTTCTTTTATTCTTCTCTTCTTATTCCCCTCCTGTAACTACTCATTAACTTTGTTTTAACCCAGTGTGCTAATTAATTTTCCTGGTTGTACCTTCTGCTCACGCTGAGTGTCCTCTGAAGGGCAGCTGTACAAGCAGAGCAGAGTGGGTTACCAGGGGTGTACGTACACTCTTGCGTGCACCTTGGCTGCTTGGCTGTACCTTGGGCCAGGCTCACAACTGTACCCCCAGGCTGACACCAGTGACACTGGGCTCCCAGCAGGGTGCTGGGGCAGCAGAGCAGCAGATCCTGGCTCAAATCCTCTGCCTGTGCTGGTGCAGCCAGGACACCCGCTCTGCTTCCCATAGAGGAAGGTTGTCCGTGGCTGTGTGTTGTTGCTACTGATAAAGATCAGCCATAGATCTGCAGGTGTGGCACAGGATGCGCTTCTTCCATTGCCCCACAGAGATCTGCATTTTTTTCCCCTTTTTTATTTAATTGAGAACAAGCCCAACATTTTACTCTTTGCTGTCTCTCAGCTTCTAAGATGTCGTTAGAACTGACACTGTTGACAGAAAATGTTGAAAATTGTTTGTGTGATGATAATAGCATTTGTATTCATCCTCCAGGTGTGAGATTTATTTTTAATAAACTGTCGCACATCATGTTCACAGCAGTGGCTCTTCCCACTGTGCAGACAGCATGAGATGGCTACTGGTTTCTCAGGGCTGACTTGCCCAGCATGGTGTTCTCTGTAGCAAAATACACTGTAAATCTACATAATCCTTAGTGTTTGCTGCTACTTAAGCCATTAAACAGAGAATATCTAGAAAAATCTGTCAGTGTCTTCCCACTGAAGTGTTGCAGCCATTGGAGCATCAATGTTGCTGGACTTCTTGCATGTGGTTGCTTTAGAGGAATAATTAATCTTGACTTTCAGACAAGCAGCAAAACGGTATGAACACCTACGTTGTTCTCCCTAGTAAAAGCATCACATAAGAAATCTGCATTAGCATCACAACAGCATTTTTCTTTTTTTTTTTGGAACTGAAAAAAAAAAAAGAACTAGAAACTTCAGTAGTGACACTAAAAAAGTTAAGGCAATAGTTTTTTTTCTGGCTTAAGCCACTCTGCTTCGGAGAGTGCTATGAAAGTAGCAGGCTTTTAAAAGGTGTTCTCTCCATAGATTGTGTTAGGTGGGGTAAGTGATCATTTAAATCCAGAGATCGTTGCGCGAAGCACAACTGGACTTAAAGGGCGTACAGAGTAAATCAGGAGATGCAAGTGAAAATAAAATTGCTCTCTGGAAAAGGAAGTGTATGAGCTTAGGGGAAAGATTTCCTGGGTCAGGATAAGTTTTTTTAGGCAGGAACTGGCATGTAAAAGCAAAGAAAGATGCTTGGAAGTCAGTTTGGAGAAGAGTGGAGAGGGGGAGATCTCACTTTAACCCAAGGTTTAAATTAGAGAAGCAACTGTTTCCGCAGCTCTTGTGTTCCAGAGCTGTCTCATGGCCCAAAATCTCTTGGCTGCCAAGTAATCTGCTACATCTGAGCATATCAGAGGGTATTGTGACACACTCGCAGCAAATACGTCATCTTCTTTCTAGCAGAGGCTGAGAACTGGTGAAGCCACAAGGGGCCCGGGATGCTGGAGATGCTGGTTATTCCTGTTTCCACTGGCACCAGTAAGAGGAGGATCCCTTACAGGAGAAGGGTACATGAGAGCAGTGGATCCCTCTGAGGTGGACAGCCAGCATTTCCCAGGTGCCAGCTTTAGTGGTAGTTGTAAAAGCCTTACTGCCATTAAAAAAGGTGAAGAAAAAAAAAGGCTTGACATTGCTTACAGTATATTTATAATTAATAAAATGCAGGAAAACAAACAGTATTTAATAAAGGTATTTTCAACGGTGTAGACTTTGATGGTTTTGGGAATGGGAAGAATTATTTATTTATTGAAAACTGCTTAGTTCTCAGTGCTATGAAATCATATCAGTGACCTCCAAAATAGTTTTGCCACAAACTAAAACACATTTTCTCCTTCTATGGAATATCTTTCTCTTTAGGTAAATCATCTTTTGATGAGATTATTTGTCTTCGTAACACTCAGAGCTGTCATAGATAATATAGCTACTACTAGTGCCTCATATGATACAGAAGCATCTGATCTGAGGTGGGCTGGGCACGTGTTCAACTCTCCTGCCACCTTTATGTCTTCAAAAATAGATTTGCCCATGGATGCCCACCTGCAGCACATCTTGGGCTCAGTGGGAGAGGTTCAGCTGGTTCCTCAGTGCACGAGCAGTGGAAAGGCAGCAGCAAAGATGACCCATCTATAAAGCAAGGTGAAAAAATATATCAACTGTAATTCAAGGTCTGTATATGTTGTCTGGAGCTGTTGAGAAATGCAAGGATTCTTTAGTAGCAAGCAAAATTATCTATTTTTCTTTATTTATAAGAAAACTTAGCTGAAGAAGGGAACTAGCTTGAACAAGGGAGTCAAGTTTTCTTGCCTATTTGTTTCCTTCTGTAAGGGATTTCCAGCACAATTTGGATGAGTATCTCTTAGGAGTGATCTAGGTGCAGGAACCATCTGGTCCATCCTTCTACACTCCACAACAGTTTGTGATTTCTGTGGCTGTAGTGACAGTAGCGAACAAATTGTGTAGTGATGCAATTCCCCATTCAGAGATTTTCTTGTGAGTTTAAGACACATGAGCAAACAGAAAGAGGAGGGAGTTACAGGAGAAGAGAGCTCTGCCCAGTTGTACCGTTCAGTGCTGCAGCCTGGGCTGTAGAGGGGCCCTCAAAATCTGTTTTTAGCCAGAGGGGACTGGTTTTTGACTTTCTGCACATGAAATTTATAATATCTAAAGAAAAAAAACAAATGATCCCTTCATGCTTGTTTCAGTATTGCTTGACATGTGCTGTTGTTTCCTCCTACACGGACTGGGGTAAAGGCTTCGCTGTTCTTGCTCTTGCCTGCTGGGTGGGAAGGGTTGGCTGGAGGTGCTCCTGGATCCCTGCCCACGGCTGGTGCTGACTGGGCAGCTTGGGATGTTTTGTGTTAGCTGCAAGGTTCGGATGCTCTCTGTATTTAGTAGGCAGAAAACACCCTTGTGTTCAACATCAGTGCTTCAGGTGGGGCAGGCCTGACAAGGTTGAGCTGTAGCTTATGCTGATATCATTAAGGGGCCTTGGAGCTGCAGGGAAGGGCTTGAGGGTCTGCGGGGTGGGCTGCAGCAGTGGGGCCAGATTTGCTGGTGACCAGTATCTGGACTGCCTGACCCATGTTGTGCTTATGCAGTAGTACAAAATAGAAGGCCACAAAGATGGTCAGGGGGCTGGAGCCCCTCTGCTATGGAGCCAGGCTGGGGGAGCTGGGGCTGCTCAGCCTGGGGAGGAGA
>JAVJGJ010000062.1:52305923-52338423 GCA_035590215.1 Microhierax caerulescens
TGGATGGGGCTGGGAGCAGCCTGGGCTGGGGGAGGGGGCCCTGCCCAGGGCAGGGGGGTGGGACTGGGTGGTCTTCAGGTCCCTTCCAGCCCAAACCATTCCATAACTTTATGAAAATAATTTATGTTTATTTTTCTGTTTTTCTAATAGAGAAGTTTCATTGCTTTGGTGTTTTTTTTTGTGTGCAATGGGGACAGGTGCTACAGGGTTTATTTTGGTGATGAGTGAACATAGTGTTTTAATACTTAACATTTCAGAAAGTATTACGCATGCAGTAACCTGTTTACTGGGAAGTCCTCAGTCCCATGTATGTTCCTCTGAGCTGCGGCTGAAGCAGACTTGCTGGGCTTGTGCAACGGAAGGAGGGAAGGGCTGGGCTCATGGATCCCGGGCAGCAGCAGGGGCTTGGCTGCTGCCCCTGCACAGCTGCTGATGGACTGAGAGTTTCAGTCTCTGCCCCTGGAAACTCCTTCAGAAATGCAAAGTCCAGAATAAGAAAAAAAAAAAAAAAAAAGAAAAAAGAAAAAAAGTAACCTTTCTTCGTGATGAAATCTTCACTACCTATGTGTATGTGTATATACTCACACAGACTACATATATTTAATCATAGTATTTTAACCAAATCTAAAGTCACCATTGATAAAATAAATAGGTGACAGAGTCTAGCAAGCAGGAAATAATGATGGGAGGGAAGTCAGGAGGAGCAGTTATAATCCCATGGCACCTGCAAACAAAACACATGCGGCCGATGTGATGATGTACTATTGTGTGTGGCCGCTGCAAGAAAGCGCTACACCTGCCGAGAAGGGTCTGCATCCTGGAAAGGATCCATGCTGAAACGACTGGAGGTGCTGTGGAAAGAAACTGCGGAAGAGCTCCCAACATGCCAAAAAACAAGGGCTGGTATCTTTCCATAAAAGGCTGGTGGAGAGTAAGCAAAACTTTTGTTAGGAATTTGAGATGGAAAATGAGATGGAAAATGAGATGGCTTATAAGGGCAACAATTTTTCTTTTCAGGGCTAGATTAATGCTCTGGATGAAGAAAGGTGTGTGGGTGTGAGTACAGACACACGTGTGTATACAGGCCCACACACACATATATATGAAAAGTGTGTGTATATATATTACAATAAAAATGTGTTAATTTGTGCTAAAAACTCATAGGTGTTTCTGAGTATCAACACATGTGTTTTGGTATCTTTGTTAAAATAGTTTAGGCACCCCTAAGTACCATTTTCTGATAATGAGAGAGGATTGTTATCGTGGAGAGCTGCTGGAGGACACCCCAGTGAGTGTCTGACGTTTCTCAGCTGGGCATCTCCAGGAGGGCAGAGAAGCAGGTGTGAGTTGTGCTCTAAGGAGGTATGAAGCTCTTCAGTGACAAGGATGACATTTGCCATCTGCTGTCACAGCCATCGCTGGCTGGATGATGCCAAGGACCAACTGCCGTGCCTAACCCACCTTGTTGAGCGGGAGCGGCTGCAGCTTTGCTGGGACCGGTGTGCCCTGGCCATGGTGATGTACTACAGCAAAACAGCGTGGAACCTTTCCTTGGGCACTGCGAGGCTCAATGCCCACCCTGCAGCTGGGGTTCAGCACCAAATTTGACAGGTGAAGGTTGCACTGTGGTGGCGGAGGGTGGGAGAAGGGACAACAAAGCCGTGGTGGTGTGGTGGAGGCTGCGGGTGGCTCAGCCAGAAGTCCCCAAGGAGGGACAGCATCCATCCCAGACTCCACTGCTTTGCAGGGCATTGATAAGAACCTGTGATGGGGATGCAGAGAGGGCAGGAATAAGGGCATTGGTAAACCAGCAGCATTTCTATAGTGTCATAGTATCTGTGTGGGTTATGGAGGTGCTCCAAAGTGGTTACTGCTGTGCTGAACTAAGCCCATCAGAGGGTGAGTGGTGTCACACCAGCACCTTCACCCCAAATTCCCATGGCGCGTGCAGTATGAGTGAGCACAGGCTCCCTCCCCAACAAATGGCTTGAGGGGATGCACAGGTATAAATAAATAGTGATTATGGTGCTTTGTAACCCAACTGACCATTTTGCCTCAGTCATTGAAGTTTCTCCTCTGGTCTTTAGACTGTTGCACTATTAGTAATATCTTTTTTAGTGCATTAGGGGACTGGAATGTCCAGGAGGCATGTGTGTCTGTAAAGCATCCTGTGCACTCTTTATGCCGTGTGCATCCTTGATCTGCAGGCATCCCCCCAGGGGGACCACGGCTCCAGTGGGTAAGGAAAGCCGTTTTTCCCAGAGGAATTAATTTCTTAAGGATCAGGTTCATTTTTAGCAGGTAGCATTCATTCATAAAATGCATACATCTACCTAAAATTATACATGCGTATATGCACACACCACCATAGATATTAAATTATGTTGGTTGCTGCTTAAGATAATATACTCTAACCAGAACTTGTAAATCACAGAGTTATTGCTGAAACCAGACCTCAGTAATAACAAAATTATTAGAAAGACATAAAAAATAAAGTTGTTTCATCAGCATCATTTGCTCCCTGATCACAGAGATGATAGAAAACGGGTCTGTGTTTAAATGATAGATGAGAGCCATTAATATAATCAGAGACCTTCCAGGATTGTTTGTAGTCAAAATTAAAAGGGAAACTTTAACAGTCTCAGCTTCAAAAACGTCCTAGAGTTGTCAGGTGTTGTGGTAGGCTCGGTATAAAACACAGCCTCTTACTTTTATGAATTTCAATATTATTTTGTGTGGTGTATGACTGGGGAGAAAATCCCCTCTTGCCTCCTTTCTTCAGCTGTGAATACCTCTTTGCTCCTTCAAAAGCTATTTGAAAAAACCTGAAATAACTTTCTGACAACCTAAAAATCACTTTTATCTCTATGGCACTCCCGCGTTTGACAATTTACTAGAGTAAAAATCCCCGTTACAAAGCACGCAGATCCTTCATTTCCATAAAACTCTTCCCTCTGTGAAATCCTGGATGCTCACGGGCTGGGCGTCGCTGCACCCACAGAAATGGTTACCTCTGAATTTGACAGGAGAGGAACCGAAGTCTGAAATTCCATCTTTGCACTAGAACTGCCAGGTAGGCACACACAGCCAGCACGGACCTCTTAAAACGGTGGCTGTGGCCGCGGCAGCGCAGCGGGCAGCCTGTCCTAAGGAGAGAGCAGGGCTGCGCGTAAGCAGAGCTTGCACAGAGTGTACTGCGGAGCAGGAGTCATGGGGAAGAGGCTGCAAAGGTGCGTAACCTACCAACACAGTTTTTGTCGTGAAAGACTTGCCACGAGCTTTTTGGGCAGGTGATATTTTTCAGATTTTGTGCCATCTGCCAAGCCTGACTCCTTGCTTACCCAATAATACGTATGTTATAGGTGTTGTTATGTATATGTATACATATACACACTCTCAAGAATATAATAATACAGTAAAACTAACATAATTAATACAGTAATACATGGATTATTGTTGTAATATATTATTAATAGTAATATATGTTATATATTCTGTTTTCATTTGTTTTTTCCCAGTTTAAAGTGTTGGCGTGGTTTTTTTGTTTGTTTGGTTTTTTCCCCCAGATACAGAATCTCTACACCTATGTTTTGCCAGTCAGGAGGCAAGAGCAATGCGTTTACCAGTAAACTTATGGCAGGCTATTTGTGGTGTGTGGCACAGGGAGCATCCCTCTCCCCAAGGAATGGCAAAGCCTCTGTGAGACACGAATGCAGGAACAGTTTGTACCTGGTTGTGCGTGGGCAGATGTGAGTGAGTTTGGGAATGGCTGGTGGCTGCTTGCAACCTTCCTGACATTGCTTTGCTTTTACTTGAAATGCTTTTTTCTTTCTCACAAATGCAATTTGGCTTCTTTCTCTGTATTTATCACTTTAATGTGAAAATGAACGTCTCCAGCTCCAAGTACTTTTTGGATAATCTACGGAGTATTTATATCTGCTCTACAAAACTTTGCTCAGCTAGTACTGAATATGCAAATCTGGTTTTATTGGCATAATGAAAAGAATTAAATAATATGTTTGTGTCATTCCACAAGCTTTCATTAAGAGGCTATTGCACCTTACGATCTGAGGTTATAACTTCTGGTCAAGCGGACCATTAACGTGTCATGTGTGCCTGTGAGCTGCTGCATCCATAACATTGCTAACTTCCTAAATGAAAAATCAGTGTTCTTAACATCTAAATACTAGACCAAATGCTTTCAACATAATGTGAAAGAACTTTAATGTTTCTGTGCTAGAAGAATTATCAGTTTGTTTTGCTTTAAAAGCTTTGGACTATTCTGTCACCAAGCTGAACAATATTTATTGCAAAATGTAAAAAGAAGTGGCAAAGCTGAGAAACTGGGAAATTAAGGGAAATGGTTTGCCAGTTAGAAGTGAAAGTGCCTATAGGCATTATATTGTCACAGTCAAGATATACATTTGTCATTGCTGCTGTATGTTTTGTTAGTCTGTGACTGAGGCCAGTACAAGTCTATATGGAAATGACCTGTGGTTTTTAGCCTGTATAAGTGTTATCAGAGTATTGCAATCAGTGAAATCTTCAGGAAAATGAAAGGTACATCCAAGTACGAGAAAATCCCTCCCCTGGTTTTGCTGCAGTCTAAATAGAGTGCAGAGCTTTGGGGAGGAGGAAGAATTATTTCCCCCCTGCTGCTGCCTCTCTCCTGGGGCTTGTCCTCTCCCTGTTGACATGGGTTTTCATTTTACATAGAAACTAAGAAAAGATTTCAGAAAGAGGCATAATTAATCAGATGTAACAGGAAGGGAAAATACATGACAAGACATATGTTAATGCCCTGGCTTCCCACTGAGAATGAGAGTGATATTTAATCCGAAGTTAAATACCATGTGGCTTTGACCTATTGCTAATGAGCTGGTGTTTGGTTGAAGGTTGAAAGGTTTCTTGGGGGAAGTTTTTAACCAAAGTGATCACGTGTGTTTGCTGCTTTGCCGCAGACATGTGCAGTTTGCCTGGGCAGTGGCTGTGGGCTGAGGCCGTGTCCCCTCTCCCAAGAATCACCCTGTCTTAGAGCTTAAGCCGAAGGACAGCTCTGCTTGGGCTTCCAGCTTGTTTTGCTTTCTTCAATGCAGCTGCAATCTCAGATCGCATCTTCAGAGAGTCGCACTGAAGTCCGTGTTCAAACGTACAAGATCTGAGCAAATTTTCTTTCCACTTTCTCTCTGTTATGTTAATGGCACAAACCTACGTTTTGCTTGTTTTAAGTTTCGCAGTAGCTGTGCTTCGACTGTTAGATCCATGAAATTATGGAGTGGTGCTTCTGAAGTTGATGCTCTGCGTCCTCACCAGGGACAGGCACAGGTAAATGTGACTGCATGTGAAACACAAGGAATAATTGAAGTCTTTCCCAGAGAGGGTCATTGGAAGCCCCGCATGTGCTATCCTTGTACACAAGAGTTTCGATGGATTGAGGACACCCACATCTAAAATGCAGGTGACAAATGGTAAGTATTTGAAGGGACTGTTAGTAAATATCAAGACACTTCTGAAGTGAGCCAGAGCTGGAATGGGACATACCTGGGACCTTGCTGTCACCTAGCACTTCCATTTGGCCATGCCCAAAACGTGCAGGTGCAGCCGTGCAGATCACTTAAAAGTGATTTTTGTAGTGTACTGGATGAAATCGGCCAGCCTCTATAATAGATGCCACCAGTTCCTTAGCTAGCAGCTTGGTTTGTGTATGGACAGAAAGAATAATTCCTGTTATGCCTTTCTTGCAAGCACTGAAGCACATAAGCAAGATCTGAGGGCTTTCTCGGTACCTGTGATGGGAGGGCTCTGGCAATTCTCTGTCCTTCACCATCCCCAGTAGCCTGAAGTCACCAGGGATTGCTGTGTTGGATGAGGAAGGAGTGGTGTTGGTTTGAGTTCCTGGAGTGGCTTTTGTCTCTGCCATCAGGGTAACACATATCTTGATGGTACTACTGTGTGGGGGAAAAAAGAAACAAGCAGAAAAAAAAAAAATCTATCTTTTTTCCTGTGAGGTTGATATAGGTCAGCCATAAGTTTTCTTAAAAAAAAAAAAAAAAAAGAAAAAAGAAAAGTAAAGAAAATGGGGAAAAATGCACATTTTATTATTAAATTTTATGTGTTGTTGCAAGCAATTTAAAAGTCATTTGAGAAAGCTCAGGAAAGCCGCTGGTAAACTCCTCAGACACGTAACTCCCCAGATTTGCTTGGTGTGGTAGGGGCATTTGGTGTGTGCATGGCCAGCACAGAAGCCTTCCTGAGGCACCAGGTGCGGAGAGAGCATTGTGTGCGCCCGTGGAGAGCATCGTGTGTGCCCATGGAGAGGATCGTGTATGCCTGCAGAGAGCATTGTGTGCGCCCATGGGGCGCATCGTGTGCGCCCGTGGGGAGCACCGTGTGCACCCGTGGGGAGCACCGTGTGTGCCTGTGGAGAACATCATATGTGCCCGCAGAGAGCATCATACGTGCCCTCATGGCCCCATGGCCCCTGCTTGGCACAGCGGCTCTGCCGGTTCCTCAGGAGCACGGCTGGCACCCGGCACCGGGGGCTGTCTGGCTCCTTCTGCCTCTGAAGTCGGGCAGGAGGGTGGTGGTCTGGAGGCAGATGGAAGACGCTAGGAGAAGGTAGTGCCACTGGGTTGTTCCCAAACACGATGAAAGCATCTGCTGAGCAGGTTGGGAAGCTTTCCTGAGGCTGAGAAAGGCTTGGTCAGTCCCAGCGCCTGCACTGCTGGGGCCCTGGGGCATGAAGTGCAGCCCGCCCCCGCTGCTGGAGGAGTTATTTCAGGTTCCTTCTTCATAACACGTAACATCTGGAGATTTCAGTTTGTTACCTCCATCTAATCGCTTAGACAGGGGTCCCTTCTGTTCTTCCATTTTCCTCCTTGGGTCTGCTCTGTGGTGGTCCAGTTCCCATTGGGTTTAGTCTCAGCTCTGGGAGGTCCAGAAGCCTTCCTGCTGTGTCTCTTCATAGCTCCCAAATACTGCCTATCACTAAAAAACCTGATGCAAACATTCACATCAGTGTGATTTTTCACTCAGTATTCCGTGTGCCTGTGATTTCCTCAACATCCTCTAGGTGCTTCTCTGATTTTTTATTTTCCTTTCCTTTCTATTTCACTGCAGATGCCTGGGGATATAGCGATGATTCAGCCTCCAATTTACCTGATTCATCATGCTAAATCCACTGACAAAATCTGCTTGTTTTAAATCCTATAATACTGTGAAGACAATTTGTTTTCTAGCCAGAATGAATTATGGCTTTTAGGACTTCCTATCATTTTGAAACTGCATCCTCAATAACATTGCATTTTTTTGTTATCGTGTTTTTTGTTGTTGTTGTTGCTTTTGTTTGTTTGTTCTGTAGGAACAGAAGTCCTAGGAAGTATTTTCATCTTTTTAGATTTTTTTTTCTTTTCTTTTTTTTTCTCCCAGGATTAAGACTTTAAGTCTCAGTCTTTGTTTCAGTGAGTAGTGTTCCTATCCCTTCTGAAGCTCCATATTTTTTTCCCCACAGGCTTTAGCATCAATCAAATTCTTTTAAATGTCAGTTGTGCTGCTTCCTGTATTATTATTATTTTTACCTTTTTAGATGCCATAAACTGAACTTGCATTGTTGATGGAAACGACAAACTGCATCATGAGATAGATCCTTGCTAGGCTGATATTTTCCCATGAAACAGGCTAGTTATGTTTTGGGGACATTGGTGGGAGAGAGTCAGTATTTTGGGACTACAGTGCATTGGCTCTGCATAGTCTAGGATCAAAGTATCAGGGAAATATTTAATTTCTTGGCACTCAGGTGCTGGCTCTACAACTGGCTGTAGAGTGCTGTGGCTATTTACTTAGTAGGAACAGAGCCAGGACTGGAACAACCTACTTGACATCACCACTTACTGTAATTGGAGAAATGGTGGGTGTTTTTTTGCTTTTTGTGTGTCTGTGTTCATGTCAGCTCCTTCTGATGAGCACACAGCCCTGGGCTGGGCTGGACAGACTGTGGCTCCTGAGGGACTTGCTGGGCAACAGCACAAACACTCCATGATGTGAAAGCTCAACAGACCGAGCTCTCCTGGCAGCGGAAAATGTTTCTTATTTTTCCCTAGTCCAGATCCACTCTTGGATTACAGCAGCTGCGACTGTAACAATTTGCTTTTAAGTGAAATTATGAATGTGCACTGCAAAACTGCCTGTCTTGAACCCTTACTTGCACAACACTCTGAGAAATCATCGCTTGAGAGATATGTACATAACTCACTGAAACTAGTTATCAAAATGGTTTTAGACTAAAAGTACAAAGGAAGTTAAAAAGTGAAACTATAAGCCCTTCTCTTTGCCTTTGTTCTCTTTACTAACACAGGGAGTTCAGAATTTGATTGCAGGGGACTGGACTAAGTTCAAAAGCTGTATGCCTTTAGTATTTAAAAAAATTCTTAAGAAAAAGCCCTGCCCCTCATGCAACGAGAGATACTGTTCGGCAGTTGCAAATTTATGGGCAATTTTAATATGATACTCTCCACTGCCTTACGGCAATTTTCATTTTGCAGTAGTGATGGCTTGCTCATTAGCCATGATTCTTCCCAGTGCTTTGCTGACCTCGACATCTTAGAAAATTACTTCAGTAATAATTGTTAACTTAGGTAGCACAAAGTCAGGAAGTAGCTATGTGTCCTGGTATTGATAGGGCAAAAGGCAGGAGGTGCAGATCACTGAAAGGTGTGGGTGATGTCTCCTTGCTGACCATCTTCCTGCTGCAGAGCTTGTCACTGTCACAGTTCTGTAGATAGGGATTAATGAGTCTCTTTGGAAGAGATCTTGTAATTGCTTTACACAGAAGTTCTCACTACGGTGGTGGTTCCTTTCACCTTCGGGGAAACGTTTGGGGGTGATGCTGTGAGATTTTGCTTTCCCAATGCTTTTGGCATGCTGTTTGCTTAATAGCAGTCAGTCATTAGATTTGCCATTTTTCTTCGGGGTCTGTGATCTGTTTTCCCCTGTGAGCATGGATGGATGTCTTCCTGCCCAGTCTACGGGATCCTGCACCTGGGCTTACCCACAAGCACCATCACTTTACACCAAAGGTGGCAGTGGAAGGAGAAACAGACAGCCAAAGTGGTTTGTTAAAGGCCTGCAGAAGGGTTATGTGGCAGAGGAAAAAAACCTCAGTACTTGTATCTTAGTTCTCAGAGCAGCATCATTTCTGTTCTAGTTTCTTCTCAGTCTTTTGAAATCAGAAGTTATCCATGGGAATTTTGAGAAGTTAGGGTTAGATGAGTGTGTTGGTTTCTAAAACCCTGCAAGGCATGGCTGGTCTGGAAGTATCTGCAAGGTGGACTTAGATCAGGTGGTAGCTCTGATGGAGAGGAGGAGGAGAAAGAGGATAACAACATGTCCCATAGAAGACAACATGTCCTACAGAAACGTCAGCTTGCTGGAAGAGTTCTTCCATGTAGCTGTTGCTTAAGTGCCAAAACTTGAGCATGCTCAAAACTCAAACCAGAACCTCTGATGAGATACATGGGAGGAAATGCTGAGGAAGGACCGAAAGAGTTTTCACGATTGTGCCTGACAAGTCCTGGGACATTAGGATTTTTCAAAACATATATGTAAAGAAAAACCTGTTCTAGATGAAACCTGGGGCTCTAAGATGTACTCATGCACACAAACACGTGCATGTATGCACACACCTCAGTGATTCCTGGTAAGGGTTTCTTTGTGCAGTGCCTGCTGTAAAGGGTGGGTCCCAGAGAGACACAAATAAAGCAGAAAATGCAGCAGCTGCCAAACTGAACAAGTGAAATGTTGTAATATGAGGTCTGAGGCGTCTGTATGACATGTATTTTGTTTTATTTCATTTTCCCATAATTACAAAAGTGATGATGTACGTGGGAGCATTGTACTCCTGAAAATCAGTCCTAGGACGCTTACCAGATTTTCATACGGCTGAGTGAATGTATGTCTGATGGAGTGTAGCTGTGTTGTGGTAGCAAGTCTGTAGCAGGAGAAAATGCCAATGTTTCCACAGAAAAGATGACCCATTCGGGAGCTTGCTATTATTTTTGAAGTATAGTCCCACAGCAGAGCAAGATAAGACACTAATTTCTTGTTCCAGAGAATAGTTCTGCAGAGGTAATATTTGCCCTATTGGAGAGAGGTTTCAAATGTGCCTTCTAGGTCTAGATTTCATTTTGATCCTAAAGGAGCATTTTACCTGATGAGTTATGACTTACAGGACAAGCACCTTTCTCAGGATTGAACATGTCATTGATTCACTCGACAGGACTGGTAACACGGTGCTGCTTCTCTTCGAAATCTGAGAAAACTAACAGATGTCAGATGTCCCCCAGGTTGCTTCTATCAAATTATATCTAAAAACCTTCTAAGAGCAGAATTTTCCCTGGTTACCTACTCGAAAGTTTGAGGAGAAAGGTAGGAGAAGGAACAAGTGGTGCAGAGAATGCCATGAACCTGCCCAGGCTGGTGGTGTCAGGTATGAATTATTAGACTTGCTCTCTTCTTTACAAATCCTTTTTTCTTACTAGCATGTTGTGAGGTTTACCTTGATAAAAAAGCATACTATTTTAAGAGTAATTTTTTCTCCAGCTGAAATGGCACACAAGTTTTAATTGGAACTGGCTTAAACGTCAGTCAAGAGCTCTCCTGATAAAAGCTGTTCTTAATATAATAGCTTAATAAACACTGGTGGTTAAAAAGTTCTCTCCAGTGAGAAAAAGACATGGGAAAACAGAAGTGTGCAATGGCCCTTTGCCCAGTGCTGACTCCAAGAGCAGATTCCCTCCTCCTGTGTTGCTGAAGTTATTTCTCTCAGCCAACTTCGGTGTTTTCCTGGAGGTTGAACATCTACTTTAAACCTGGTTTATTTATCACAACCAAAAGGCATCATTATAGCAAATTAGTCTCTTGTTCTGACGCTGTGAAGATGGCTTTTAACAGGACTGACATCTTGGTGACTATTGAGAAACCTCTGTGCAAAGTTCTACTAATCAACATGAATACTTGGATTATTTTTATAATTTTTTTGAAAATGCTCTCCTGTTCCGCAACATGTGAAATAGCAAAGGGACAGAGCTGTAGCTAACTGTATTCTGCTGCAATAGGGATGCCTCCTATGCAGTCACCCTTCCAGCTCCTGCAACACGCAGTCTCTTTTTGCTCTTGCCTTCTTGCTTTTTTTTGCTTGTAGCTGTGAGAGGAGAATATTTTTGACAAAAACTGAGACAAGATACGGATGGGATGCAAGTGCAGTGCAAGAAAGCAGAGCTAAGGAAAAGCGAAAGCACAGGAGGTGGAAAAGAGAGAAAAAATCAACAGAAAACAAGAAATACAGCCATGCAGAGCCGTAGGGAAATTATGTAAATAACATGTATATATGTATCTGTGTGTGTGTTTATAGGTATGTATATCTATCAATTTATAAACAATCTTGTAACAAATGAAAGAGGCAAAAGGTAGCCTAAACAGACCATATTGCAGTTGGGAAACAAAAGGGAGATGAAGAAGAGCGAGGTGGATGCCTGGTGATGTGAAGCGGTGGCCTCATGAGAGTCCTCTAGTGGCACAGGTTTGATTTGTGCAAATGGTTTTATAATAATATGGTTGTTGCTAGCAGACAAGATGATGATAACTTCTGCATGCTTATACGCAAAATATTTTGTTCTCTAAAAATGTTGAGAACTGTAGTTCAGAAGAAACTTAAAGCTGAAAGACTGGGATGTTTTCCATGAAGACTCCAGCATGCCTGGTTCAAGGCATGTAGGCAAGGAGGTGCTTGGAACAGGGCAGGATGAAGATGAAGGAAAAGATTTTTAAATTGAAAAAGTAGTTTGCGGATGATATGATATTTCTGGATGAGAAGGACACGCTCTGTTTTGGGCTTGGTATAACTGTGTTTTGACCGGACCGCTGAAAAGTCATTCTGTAGTAGGTTTCTTCACCCTGAAGTTGGTCATTGCAAATTCTGCAAGAAATGTTGGCCAGACAATTGGAATGAGCCGCCTCACTGCTGATGGCTTTTCTGCTGAAGTATTAGGCTATAGTTCTTGACTAAAAACCTGAACAAAGAGCAGAAGAATGGGCCGACATAAGTCAGCTAGGTGGGGGAGGTAGTGACCTGAAGTCATCTCAGTGTGGCATGGTAAGGAGGCATTGAGATCACCTCTTTTGACCAATGCAATTACCCAGGAGGTGAGAATATATTCTGTTTTAACACCATTCCCAATGTGTTTCAGTGAAATGTCTCAAGCTAAGCAGAATCACTAAAATGCTTCTTTTTCTGAAGACTTCCAGGGCTGTTTTCACCCATTGACCTTTCACATTAACTTTCTAACTTGGAGACAAAACGTGTCTCTGAACCTCCTGCCTTCTGGTTAGCTATGCTTGCATTTTTCCCTTCTTCTTTTGAATACTACCCTGGCACGCATGTGCCCATGGTTTGAAGAATACAGCAGCCTTCCTTCAACTCTTAGCTCTGCCTCCATGGGGGCAGTAGATCTTGTGGTTCCAGCTATTTCATGAATCAGTTGATGTAGAGGAACTATAGAGGACTGTATGAAAAGTTTATTTGTAAAAAAGTTTGTGATGGTTGATAAAAACATGAGACATGAAATGTTAAGAAGAAAAAATAGAAAAAAGGGGGAATTGTAGAAGAATGTAGATGGGTTAATTAGCATTGATACTATACAACTGTGGGTTGGCTTCAGGGGCGGTGGGTTGGTCAATGTAGGTGCAGCTGTGGCTGGTTCTGTGAAGGGGTTGAGAGCTGATGAAGAGGGAGCAGCCAAGGAAGTGGGGAGAGAGGAAGAAGCAAGAGAAAAGAAAGCATGCCCTGAGTGAGGAGCAGAGATGAGGAGAAGGCAGCAGAGGGACTGGCATGAAGAGTGTGCCAGTATGAGATGGTAAAAGACCTTGTTGCAGCTTGATAGTCTGGAGAGTGCTGCAACAAGTTGACAGTAATTTCTTATAGACTATTGGTTTTCTTTTGGACCTTATGCTTGAAATCAGAAGATGGTGATCCTGGAAGTTTATCTTACTTTTGAAACAAGAAAGCCAGCCAGTACACCTTACCTTGGAAATAATTCTCAGGGGAGAGACTAGAATAGTTGTAACCAGAAAGAATTAAATAAAGTAATTATGTTTATTAGGTGCTTTTTAAATAATGTCTTTGTCATAGATTTTATCCTCAAGTCGTACTGCATGTTCTTCTTCCCCGAAGCAGGCTAGTCATAGCATATTTTCCCCATAACGCATCCCTGCTGTTTTCCTCTAGACTGCTCCGATGTGCCTTTTGTTTTAGGCTTGGAATTAACAGATGAAAATGCGCCATGGTGTGTTAGCTGCCCGTGGTTACAGGGGTGACCAGTAGTTTGTTGGCTTTTTTTTTTTTTTGTTTTCCATACTAATATAGAAGAGGAAAACTTTGCAGATGTATGCTTTCTTCTCTCTTTCAGTGGTCAAAAAAGTGAAAGACTTCCCTGATCACATATGAGCAGGGAAAGTTCGTGTATGATGTGTCAGTTTGACAAGGAAAATAGATATATTGCTTCTGCTCAGACATGCATTTATCTCTGAAGTGTTTTTCCCAACCAATTGTGTATTATGTGCAAGTACTTATTCTGGAAAACATCTCTGCTTGCCTTGCTGAATATCAGCTGTTCACTCCTACTCACTTTTTTGTCTTAACTGGATTCTGACCACAGTCTAGATTCATTTTCCACTCTGAAAAATTGTTTTTATGGTGCTTTCTCATAATGCTCTCTTAAAGAGGCTTGAAAGTCTAAATAAATTATATTGTCTAATTCTCCCTTATTTCAAAGGCTTCTGGCAAATCTCTTCTTTTCAGAACTTGCATAATTTTCACTATTTAAATCAAGGTTTCAAATGTTTTCCTAAAGTAAAATCTGTTAAGCTCAAATTCCTAAAGCGGCATTACACTTCTTTCTTTTCCTTCCTTTTTCAAGGAAGGGCCATGGCGACTGTGAACCTGCTGCTTAATTTCTGATCCTGTGTAAGAAGGGGAAACTTCAGATCTGTCATAGCAACTTCAGATGCTTTTCTTCATTAAATTATTGCTCTCCCAAGACAGCTTGCACCAAAGAGTTGCATTTTTTTAAAGGGCAAAGAGTACAGAGGTATGTAACCATTAAGGAACCACTCCTTGTTCTTACACTGCAAAACTTAAGAGGCTGAAGAGTTTCCTCGGGAAGATTCCGGACACACTTGCCATGTCCTATTTTACATCCCTAAGTGGCTAGTGCTGAAAACAAGGTGCAGGCCTAAACCTGCCTCTGAGCCATGTGGTATTGATGTTCCATACATAGTGTACCTACATACCTATATACGTATTAAATGATTTAATGAGTCAAACACACAGTCAAACAATTTAAAATGTTGTGACAATTAAGACAGCTCCTATGGCATTATGGTACATGACATCATGTTACTGGGTGCAAGATGCCTCTTCCTCCTCCGTACGTGTTTGTATCCCCATTGAGCATTGTTTACACATCTATTTGTAAAAAATACCCTTTGTCTAGGTACTTCACAGTACAATTTAACCTCTCTGGTATTTTGTTTAATGTTGTCTTGTAGTATCATGGCCCTGGTGGTAGCATTTCTTTGGATTATATTGGAAAAAGAAAGTTTAAACAAAGCTTTGCTACTTTGTTGTTCTCTTTTTTTGAACAATATGAACAGTGTTAGAATATTCTTTATGGCTTGCTGTTTTCATTTGTTATTAATTGTTATATATATATTCATATTATATAAAATATATTAATATATATAATAATAATATATATTGATAATATAATTATTATTAATAATTACATGACTTACAGCTCTTTGGGTGTTTCTTTCTCCAAGGAAGCATTCAATACGAAGGGATGAAGCTTTCAGGATCTTCATAAACAATGTGTCAGGCATAGAGATGATAGAGTTCAGAGCTGTTGCTTCACGAATAACCTGAAAAACAGGAAATTGTCTTAAAAAGGCAAAGCAATATTGCTGTGGGTACAACTAGCTGAGTGACAGGCCAGTCTGTTTTCAACACTTTTGGCTGCTGCTCCCAGCCAGCATGAATAGCAGTGCCATTGTACGTTTAGCAGTGTTACTGTCTGCTAGCATGGCCCCGCTTCCTGCTGTGATTTCCCTCGAATGACTAGCTTATTAGATGCAAGAAGGTGATAATATGGTAACAGAAAACAATTTACAAGTACTGTTTCACAGACATCATGGTTGCCAACAGGGCAAAACTGTTGCTCCCCATCCTGGCTCCTGTCCCTGTGTCCGGCTGTTCCCGGCCACCTTGCCTCTCCCCCCAGCATCTTGGTGGTGCTCCCACAGAGATGAATTGGATGATCCATCTTCAAGGCAGGAGCTCTCATGATTTGTAGGAAAACTATCATCACTGATAGGATAGCCAATCTATCGCATCAGGCCACCTCCTTTATCCTTCATTTCATTCCTCTTTATTGCAAACACTTCCATGCTCACCCTCTTGGCTTTTCTCTCCCTCACTCAAACGCTGCCACTCTATAGATTGCCTCAAAAATTGGGCAAATGGAAACATAACAACATTTAAAGCACAGAGTTGCAGCTTCACCTGCATGGGCAGGCATGCAGATGATGTGCTGTATTTTGCTTGCTTGGTGTTGATGAGCATTGTGCCCCCCTGCCAGCCCCACAGCTGATCGGAGCATGCAAGCCCTGGGCTGTCCAGCTTTGCAGACCTTTTCTTCTGGTCTGCAGGCACGTCCCTTGCAGGACAGCCAGGCTTGAAAATGACATGAGGCTGCTGGATAGTCACTATCTTGATCCTTGACAGGTCCAGGAGAGCCTCAGCTACCCAGCGGACCACCACACTGGTCTACCCAAGGTGATACAACAGTCTCTGCTGGCTATTGCAGCTGGTTCCGTCACCTACACGGCCAAAGATAATTGAGAATTTGTATTCTGGTGCTTCCTGAGAAGCCAGACTATCACCTTTTACACTGAAGGTAACATGATGACTAATTAAAGGATGGTGTAAAATGAGCCATATAAAACAATGAACACCTGCAGCAAATTATGGTATCCTGGTGGGCTTTTAGGAGCATCCCCTGCCCTGAATCCCATTTTGAGAAAACAAAAATAGTACTATAGCAAGAAATAAATAATGCATTGACTTAATTCTGTAAAGAATTAATGTTTCCTCTTTAGAGGGAATAGTCACTTGCAAGATTATTTTAATTTGCTAGTCTTCAGAATAGAGGCAATCACTGTCAGTTAAGACCTTTCTGTGGGTGTCTAGCTGGATCTCTAGTGGGGGTTTTAAATGAGAAGGCTGACATGCAATTGGAGACCCGGCTGATGGTACATCAGCTGCCAGAAACACATAGCTGACATAATGGGAATTATTCACAGCTGCTCTGATTTAAACTACTATGGCACCACTTCATTGCTTTCTTATGTAGTCTGCAGACCTTAATCATCTGCTGTGCTAATAGAGTACACCAAATTCAGCTTACAGTATAGAGAAATCTATATAAATCACTTATGTGCTAATTTTGCACCTACTTGGTAAGATGTGGTATATAAAGTGATTCTTTGGACAAAAGGTACTTTTTGAATTTAGATCAAGTTCATATATAAGCATTTTTCACTCTTAGATAACAATTTTGTTATGGCTGGTGTGTTTTTTCTTGTGCATAATGTGAAAATCTTGGCTTCTCCATACCTGTTTTGCCTTCTACCATCAATAATAGCCTTTGGCAGAGTTTGTTAAAACTGACAAGTTGTTGGATATAAAACAGATTTGCCTATAGATGAAATATATTTTTGGTCATAACCTTCTCAATATAAATCAGGAGCACCACTGCTGGTTTAATTTACAAATTTTAGAACTCATCAGGGAAAAATGAAATAGCTGACTGATGGCAAGTTGCTTGTTCATTTTCTTTTTATTATATAAATAGCATGCAGATAATGAGTGACTGAAACAGCCAACCAACTTCTGATTAATATATTTGATACAGTTGCTCAGAAGGGAAAACATATTTTGAATAATTTGTTGTTGTTTGTAATGAGCAGATGATATGACAGTAGTGATTACCTTAATGAATCAATTAAGTGCAATGCAATTTGAGTTGGATGGAGCTGGTGATGGCCAATTGTGCAGCCACCACTGGGACAGTTACTTAGCAAACCATATCAGGTCTCAGCCAGCCTGTTGTTTGTGCAGTAGATGTGTTTTTGGAAGGTGGAGAAGACAAGGAAGCAGGTGGTGGAAGAGGAGCACACTTTGGCAACTGTCGTGTTTCTGAACATGGTAATTATCTTTGTTGCTTAAGTTGGATGAGATCTGGTCCCTGACCTTCTGGAAAGAGCAGAGATGGATTTGGAGGCACAGAAATTTGTCACCAGATGCTCCTCTCCAAATCTGTTCAGAAAGGAGTAGTGGTAAGAAAGTTTGCCTGCTTGCTGGCTCTTTGCACTGTTAGCCATAATGAGGTTTTTAATGGAAATACTCTGTACCTGGAGTGTTTCTGTGTACTTTCTAATAGCATATGAAAAAAATTTTTTACTACATTACTACAATTTTTTGTTGGTGTTTTGTGTTTGGGTCCATCAGAGCTGAGATCCCTATAGTTTGAGCAGTGCACAGCATAGGCTGTGGGATTTCTCTCAGCTGATTCATGTCCAGTAACTCAGGTTGAACTGGAACGTACCTTGCAGAGAAACACCCGGCATTGTGTTAAGGACCTCTGGCAACAGAACATCCATGAGAACCTTTGGTAATTTTCTTCAGTCATTAATTATTCACACTGTTACTTCAAGAGTTTCTTTTTTCCTGTGTGATTCTGGCACTTTTGCACTTGTAACCTCTGGAAATTGATATACGTTCATCTCTAGATTGAAGCGCTTGCTATAGCACATTTTCATTATCCTTTTAGGTTCTTAAACTATGATCAGAGTTCTCCTTTCACCTCCTCTTTGATAAACTAAGTAATCTGATCTCTGCAGATCTTTCTCTGTGGTTCTACTTTCTAATCCCTTAATATGTTTTTGTAGATTTTCCCTTAACAGTCTCCAGTTTTGAATTATGGAGTACAGCTCAGATAAATCTTTCAAATGGCTGTTTTTTAAGACTTGAGAACTGTCCAGACCCTTCACTGTTTTCAGCAATAGAAGGTGAAGAGTTGGTCGTTCAGTTTTTCTGTTCTGGTCCTGTCATTCATTTGCCACAGGACTTTCTCTTCACCAACATTCACGTCTCGTTCATACTTGTACTGAGAACGACCACTTCCTTGTACCTCAGGCATATGTCATTCAACCTACAGTTAATTAAAGTTTAGATATTTAAATAGTATTGGGGCCAAAACTCCAATGTTTAGATGAAATCCTTTTGTCTCTTTCTCAGATTAAATTAGTTACACATTTTCCCCTGTATTTGTGGATAGTCTTCACGTATACAAACTGCTTTAAGTGCAGACCAACTAGCTTCTGAAAAGGTGAATTCCAGGCTGAGCTGAGTGTCTCCAAAACACATCCCAGCTGGTGGGAGATTGGTGTAGCATTTGCATCCCCTCTAAGGTTGCTGTGCAACTTCGCCTAATCATTTTTAATAGTTTGTCATGTATTTTTACTGGTTTATACAAACAGTGTGTCCAAGCAATTGTGTATGCAGCTGTTTTATAGTCACTGGCATGCCTGTGTGCAAGCTGTGGACATTAAGGGATATCTGTCTGTGACATCTGGGGCTTTCAGAGCCTGAGGTAGACGTTCAACAGCTCAGTTAGGACTGGGTTAATTCTATGTTATCTTCTTCTTAGACATTTTGCTGTCATGATCCAAGTTGTTCCTCTGAGGAGCTTTGTCTTGCACAGTTCAGGAAGGCAAAGGCAACTACTGTATGCCAAGTGCAATGCTTGTAGCAGTGTTTTTTATTCATCTGAGAGATGAAGGGTGAACTCATTAGAAAAAAAAAAAATCAGTTTGGATGTAGCTTGCTTTAGACTTCTTTATTTCTTGTGGGTGGTTGTGGTGACTTTGCCTCCCCCTTCAGCAGATCACCATTGTCTCAGATCTAGTGTCCAGTCCCTCCCATTTATTTTTTGTTTCGTTAAAAGAACCCTGCATACAAACAGATGAGATTCTGGAGTACTTTAATTGAAGCCATGTTTCAGGCAGGTTGCTTGGTCTGCTGTGCAAAAATTGAATATCTTATGTAAAACTTAATTTGAGAGACTTGACATACTGTACAGGAAAAAAAATCAAGTAATGGATTGCTTGCTAGCTCAGTAAAGTATAAACACTTCTTTTGCTCCTGCTGTTGTGTACAGAGGTGTAATATGCTGTGCTAATGCCTGATTTGACATGTAACACGTCAGATATTGTGTGCATAAAATGGAGTAATTTAACAAAGCAGTTAAGATAGAAGAGGGTGAAGTTTAACAATAAAAGGCAGTACTTTCTCATGCCTTTCACGCTTAATTTGGGGGAACTGCAACCATTGCATAGTGGAAAAACTAGAAATGGGTTCAGAAAAAGGGGTAACCATTAAAATCCAAAAGTAAAAAAGTACACCCAGGCAAAATAACGTTGCACATGTTTCTTATTCTCACAGTTCTGAGGTATCAATCAGCTAATGGCCACTTTCAAGGAAAGGATACCATCCAGAAAGACCTGTTTGGTTTGTCAGAAACTTTGTTTCTAGACAGCTTTTCTGTGAAATTATGCTTCTATTTACATGTATAACTTTATTTGTTTGGCCTCAATCGCCGAGTCTCTTCCCTGAAAATGTCATTTGTGCCTGAACAACTGAGGGTCAACTTACATAGTTATGTATGTCTTTAAGAAGATAATTTTGCTAAAGCATGAATATTTTAAGATTTATTCATCATAGGAAGCAAAAAACTTGCGGTTTTAGTGGCTGCCATGGGACTGATGAAGGTTATTCCTGCTTCAATGCAGAAACTGTCTTTTTGTTATGTTTGAATGGAAGTTACTGCAGCGGCACTCAGGTTCCTAGGTGCTATAGGAACACATAGTAGTAGCACACAACTTTTGGCTTGTTTTTCATTAAGTAACTACTGGGAAGCACAGGAGGAGATTTATGGTACTCAGACTAGATGTACTGTAATGTAGCATTGAATTAGCTTTATTGCAATTATACTTCACTACGTTATTTACTCTTTGACATTCCTACAAGACTGCTGCTCTTAACAAAAAAGAGAAATCTGAATGCCTTACAGCTAATTCCTTCAAATACTCTAATTTTCTCATTAATGCTTTTGATTTATTTTGCCTCTGACATGAATTTAGTTTTCAGAGTAATTGTGATCGCTGTTACATTCACATGGAAGGTTTAGATTTTCATCTTGTGAATCTGATTACCAGCATCCTAGAACTTCCATTCTCCCTGTTGAGAGCTGAAGGCAGTATTATCTTTCATTAGTGTCACAGTCTTTCTAATTTAAATCTTGGCCTTTCTATTGATTTTTGAGTTACATCTGATTTTCCTACTTCCAAAGTCATCTTTCTTGCTTTTATTTCTTTGTAAGTGCGGGAGTAGTTTTTCAATGCCTTCTAATGACTATACTCACTGTATGTATCAGTACTCTCTTATACTTCTCCCATGGACAACATATTTCTAAGTTGGTTATCAGTTGTAATGCTTATGATGTAACATGGTCCATTCAGTATAATTTGATATTATACCATTGATACAGCCCTTATTTATAAACAAACCATTTGAATTCTACACTGGAACTGTAGGAGCCATGTTGGAGTGACTCTGTCTGTACTGTGTGATATCAAGATATCATGCCATAGTTGGATGTTACTGTGTGGGCTTTGATCAATATGGGTTTTTGAAAGCACAGGTGTTATTATGAGAATTCTGCCTTGCAGGGGGTGCACTACTGGCTTTGACTGGGGTGGAAAGTTTCTCCACAGTTTCCACCCAAGTGGAAGTTAAGTAACTCCATGTTATATACACCAGGCTTCTGACTTCACAAAAGCTTGCTAATCTTCTGAGAGAAAGATGATATTGCAATGAAAAAAGAGATACTTGCCTAATAAATATGTGTGATTGCTAGAAAGTGACAGACATCAGTCACAGGCTGGTAAATACTTCACAGGTTTGAAGATGCTTTGGTGACAAAGCTGGACAGACTATAGAATATGGTTTTATGAGAATGGTTTGGGTTGGAAGGGACCATAAAGATCATTTAGTTCCAACCCCCCTGCCATGGGCAGGGAGACCATGTATATCTATGGGTCACAAACAGCCGGAGAGTGCTGTAGTTCAGCCCCGTCCAGTTCCAAAATCATTACCTCCAGCAGTTATTCTAGTTTTAACGGGAAATCAGGAACGATGAGTACAGTAATAAAGCCGTATCTGCCACCTGAGTAGACCTGTAGCACTTCAATGTTTATTTTCTCTGATAGCTCACTGCAATGTGATTGAACTAAAAGATGGTAATTTCACAAATTTCACAAAAAACCTCTTTTCCTGAGGTACTTCTCTGCGTTAAGCTACAAATCTTAATTCTCTATATTAAAATACATACAAGGGAGACTATAAAAAGCAATTTGATTGTTGGTCAGTGCCTGAAGAGCTTTCATCAGTGTTCACAAATTCAAAGCGTGAATGAAATGGGAGCTTTCAGGGCTTTTTCTTGTATAGAAGTAATTTCTCATGTGTATTGAAATGTAAGTGTGCATATGGTGCTTTTTACTTTTAATGCACTCTGTTTGCTTTAATTAATTGCATAGTGTTGTATATGAGAGGCATATGGAAAAATTTCAAAAGTACTCCAGAAATAATCAACATTTCAAGCAGATCTCATTTCCATTTCCATGCTTCACCCTTTTATTGGACATATATTGTTGCCTTTCAGAATACTGAATGGATGGCTTGGTGTGTATGAGAGGTTGAATTTCCAACTGCTGCTAACTTTCTGAATTAGAGAGTGGTACAATCTGGGACAATGTTATTTACAAGTCTCTTTTTTCCCCTCCCTCCCTCCTTCTCATAACTTTTGCACTTTTGATTTTCCCAATGCCACTCAGTGAATCACAGGGTGTTTGCCTCAGATTGTCTGCTCAGCAGATGATGGTAGAAACACTACAAAAAATGAGAAAACCAGCTTGAACACGGGTGGTGAAACTGCTGATAAAAACACAAAATTATAGGTGAAGTAGTAAAACTGATCTTCTGAAGTCGCTGAAGCTGACTTAAGATGTGGGGAATCACTGTAGGATGATGTAAAGCAGGAGGAAAAGGAGGGAGGGAGGAGGGAGGCTTGGTTCATTTGAAAAGCTTGGTACTTCCCTGGATTTGCTAACTTCATAGAGCATTCAACAGAAGGTGGTAGAAACACCACTAGCAGTGGAAGATATCAGAGTTCAACCTAAATATCTCAATAAAGATGACCACAGCGAGCCCTAAGAAAGGAGGCTTTGGTTGTTGCCCAACCCAGGCTTGCCATTGCCATAAAGAACTTCTGGAGCTTGTCTAGCGGGAGCGAAGTCAGCCCTGCCATGTGATGGCACTGCCTGGCAGTGATGAGCATCCTGGGGCAGCGGGAACTCCCATCATGCTGCATCACCAGCACTTTGCTACTCCAGGAGCCAACAGTGCTTATACTTTGGTTCCTCCTCACAAGTTTATGGTGTCCGCTTAGGGAGTTTGTGCACTGCTGTCCCTGCAGTCACTTGGACATGTGTTTAATTCCGGCAGGTTGGCTCCCATGGCAGCGTCCGGGATATGAGCATTGGCTGTACAAGCCATGGGAAAGATGGGATAATGTCTGGGGCTGTAGTGCTGTGATGCCAAGCGTGTTTGCTCGTTGTTTTTAAAATAACCTTACCCTCCTTGGGTGTGCAGGAGGGCTGAGCTAGAAGCAAAGTTTTGAGTTACGTCTTTAGTTAACGTTAAGGTGAAGGGTGGCTACAAATGGCTGCTTTGCAGAGCTTATTTGTTAATGTGTTAGGAGCAAAGACTAGGTTTCAGAGCCATTAGACGTCCCTGGAGTAAGCTTGGAAAGAATGTTCAACTTCTGAATACTAATACCCGAAGCATAAACAAAGCTGTGAGGAGGAAATTGGAAACAAAATGTTCTGAACTCAGTGCAAGTGCAATGTATTGCACTTATGTTCATCTAGTACTAAGACGGATTTGGTAAGAGTACTGCCAGGCAGAAGAGCAGAGCAAGGTATTTTTCCAGATAGTAAAGTATGAGAAGTGGTCAAAGTTACTTATTTTGGATATGTTTAAAATAAAGAACATAGTATATTTTTGTTTTCAGACACCTCAGTTGCATAAGTTAGTGGAATACTTGTCCCAGTTTTTGCCCGCTGTAGACATTTTCTGTAAAGAAAAAGGTTTTGTGTCATCAGAAGTGTCACTCAAGTGCATTTTTAAAGTACTGTAATTAATCACGGGTGGATATAATTATATGAGTGTTGAAGCAAGTGTGACTTATTTTCAAACAAAAAAAATGCTTCAGGGCAGGCAAGGAGGGCCAGGCATCCAAGGACTTTTTTTCCCCCGTTACCTTGCACATCCTCTTCACCCAACACCCCCCTGAAGTTAAGAAGTTAGTAGCTAGAGGTCAAGCATCTTTACTGCAAGTATTCTCGCTGTATGCTGAGCATTTTGCAGCAAAGGATTCACTCTCACGTGCTGATGCTGAGCAGCGCTTCTGTGTAAGGAACCTGAGTCACGGGTGAGCGAGGCATCGCGCTGCTGCCCTGGCATTGCCGCCACGCTCGGCTCCCTGTCCCTGCTGCCTGGGAGATCCCCGCGCCGCAGCCTTGCCTGCAGCCGGTAACACTTGGCCTGCCTCACCTGGCTTGCTGAGGGCGAGCTGGCTTTTGGGCTTCAGTGTGCAGCCTCCACTCGAGTCTGCAGCTGTGCCTTCTTCCCTGCTCCTTTCTGCTCTAGCTGGCTCCGTTAGAATTAACGCCAGTATGGCACTGAGCTGCTGTTGCCCTGCCTAATTGCGGTGCAGGCATGCATTGAGTTGAATTTCACAGGCCACGTTATCCATTAAATTCCCATTTGCTTTAAAAGAACAATGGTCAATGTCTAACTTCTCCTTAAGAGAAGTGCAATGTGTAACAGGCACTAAAGGCAGTTCTGCCTATGCCTTCCTAAGTGACAAGCTGATAAATCTACAGAATCTAGCTATGCCTAATACAAAAGACGAGTCTTGTGCCACTGAAAGCAAGCATTAAAAGAAAACAAAATTAGGTCAGCCCTAATAATTAAGGTAGAATTTCTTCTACATAAAATTATTTTTTGGATTAAACAGATGTCGAGGATAGTAATTGTCATATATGGTACAGTTTTCCTGTTTATCTACCCATGATGCGAATGCAGGAGTTGTAAATCACCTCTAAATATCTGAAAGTCATGCAAATAGCTTTCAGTCACAGGGAAACAAACTCATTTTATTCCCAGTCAACCATACGTGCAATAAAGAAATGCTTTGCATTTCAGATGAAATACACCTTGGGATGTATAGATAATCCTGGTTAACAGCTGTGGATGCCTATATATAAAACAAAGGTCACAATTTTACAGGCAATACTCTCATTTGAATGCAAGAGTTGGCATTTGTTTTTCAGTATTATAGTGTTTGCAAACAAGTCTGGGAAGCATTTTCACAATGAGACTATAGTAAACATATGGGGTTATATTACAGTATGTACATAAAATTTCAATTTGTAGAGGGCTGTAGTGGTGGAGTACTTGGGAGACTGGGTCTGTGGGAAGGGCGGCAGAGCACTTGGTATTAACTGAAATGGCACTTAGTGGCTTTTACTTATAGGAAAGGCTCTTTTTCTGGGTTTGTTTAGCTTTTTGCAGATGCATGAATCACAAGCGATTGTTCAGGAGACTTACCTACTGTTTAGCTTACACCTGTAATAACATTATAGAATAAGTCTAATACTGAAAAATTAATTTGAAAATATGAAAAGGTTGTTACTGAACAACAACAGTGAGGAGCTTTAACCCCACAGTGACCGGTCCCTCTCCTGTACAGTTTGTCACTACTTCGCAACAGCTTTTTCTTAGACTCCTTCTCCAGCGGCACAGAAACCACGTGCATCTTGCCCCACTTGACTGTACTTTGCCTTCGGACAGGCAAAAAATTTTTGCTGTAGCCTGAAGAGTAAACCCTGCCGTGTGTCCCAACACCTGCCCAAGGAACGTCGTGGCACTGACGGGCAGGATGTGAAACGAAATCATCCTGTCCCAGACCATCCTATGGTAAACCTGTCAGCAGGGTAAAATTATTACGGACCTGATGATCTTAAAGGTCTTTTGCAACCTAAATGATTCTATGATCGCACTTTATGCACATTTGTCAGCTGTATTGACAGCATTTTCCACCAGTGTCATCATTTCTATGGCCAGTTAGCTTCAAGACTCTTATCTCCAGGACCTTTCAGAGACACAAGACCATATTCCTTTTTCTCTCAGCATGGTTGTCTAGTAAGAAGAATCTTCAAATTAATGGAGACAAATAACACACAAAAAAAAGATGGGTTTCTGTTTATCCGTCCTTGGACTGAGATCATTTGTATCTGGAGTATGTGTAGGGGGTTTCATTAAATGTTAGCTATGCTCATGCAGTGGTACTGAGGGCTGCAGAATGTGCTAGGCACGGCAAGGTCCCCTCGTCAGCCTCTGTTTGCCTAAAAAGCTGCTGAAGTTTGAGTATAGATGCTTCAGGAACAAACTTGGAAAAACTTTTGGAGACTCAGGAGTGCCGCCAGAAGCAGAAAGGCTTCTTCTGGCGGGCAGCATGGAGCTAGAGGATGCACAGAGGTAGCCATGGGGGAAGGAGCACATCGATCATGTTGGAAAAAAAAACAACCCAGCAGAACAGAAACTTGTTATTGCTGCTTCGTATTTTCATTGCTTTAAGGAGAGGCAAAAGGTGGTCAAGCAAAATAATTGAGAATACCCATGGGTAAATTCTCACCCCCCTATTTAGAGAAGCTATTAAGCACCTGTCAGAGCAATTAGCGTGTAATGTAATTTCCATATAATTGCAGAATAATTGCAAATGTGTCAATGTTTTTTATTTTTTGTTAAAGCTAATATAAGTTAATATGCTACTGATGCTTCTTATGTATCTGCAAAACACACTTTAATATACAATTAAAATGTATAAACATGCATTAATCCCAGTTAAGTTTCCCATGTCATTAAATAGGAAGGTGAGCATAAAACCTAAGGTTCATTTCAGATGAACGAGTTCATACTCAGGCAGCATTTTAAGTAAACATGCTTGTTAGCTGCCAGAGCACAGGGGCTGCCTGCCTGTTGCACACCCCACTCATTATGAAATTCAGAACGAGTTAGTTTTAGGCTTCTAAAGTCATGTTTTGCAGCTTAAATAAAGGGGAAATTTTCCACAACTGCATTTGCTATTGAGCAACAGTGTTCATGATAATTTCAGGCTGCATAAAGCTTATATAAACATTGTTTTGTGGTGGTATTCAAAAAATCCATGTATAAAGTGACAGGAAGTCCTTGTTTATTTGCTGGAGGCTGCACTTCTGCCCCTTAGGAGCTGTATCAAAAAGAAACCCTGCTTAGGCAAGGCTGGTACTTTCACTGGTTGATCTTACCAGCATCTGTGTTGCAGGTATAGCAAGGCTGAATGGTAGCAAAACATTCTTGATAGTTCCTAAGGAAAAGCTCTGTGTGGTTTGGTTTTTTTTTTCTTTTTTTTTTTTTTTTTTATAGCAGGGAAGAGAAGACAGCAGTAGCAGGATCTTTTGAATAAAGATCAGGCTTATGGGGTCAGGGTGTCTGACTAGTTAAAGACAGTCTGATCCTAGCATCCTGCAGAAAACAAGTGCTTCCTGGCTGAACAGGTTTTAGACAAATTCATCACTGAGGAAAAAGACGTAAGGAAATCTCAGAGCTCCCAGGGAGGTGTGGATGTAATGGGAAAGGTCTTCAATAGTTTCCCATTACAAAGCTGGAAATTCCCCTTAGAAGCTATATTATTAAATAACGCACCTTTGCAACAGGGTTAGTTAGGTAATAAACAATGTTTCTCACTGAATTTTGTCTTTTCAGGTTTTCACATGAGAAATGTTGGTTTGCCATTAAGGTGTGTATTTGATTTGATTTAAGCAAGAGGTAACTACATTCAAAATCACACTACCAATTGCAGGACTATAATTTAGAGAATGGAAGCGTTTTCTCTATTGAAGCTCTGAAAAATAAAGTAGCATCGTGGCTGGCTATTTAAGGTAAATAGGCAGATAGTGATCAATTCAAATAACATAAAATCAACAAGAATACTTTCCCATCCTCCTGTCTCACCCCATGGATTGATGTGGTTTGAAGAGCTGAAGTTTTATTACCGTTAACGTTATTTTTGGATTGAGCTAAACTTGGAACAGTTCGAAATTGCCAGAACTGTGCATCTCAACTAAGAAAGTTCTTTTTGTGTCCTGATAATTCTGGAGGTCTGGACATGGGAGATGATAATAAATGAGTACATTTGTAAGATTTGTTAGGACTATTTTTGTTCTTTTTATTTTTAACACACTCACTGCAGCAGCTTGCATTGTCTATACTTTACCTTCATCTTCTGTCATCATCCTGGCATCCATTAGGAAAGAACACAACTGTGATCACTTAGTGAGTGTAAAAAATCTTTACCTCTCGTTTCCTTGGCGTTACAGCAAGCCATCAGGAAGTCTAATTTTCTATGCATTTTGAGGAAGGCAATGATCATCTTTGGTTTTCCTGCACCTTCCTCCTCCTCTCTGCTGAAGGAGCCTGTACCGACCCCAGCACACTGGGTCCCGGGGGGCTGCTACATGGGCAATGCAGAAATTATGGTTTTGTCTGAAAAACTGCTTGGCTGTGTCAAAGCCATGTGGAGCTGCTGTAAGGTGTCAGAAAATACATTTCAGGAGAAAGCTTCCATAAGGAGCGGCAGCCTTTGCTAGAGGCTTGGTCAGCATGAAAAAAGTCAAGAAGTTCCTTTTGAGACAGAAAGGTCTTTGAGAAGCGCGTTGCTGGAGTCGGTACCTTTATATTCTGCTCCTCTGTTGAAGCGATTCATTATTCATCCCTGAAGCTATCCTGTGGTCAGCACCCCAAATGTCAACTGCTCTCCTGCCCGTTTCTGGGAGAAATGCATGCATTTCTTCATTTAGACTCCAAATAAAGCCATCAAATTCACTTGATTCCGTGGTAAAGTAGAAATTTTAGATTTTGGTAGTGTATTGCTCTGCAGGCAGGAAATTATTTTGCAATGTATTTTTATATAACTTAAAGTAATTGAATACTTAATATTTACAATATATTTTGCATTTGCTTTCTACAGGTATTTAAATATTTGAACATAAAATATGTTCTTTCACAATGCTAATAAAATCTAAGGACCTAATACTCACATTCATTACAAAAGGCACTAAATCATCTTTGGTGAGTTCATTTTTACTTCCAATCTAAATACAGATTTATGAGCATTCCTGTTATGTGATTTATTTGCCTTTTTTTCTTTTTTCTTTTTTTTTTCCCCAAGAAGACTATCTCTCTCTTCCTAAACATACAGTTTATATAAAAAGGGATTAAAGTAGTAAGGAATTATAAAAAAAAATAATAAAAAAAATAAAAAAAATAAAAAATCAGGTCACTGTTTCTTTCACTGGGCACCTCAGGTAAAAAAGTTTAAGCTAATCTTTTGATGGGATTTTTGTGTAGAAGGAAATGGTGGATTGTGGAATAAGAAGAGATACTTGCCAGAGCAAGTAGAGTATGAATACAGACGTGACTTTCTGCACTGTAGATAGATAAACAAAAATGATGCCAATCTTCCAGAAGGCATACAAAAATGGCAGAGCATGCCTTTTATTTGCCCTGCCTCCATATAGTGAGCTGCTGCTTTTACTCCTTGGTTATTGACTGCATATCACCTTTCAAGCAGTCTTGTATTTGCAGCCGTAGAACAGTTTCCATTAGCGAACATTTTTATTTAACAAATTGTATTTTATGGAAGGAGAAGCCTGTATTTATCGTTTGTTTTCTTGCACCTGTGGGATCTTTCATCATTCCATAGAGAACTATCTCAAAGCTTTTAGTTTTCAAGTAAGATCAGCCATTCTCATTTTTCTGAAGCTCTGGAAAGATGTACATGGGAAAATCTCTGACACAGGAGACTCTTAGGAACTATTGTAAAGGGGAGAAATACATTTATAGGAATGGAAGGAGGAAAAGAACATCGTTAAAATCCTGCTACTAATGCACTGTATGGCATGTACCACTTCCATGAGTTTTTAATAGCCTTCATGACTCAGCAAGAAAACGTGCCCCTAGCTTTAATAAATCTAAGTTAGGCTGCTGAGTGAGGACAGCTCTTCAAAACAAGTACATATTTACCAACCCATTAATGCTTCATACACTTTGCTATATACATAGCAGTATTTTGACTTGCAGATTGTAGCTCTTAATCTGAAATAATTAAGCTTGATTTCCCCCCCAGTATTTCAGTTCACAATGTCTTTGATTTACACCCAAAGTCATATACACTTCCATTTTAATGGCACTTCATTTGCTTGAATGCTTCTGATGTCGTGAGATGTGAGTCCGCCTATTTCATTATATAAATTTTTCGCTAAGCTATATGCTTTCTTTTTTCGGAAGGGAGAGGTAAAATGGGTGTATGAATACAAAATGACTTCTCTATTTTAACTTCAAAGGGTAGTTGGACTGCTTCAAAGGATTTCTTTGCCAAAGAGAAATCATGGGTTTTGAAAATACTTTAAAAAAATAACCCACAGCCAGATTGTACATGTCTATGCTGAAAAAAATTCACCCTCAGATGACTTGAGCAATTCTGGGCAGTGGTGATCTCTGTATACCTATAAGACTCACTCATTATGTAAGCTTTGATTGGCAATGGTTGGTGCCTCCAGGCTCTTCATCTATATAACTACATTTAAATTAAAAATAAGGCAAAACATTTTGCTACAACACGTCCCTTACATGCTCTATTTAGTATTCTCCTGTTGTCACAGAAATTGCTAAGGGAAAACTTAATTTATCTATTTGCCCTTGTGGAACGTCTATTTAAACATCCTTCAGTGGAATTCTTTTAAGAGTCTTGATTTCTCTAGTAATTCTATCCCTAGTACTTCTACTTAATATTATTTAATTATTGCGGTATAGCCACGGATGAAATACAGTGTCATCTGCTGGTGTTCATTACCTAAGAGAGTCAGATGACACTGTTGTTAATAAGCAGTGCCTGCGTTTCTGAAAAAAGGACCTCATGCAACACATGCTTAAATGTATGGTTAACATTCCTCTTGATTTAATAAGGTTTGAATCGAGTGAGAAGGGAATTATAAAAAAGAATAATACTTTTCATCTTGATGCTATCTCTAGTAGGTCACCGTGCTGACATGAATAGATATTCCTTGGAGTAATGTGTTTCTCTGTTGTGTCTGTGGGTGGCAGAGGCAGATGCTCTGTGGTTCCTGAATAGAAAAACAAGGAATAACTGCATGTTATTTATGGAAAATAGATGAAGTTTTCATTTGGAAAAAGTTTCCTTTTTTCCCCTGGAAGCTCGTTACCATGTTTTCTTTTCCAGTATTAAACTGAATAGTTTTCTACCTTAGCAATCCTCATATTAAAAAAGACTTTTAATTTATTTTTATTTTTTGTTTCCAAATATAGGTTGTCCTGAATTATTTCAGTAGAGATGATGCCACCTAAGAATGGAAACTTGATCTCCTGGCTTCTAAAGTAGGATGCTTTTCTTCAAATTAGCTGAATCTGGTAAGTCTATGAAATGTGGGAGATGTACACTGGTTCAGTGTATATACATATATATATATGTGTGTATCTATCTATAGGTGAAAGTTCGTATGCAGACATCTTTATATATGTACAGACACCGCACTTGTCCCCTTGCATCTCTAAGGGGACCATAGTGCTACTGAATGCTGAAGTATACTTCAGCAGATAAATTTCCAGACTAGAGAAATGCAAGGGTTTTTTTGTGGGGTTTTTTTTTTTTTTTTGTTCTTTGTTCTTTTCCCCAAGCTGATTGTATTCTTTTGAAGCTATTGTGTCTGTGAAGAGCAGTACACTTGAAGATATAAAAGCAAGGAAACATTTCTTCATAATGGGGAGCATTCCATGAGTCAGAACATATGTAAAATTCCTTCAAGCTACATTTATGGCATATATTCACTATGAAACATGAAAGGAGTGTCAATCAGAAATGTAGACCTTTGGAAGGGCAAGGGGTTTTGTCTTCTGAGGTTTGTCCTTCCAGTGAATCTGTGTATTGTCTACAATAAGAAATCAAAATAGCAAAGGTTAATTCAGGAAAAAGGTGGGTGGCTATCGGATAACTTGCTTAAGTTGTTATGTTTTTAGTGGGTTTCTTCCATGTTGCAATTGGGAGGAAAAAAAATAATCACAAAACAGCCTTTTCCTTTCTTCCTTTTGCTCACATTTACCTTTCCGGGGAAGCACCTGAGCACTTAGTTTTGAGTTGGATAACGTCCACTTTTGACTCTGTGTGGGAAAATGGAAACATGAACTTGGTTGGGGTTTCTATATTCCTGAAATCTGGTACATCCCAAAAGAATATTCCTGAAATACTGAGTGTCTGGGAGAAAGAATGCAGGATTGCCTAAGACGGAGGGTTCACTTTCATGAGGAAAAACATTTTCATCTGCCTCCCTTGTTCTCTGCACGCCTGTTGTTTCAGGTGCTGAAGAGCTATTTAACGGAGAGGAGATTTGTTTCTTCCATTTCCCTTTGCTGATCTCTCCTCTTATATCAAAATGACTTGATGACACATGAGAAAATGAAGTGCACTTGCTGAGCCTTTATGGAAGGAAAAACCTGTATACCGTTAAATGCTGTCTATAGTGATAAATAGGCAGTTGGCAAGTGGCTGCTCTGGTTTTCCAGTGTGTTTTTCTCGGAGAACCTGCAGCAGATTGGCTATAATTGCTCATTGCTCTCCATTAGTAGATCTCCCTCCTGGCAACTCTTTAATAGTTTACATCTCTTGGGGCTGGAAATTACTATTTTAATTAAAACAATTTGTTTCAAATGGGGCTCCCAAATCCCCATATGATGTTTTAGAAGCCTTGGGCAAAGAGCTGAAAATGGAGAGTAGCAATTGTTTTTAGGGTTTGGCATAGAGGCTGGAAGTAGGAATTGGGATTTTCACACAATTTCCAAGGCTAGGGCTTGCGGCGGGGCAGAATAACCCTCAAAGTACTGAAACTGAGTAGGACCGAGATTTTTGTCTTCTAAATATTACATTGATTCACAGGGGTGGAGAAAACTTCCCCAAGTTTCAGTTTAGCCTCATTATTTTCTTTGCTTTTGTGTAGGTTGAGAGAAAAAAATCTTTTTCTGGTGAAGGAAAGGTGAGAGCCAAAGAAAAGGGACCTTGGACACCTAAATGCTCCAAACCCACACTTTGGAAGT
>JAVJGJ010000062.1:52355413-52376788 GCA_035590215.1 Microhierax caerulescens
CTGCCCTGGCCCTGCTGGCCACGCTGCTTCGGCCACCAGCCAGGGTGCTGCTGGCCTTCTCGGCCCCCTGGGCACACAGGGGGGGGGGCTCGTATTCAGCTGGCTGTCAACCAGCACCCCCAGGCCTTGGAATGGAGATGGAGATAACCAAGATTGTCTCACAAACAGCCCAGTGGAAGGGAAATAGGGCAGTGTGACAGGTCCTCCTTCATTCCTCTGGGGTGTAACCCATGGTCCTGCTCCTTCCTGTGCAGAGAAATGCCTGTAAAACATTCTGGCCAGGCTTTGGTAGTGTTCGGGTGGTGATAGCCACCATTGTTACCTTCAGCTCCAATGAAAAGGTTTGTTGGGGACCTAACGGTCCTACTCCTGCTGACCTAGGTTAAAACATCCCAGACCCAAACATCAAACAACCCCATCAAAAATGACATTAACACCATTTCTGGCATTTTTCAGCTTTTTTAAAAAAACAGTTGCATATGAGCTGTGACACGTATGCAGTGTGTGTATGAGACTCTATGATGGAATTATTCGCAAATTACTTGAAGCTCTATGGAATAAAAGCATTGATGCTGACACCTGAAGGAGATGAATGAAGCAATCGCAGGAGAACCATGTTCTCTGGTGTCCTGCATAGGAGGGACTGTGCTGGCATTTGCAGGTGAGCAGTGACTGTGACAAGTGAAACCTGCAACTGGCAGCACATAAAAAGGAGTAAGCAGAAAAATAGTTTGCTACAGATGTCAGAAAAATGTGGTCAGCTTCCTATGGAAGACACCGCTGTGGGAAAAAGGGTGACCCCCTCCTCATCTCTTGTGGGAAGCCTAACGCAAACCTATACCAGAGAGCAGCCTGGGAAAGACGTGTGGACTGTGCTGGTAGGACAAACATCAGAAGGGCCCTTTAAAATCAATTTACTCTTTTGCAAACAGCCACTGTGAATGGTGCTTCATAGACATGATGTGATTACAGTTGCTTAAAACCTTGGCAGGAAGCAAGAGCTGTGCTGTGCCACGAAGCCTGTAAAGCTCCCGCAGCTGGGAAGGTGACGCAGTGGGCACTCATGCTTGTGGCAGGGTGTGCTCCTGCCAAAACACTGGGGTGGCCAGGGCACCGCTGCTGTGCTCTGCTCATAGGTAAGTGTTTCATACAGTGTTTGTCATGTGGCATTGGACAGCCAGGGTGGTAAAAACATCACAACAACTGCTTCCTTAAGTTCCCCCAGCAGGTAAAGGTACAAGGAAAATGGGTCTCTCTTTTGTTGACAATTCGCGGCTGCCAGAGGAGGATTTCCAGGTTGTCAGAAGCTGCATTTTACCTTCAAACTTGTGGATCTTTTTAGATCCTGTGTGGAATACTTATGGTTTGAAGGGCAGGAGCTGTACTTGCCTGGGGCATCAGCTCCTGTGTTCCTTCAGCTCATGGCTGGAGATGATGCCATTACAAGACCCAAAGCAGAGGCTCAAACACTGGCATGGGGATTGCTGGTGGCACAAAGGCCACTGTTTTAGCAGGGGACATGTGTGTTGTCTGAAGAGACGCATGCTTCCTTTGCCTCATTTGTGTAGCTTGGCATCATACCACGCACTGCTGCTTCTCTGCTGGCTGTGGTACCGGAGCAAAACTGTCTGGGACCGCAGATATATGCACAACTTAAATACTGGTGTAAAACCTGTGAAAATACAGCCTAACAGCTGCAGCTGGATGTGTAAACAACTCCTGAGGATCCTCTGTCAAGTACAGTGAGGTTGTGCTCGTATTAAATCAGCAGATGAACTTTTATGACCATATCCAGATTGCCTTCACTTAAAGAAGATGTAGTCATTCCAAGATTTCACTGGCATTTGGGGGGAATTCAGTAACTAAATGCAGTATTTCTGCAGGGTCAGTCCTAGGCAATCTGCTGACTTAATGAACTTGATTATGTGTTCCCCTCCCACACATTTATACAAAAATCACATCAGTGAAATGAGCAATAGATCATTCTCTACATCTGAAGCTTCATTAATTGTGCAAGAAAAAATAGTTGTTTTACTGAAATGCCCAGCATACAGAGAGTAGTGTTCCTAGGCAGAGCACTCTACAACAAAGCGAAGCTTCTTAACTTTGTGCAGAGGTTAATTAAAAAAGTAAATTTGTCTGGTGTGATGGGGCTAAGGTAATACCTGCACATCTGAAGTGTCTCTCTGTATTTCCCTTATCAATAGTCAAAGTTTCTGAGTAAATTTACTGAGCCTGGGATGAAGTGTCTGTAAGTTTGTGCTTCCTAACTCTGACTTTGCAGTTGATCTTTTCAGACTCCTCATAACATTTAATTTTGCAGCATTCTCCAGCAACTACTTCACTGCACAGGAGTCGTGGCTGAGAAACATCTTTCCTCCTTTTAGGGTTGATTCATGTTTAGATACTGCTCAAGCTATCCTGTCATCAAGCAATAGGGGGTGGGGGCACGGAAATCTTGAGTGTAAAACCCAGAGAGGCAGAGGAAATGTTGAAGATAAACTGAAAAACATGGAAAGCCAGATTTATGCCAACAAACACTCAATGGGGCAGCAACACCCAGGAAGGAAAAATTATGTGTCCTCTGTAAAAATCTTCAGTTTTTCCATTCCTGTAAATTTTCCTGCATATTAGAATTTTCTTATCTTCTAAAGTAATGAGGTACAATTATGATTCTGTTAATTCTCATTAATTCCCAATACAACTTACAGCTTAACCTGTGCTTTCCTTTTTCCTTTTCATGCTTAAAACTACTTCATATCAGGTACATCTTCCATTTACATGCTAACAATACTCTTTTAAAATCCACAATAATCTCCTTTTTATTTCACTGCCAGCCTTTTTCTTTTTACACTTTTTGTTTCTTCAGAAGAAAATGTTCCTGCAAATATCCGGCTCTTCAGCTATACAGAGCTCATTCATAAACCGTTCAGTTCTACCATTGTAATTACTTCTGAATCATGTTGTCTTTATTGAGCTTACTTTCTTAGGTGTTATTTCAGATTTAACTAGTTTAATATTTCAGTACCTGGTTTTACATAGCTTTTGGATTGCTCAGTGGTCTTTCATTGCATAATTGAATCATATTTTTATGTCTTCTTTCAAACTTCTGAATTGGTGGGCATACTTGCTTGGCTTTACTTGTCTTTTAGGCTTTTTGATTGATCCTGGCAAGGATCTATATTCTATTTTTCTTGATAGTTCCTTTTATTATCTCTATAAAAACTCCCATGTCCACTCAATGGAACTAACTGTATTTGTACCTGTGAAAATGCAGCCATCCATTTAATGATAGAATGCATTTTTTTGTAAATAGCCTTAGCTTTCCATTCTCCTGGATTTGGAAAGTTTTCTGTATTTTTTCCAGCTGATTTTGGCACCATTAGTCTATTTGAGCACACAATTTTTTTAAGAGTTTATTTTCAAACCCAGTGTTTCTTGTATGAGATGGGACACCCTCAGGAAGTTGTGGTACTCTTCAGAACAGATGCTGGTGCTCCCTCGCTTGGACCACCTTCATGAAGAGTAGTATTGGTCACTCGGTGATGAAGGACACTTTTTCTGCGGTGATTAATGCCTTGCAGCTTTTGCACTAGTACACTGATCTGGGAAGACTTTTTTTTTTTTTTGTAAAAATACTAATTGCTGTCCCTCACACACATGTAGAATATTGCTAATTTTTGGAAAGGTTTTTTTAGTTCCAGTGTAACCCCCAGCTGCACCTATTTTTTTCTTTCTTACTGACTAATTCACAACTTGAGTAAACTGATGAGAACAGTGATATAAAATAATCTAATCAAGAGAATAGCATACCTAGCTTTCAGGTTGTTTTTAAACAGCAAATCTCAAAGGATTTTATGGAGCAGTCGTTATCATTGTCTCCACTAACTTGATGGGGAGAACAGAGGTGCAGTGATTTATTTATCTAAGTTGCTGAGTGCAGGATAGTAGCATCCAGGTCTCCTGGGTTCCAGTCCTGTCCAGCTTATGGCATGTTGCACTGTTGGCTGGCTGTGTGGCCTTTTCTTTCATGTTTTTCACTTTGGGTAATTATCTTAGGAAAACTTAAATAGTAATTGTTTTAACACTGGTTTTCACATGACATAGTAAACCAAATATGGGTATAATGTAAGGTGGGTCAGAGAAGTGGGCTGTGACTGGAAGTAGGAAGATGTAGGATTTCTACCTGAGTGTTCCTGTATCAGTATGTCCACCAGAAAGCTGGTGTCTGGGGACATGCGGGGGTATGATACTTTTGCCTCTTAAATTTTGACAGCACAGGAGTCAAGGTATCTCTTGAGTCTGAGATACTCTTCTACCCTATTTCTTTTCTTTGGGGGGAGGAAAATCTAAAAGATAGCAGAAGTAAACTTAACCTTTAGTGTGCTGACCTCTGTATCTGTTTCAGAGGGAAGAGGCAGCAGATAAAATATTTGGACTTCAAAGGATTGTTTCACTTCAGGTGTAAGTATGGATTTTAAGAAAAAAAATTGTATGGTCCCAAAATACTGCTTGGAATAAAGGAGATCAATGTAGGTTAACTGATCAGGTTTAAAAAGTGAGACTAGTCAGAGAGACCTTCACCTGATACATATTTGGAGACTGTGAAATTGTTCAGAATAGGGAAAGAACTCTGCAATATTTGCTGGGTATTTTGTGTTGGGAAACAAATTAACTGATTTTTTTTTTTTTTAAACAGCTTGTGACCTGGCTTGTGATTTGTCAGAAACAAAAACGCTTGCATTATTTAAAATACTACTTAAAAGTGAAAATATATTAGCAGCCAAGAGTTCTGTGACTCCTAACTTCAGGGCTACTTACAGATATAGACGCAGTACCACAGCTGATAGTGTTTTCTGTCTATGTATGATTTAACAGTATGAGCTGTTGTGCTAACTGTTACACATACGTTTTAATTCCTTGTGCATTCTTTTTCCAAGCAGAGAAGGTTTGAACTGCAAAAAATGCCCCTTTATTTGGGAACAGTGAAGTCTCTGTTATCATCATGCTCAGCTACAGGCTTTGAAACCCCATGTGAATGGCAAATGTCTGCAGTCTTGGGGTGAAAAATGTCCACTTAGGCTGTAGCAAATCACTGCTTGCTTGGGTAAATGTTCCTTCATGAGTATCCATGTCAGGTGCCAAAAGTCAGGGAAATACTGTAGCATGGTGGGACAGATGTGCCATGCTAACTTTGTTTTCCTTAGAAATGCACCTGGTATGAAACACGCAAGTGATGCAAATAAGCAGAAATGTGAAAGGTATCTGAAATGTGACTGGTTGTACTCATGGGACAATGATCATAGTAGCTGTTTGCGATATGAACATTTTCTCAAGCAATTCAGGTAGCGGGCACCTTCTGAGACAGGTGCCCTTTATGTCCAGCCAGGAATTTTGATGGTGATCAGACTTGCAGATGATGTTGAGCTGTCAGAGGTTCCATGCAGTTGGCCTTCAGATGGCTGTGGTGTGACTGGCAGTGCTGGGAAAGAGCATCCTCTCTAATAAAAGCCCCACCACACCCCGCGTATGTTGCCTTTGGGGTGTTGGCTCTACTGGTTGCTGTAGACATGAATGAGAATTTGTTACTGCATTTAGCTGTGAGCCTTTAATGATGCTGTTAGTGCCATTGCAGATCTCCCATAGACCTTGTGGGAACAAGAATTTCCCAGTGGGTTTGCGGAGTTGTCCTGTGTCTGTAAATTCTAAAATTGCCTCTGGACCCTGGTAGGGGGATAGAGAGGAAAACATGTTTTTTTCTTTTCTTTTTCTTTTCTTTTTCTTTTTCTTTTTCTTTTTTTTTTTTCATTCTCTTTTTGCTTCTGTTCCAAAAAATGTTCCCCAAGTATTGCTCTATTTTTCTTCTGCGGGGATAAGTGCTAAAAGTCTGCTCAGCCTCGGTGCAATCTAAATAAGTAACGATGGATATCTTACGATGAGCTCCACTGTATAATAGAGACCTTCTGAAGGTCTTCTTTCCTAAAAATGTGCCATTTCACATATGAGAAAAAAAAAAAAAAAGTTCTCAATCTCTTTCGGAGTGTCTAATTTAGATATTTCTGAGTCCATTTCCCTATTTCACCAGAGTCTTTTAGAGAACTGAGGCTCCTTTTATTCCAAGTAACACTGAAGTTGTACCTAGATTGTACCTGGAGTGGTATTGCTGGATATTCCTGGTGTCTGCATGTCACCCAGAAAGGAACTACCCTTCACCTTTGTTTCTCAAGGCTCTTTCATGTTGTGTTTTATTGGCACTTTTTTCCTTTGGATTTGTCATTAATATTTGACAACTGTAGTAATGAACCTCCTGTGTCTTTGCAAGTTATATTTACGATAAAATTCTCCCCGTTTCAGCATGTGCTGGTTAATGTGGCCTGGTGTATTCTTTGGTTTCAGAAGGTGTAAATGCTTAGAGATGAAATATGTTCCTTCTTGTGTGCGTGAGGAGAGTATATTGGTTTTTTGGCTAAGTGCTGGTAAAATCTCAAGGAAAACCATACTTTAAAAGAAAAGGATTATTTTCTGGTTTTGCAGCTTCACCGTTTAGCTGTTTTGCTAATGTGCGATAAAGAATATGTTCTGGGTTTCCATATAATGTACTTTCTCACATGTGTTAAGTGAAAAGGAGTTGGGTATGGGCAGGTAGGATTCCTTCTCCAGGGCTGTATTTGCACTCTGCTTTTAATCTTACAATGGGCAAAGTTGATGTGTAACGAAAAACATATTCTGAGGAGCATTTTGGTATCAAAAAAGTGCCATATGTATTTAATTTGTTAGGTCTCATCTATCATTCATCCTACGTAAAGTAACTGACCTTTTTATAGAGAACTTTGATTTCTTGCTTTAAAGTATATTCATACTCAGTTATAAATTATGGTCTTCACATGGGAATCACTTGGTGAAACTTACAGCCTGTGTGATGCATGAGTTCAAATAGATCAAAACAGTCTTTTCTGGCTCCAAAATCTACAACTCCAAAAATCTCATCTAATTTAATATTTGCAAAAGTACCATGAGGATTTCACTTCAGTTCAGTGCTGACATGGGTGTAAGTAAAAACCAAACACGTACATTGGGTCAGACCAGCATAAGGAATTGTGTTTCTGGCACTGGTTGGAGGCAATTACTTTGAGGGGAGTTGTTACTTTATTTTTGATTTGTGCTCAAAATATTTCTATTTCTACTTCTTTTCCTTCTGGTTGTGCAGAGCATATAGCAGGGGAGACCCTACCAGCTGGGGTAATTTTGGGATGCACTGAAACCATTCTCAGGTTTGTCATCATTAGCAATGCAAGAGAGGACTGTATCAATGGGACTGGCCCTTGCCCATGTGGTCAGACTCCCCCAGACCTGCTGGTCTGGAGTAAGACCTCTCTAACTGGCCTTCCCTCACTGGACATCGACCTTGCGCGTGAAGAGAGGAACCCCAAAGTACACTGTGCATCTTCGACACCCTACCACATCTGTGAGAAAAGGGCCAGCTTGTTTTGCTGATTTTTATTTCTTTGAAGAAATGGTATTTTTAAGTACTGTGAACAAAATTATTTAATGCTGAAGGAAATCTGATTCACAGAATTGACTTATGAAACAAAGGTCAAGTGATCTACTAATGATGCTTTTTAATGTGACCTTCATGTTACAGGCATTTTCATCCTTTACTGATACATTCCTAAAACTAAAAAAGAGTACTAGTTCCATTTTTATGCACCCCAAGCAATCCAACCCCAAATATCTAAATGATAGTTATAGTGTAAAACTACCATATATTTCCTAAAAGACTAAATTCCTGTATTATAGTTTCCTAGCAGGTCTGCTAATAGAAATAATTTCTTCAAATTTATCTCTGTGTGGCCATTCAGTGTTTGCTTCACCACTGCGTGACTGATAATAGATATATTAAAAGGGACTGGCGTGTACAGAGAAGGTGCTTTAGTTATAATTTATCCAAGGCAATCAGCAGAAGCCAACGCATCTGGAAGAAATTATCTGATTATTTTATGGAATAAAATTGTCTTCCTACCCCGTCTTACCCCTTACCCTCCCTTATTTAACACAAAGCATGTTTTACCAGGAAAAGCAGCAACTGTCACTGTTCAGAATGCAGCTATAAGGTCAAAGGTGCATATAAAACCTAGGTGCTGTAGGCAGCATATCACATTTGCCTGATGTAATTATTCTCCTTCCTAACCCCCTGCTTCCCCGGGATTAATCAGTGACACCTCATGCTGAACAGCCAGGGATGATTTTGACAGAGGGAGGCAAAATGGAACGTGAAATGGCAAAAGAAAAAAGAATTAAATCTTATGCCTTGCTCCTGCAGGTTTGTATCGCTTGCCCATTTTCAAAGAGCAAACAGTAATCATCCCAGGTTCATTTCCTTTGCATCTTACTCTAGTCTGAAACAGCTTTCTGCATGAATGTGAAAAAATGTCCGAGAAAACTGAAGTGGGGGGAAAAAAGGAACTCGAGCTTTTTGAGCTATTTTTCTTGATGTCTCAAAAAAACAAGGGATATCTGGTGGTACATAGTGCATGCGCTGCTCAGGTCATGCTAAGACAGCAACATAGGCAGAGAAAGGGAGGAGAGTGGCAGGCACCACTGCCTGGAAATCACTCCAGGGGCACCTACGGTGGCGTTTCAGTTTGGAAGCACTCTTGAAACAAATCTGATTTTCTCTGCTGTCAATGCTCCAGTTTGCAGCATGAGGTGCCCAGGCTGCAGCCCCGTGCAGCTTGGGGCGAGCTGGAGGGCTGCCTCAAATTTTTTGGGCCAGTTCTAAATAGCTGTTCAGTCCACCTAGTCCAAAATCAAATCAAATAAAGAAATCTCAACTCTGAACTGGGAGAGGAGTGACTGTCAGGACTGCAGCAGCATCCTTTGTCCTCTGGCTCCGCTCTTCCTGCTCCACCGTGTAACACTGGCACAGGTTGCAGTGCTTAAATCCAGCACAGGCTGAAAACACACAACTGTTTTTAATGTGGCAATTCATAAGGTCAAGTGTAAGTATGATTTAAATGATTTGATTAATCAGAATTTTCCCTTTTGGGGTTACAAATGCAGTATTTGCTTTTTTTTTTTTTTTTTTTTTTTTTTTTCCTTGGCCTATGTCAGTTACCCCGACCCTATGCATCTCTGGATTTTGGCGCAAATCCAGTTAAAATCATTTATCTGGAGCCTGACCTTTAGAAAACTCCATTTTTTTTGAGTCATGACCAATTAAGACACATAATCTCCAGTAGAAATAGTCAGGTGTAGCCAAGTTGATTTTTTAACCAAAGGCTTTAAAAAGAACTGAAAAATTAAAATTAATTTTTAATTTGTTATTCATTCCCATGGTTTAATTATGCAGTGTTCCTCCAGCAATAAATGTTTTAGTCTAGAGTGATTGTTAATTTATGAATGTATTCTGTATTGATTTTTGAGCAAAGCTATTTAAGCAACATCACCTTTCTTTCAGCATTTTATCTTTAGCAAGCTTAGGGTATTTGAATTTCTTATATTCCATTTCTGGTTCAAGGATTTATTAGAGCAAAGGTCAAACATAATTACATTTAAATATGAAATAAGTCTATAATACAACAGCTGAAATGGTGCCATTACAGTGCATAAGGTTTCTGTAAGGAAGAGGTGTCAGGCTTTTCAAAATGTTTTCACTTTTGTTTTTTACAGTAAATTGATACTAGCCCACACCATCAGAAATGTGGAACTTCTGAGTAAAGAAGTCTGGGTTTTAACTGGAGAAAAAGGAAATTGTTTTGGGAATAACTTTTTTTTTTTTTTAAAAAAACCCAACCATAAGTAATAGTATTTAGGGTTGTGGAGCAGGAATTCCAGCCTTCATAGCTAAACGTGCACCATGGGCTTACTTACTCATGTAAGTGAGTACTTACTCATTACTTACAGCCATGAAAAGACTTTTCCAGCAACCTGGATAATACTTGCTAGTTCTCAGCTGTAAGAATTTTTTGGCCTGAAGCCACTGCACTGCCCAAACTGTTTAGTTCAGCTTGAAGTGGTTTCTTTCTACTGTTTTCACAGTGCAAAAAAATAAAGTTATAAACTTAACATTGCTAATTCCAGGAAGTAAACTAAAGTTTACTTTAAGTTAAGTTAGAAGTAAAAGAAAGGCAAACTCTTTTTGGGACAAGGGGTAGCTGTAGCTATGAGTTCAATGGGTTTCTCAGTTTGGGAGGCAGAGCAGAGAAAGACAGATGTCAGCTTGGGAAGGTAAGGGGAGAGCTTACAGAATTAAATGATCAGGTGTGATTTTTTTTTTTAAAAAAACCCAAATTTTTCTTAGGCAAACTTCATTTTATAAGGCTCTGTAAGCTTTCTTTTCACCCTCAAAGAACCTTGTTCTGAAAGGGATGACAAAAATAAGACAGGAAAGAAAGATGCTTGGCATTGAAGAAACAGGGCAAACAATAACAGAACAATTGTGGGGGTTTTCTTGTTTCTGTAACCCTGCAAATAATAACGGTTTAAGGAGAAGTTGATAAAACAACATGAAAAAACCCTGCCTAAAAGGCAGAGGATGTGTTTTGGTTAGCATCAGTTCATTCCAAGAGATGCACAAAAAAACTGACTTATGAGAGGAGGGTGTGCTGCAATATCTACAGGAAATTAAATTCACATGGAGGTGATTTTCTATGACAGAGTGTCCTTGGTAATCAAAGCACAATAATCCACCCAAATGTCTTACTATTTTCCCAGTGTAGACAAAATATCATACTTGGGTGGAATTTCACATTCACATCAAGGCAATACGTCCTTGCAGGGAGGAGAAGCTTTGAGCCCTGTAAGTCTGGGCATTTGTGGGCGTATGTGAATGTAGAGATGTCCTTCTTGTGCTGGTCCTAGGTTTGTGTTACAGACTTCGGTGCCTTTTTTGATATTAACATTTCCCAAATCAGCATTGCTATTTGCTTTGTTAGATTTAACAGCTTGCCTAGAAAACAGCTCAGTTTGATTACAGTACAGCAATAAACAGGATAAGTAATTAACTCAAGGCACATTTCCTAGACTGTTTATTAGCTGTAGCTATCCCTCATGTCAAAAAAAAAAAAAAAAACTTTCCCCAACAGCCTACATGGTATTTTTCTACCCTCTCTATCCCGCTTTGTTTCCCTCCTCCCCAACCTGTGTTCCACATGTGGGCAGGGAAGGGGCACAATTCTCCACCGGGGCTTCCAGGGAGGAGTTTACTTTCCAAAGCCAAGGGCATCACAGTGCTGGGACTATGTGGTTTCACCCATGTGGTTTTGCTGTGTTTAGTGCAACTCCTTTTCCAGGTCCAAGTGTGATCTGGTAGCTTGGAAGTAGCGTTATATTGCTTCTGGTCCGGACACAGTTTAACTGGGGTCTTGGCTTAGGTACTTCGCCTTTTGCAAGCAAGCTCCTGTCCCACATGCTCTGTGGTGCTGTGTTGGTCCACTATCTCATGGGGGATATGCTAACCACAGTGACAGGTGGAACCTAGGAGGTGTTAATTTGTCTTAAAAGGAACTGAAATTTCATTTTTGCATCATAGATCATGCATTTATCAGAAATCAGTCTTGTAAATTAAATTTGCCCTGATGCATGACCACAGCCAGTAATACAGACTGGCACTTTTGAGTGAAATATTTTTCTTCAATAGTAAAAAAACAGGACAAGGTCTGAGACAATGAATGAAGCAGCTTATATTGTTAGAAGATATACCAAAGACCAAGCCTGACTGTGACTGTAGCAGTGAATGTTTTTTATGTGATAATTGTACAAATATAGAAACATTCAAATAGAAATATATAATGTTATATAAATAATTATTAATAAATAAAACATTAATATAGAAACAGGAAAAATGGAGAACAGTTCTGCTTTAAGGGGAAAAAGAATCTCCTCGTGTAGGGAGTGTCACCTGCCCATTGGTGCCCATGTGCCAAAGGTGGCTTGGGAAGCAGGTGGGGTGGTGGCTGGGTTGTACCAGCTTTGGAGACAGCCCGTTTCCCACAATTACCTCTCCTGCCTTTATTTTTGGTGCTTGTACTTCCCACAGCAATTTGCGATTTATGAAGACCAGCAGCAAAGTCAATGACTTTGGAGTATCAAAGGTTGAAATGAAGAGGGTTTTGTAGACAGATGGCAAGACTTGTTTAATTTTACAGAATGGGAATAATTCCAGGGAAAACTGTGAAAAATCCTGCAGTCATTTCAGCTTCTTACTGTGACCACCCTCCTCCCTGTTATAGTATATATTTTTATGTTATAAACCAAACAAATCTACCTGGCTGTAAAGTTTTATGTAGTCAAACTCTTTCAAGGTGAGAGCAATCATAGTGTGATCTTAAATGGAGCAAGTGAGATACGCCTAATTGCTCATTTGAGAGGACTTTTTTATAGACTTCTTGAAAAAGAAGAAATAAAACCTCCAGGTATGTCAGAGAGAAAAAAGTTTCATAGCATAGAAAAAAAATTTGTTTGTTGCAATATTTATTTTCCCATCCAGCATATAAATAGTACATGAGTGAGGGAAAGCACTACATGCCTTTTAACCATGTGATCCAGAAAACAATGCTTTTGTTGGTTTTTCAGTTTTGTAATTCCCAATGCTGTTACATCATTTATTACTATGCTGTTACTTGTCACACCTGGTTACTGTGTTTTTTATCAGCTGTGTTGTGTGATGCACCATGGAAATCGGCTACGGCTGGGGAAATGTTAAATAATTACAGACAAATACCATTAATGGCCATATTGCAAAGTCGGTGGAATTGGCCATTCCACTTGCTCCCTTCCCAAAATAAGAGGGGGCCAAGTGGAGGTGTTACCATGGCAGCTCATCTAGAGGCATGTGGAAGTGAGCAGATGAGCAGAGGGGATGGGGGGGGGGGGGGCACTGTGTGGTCTCCAGCCCCCTCAGGAGGCACCTGTGGGTGTAGGATGGGCTTTTCTGGAGCATGATGAATGGAAATGTGTCTTGCCTGGAGGCTGGTGGGGCTACAGGAGCTCAGGGCTGGAGGATGCAGCATCCCACTATATCAGCTGCTTTAGTGAAAGAAACCTTAATTCCCCCCTACCCAAAACTAAAAACCAAACTCAAAAATATCCCCAAACAAATCAAACCTAAAATAATGTTTTAGGTAAACGTCTAAGTATCTAAAACAAGTGTAGTGTGGTTTAGGGAAGGCCAAGTTTCTGTAGGTATTTATCTGTGCACATGAATCTTACAGTAAAAAACCCTGTGTATTTACAGATAGAAGATTCCTGTAATTACATTTTTTTTTTTTTATCACGATCCTGATTTTCCTTCAAAAATGAGCTCTTCTGCAAGTGCAGTCATGCCTTTCTCTTCTCCCACCCCACAGTTTTACTGCTGGTGTTCCATGTTGGTTCTTCTTCCCTCTTTACCACCAGTTTGCTTGTAACCCATGTTGTGGCAGGTTAATTTCGGCAGTGCTGTTTCCCCAGCGTGGTGCAGTTTCACGGCTGGGGCAGTCTCCGGGGAATTGCACTGAGATCTTCCTCGCTGTGTGGTGGGCACCCATTGTGCCAGCCCTGACCCCAGCACATCCCTCCGTGCCATTGCGCAGCCCAACAGCGTTCACTTTTGTCATCACTGTAAACAGTAGATGCTCTGAAGCCGATGATAATTCATCAAAACCCAATATTAACCTTAGCAATTTATTTTGTTCTTCTTTCCTAGGCAACCAGATTTTAAACAAATCCATTTTTCTCAATGTTGACCATCCTATTTGACTGTTGAAAACATTGTTACAAATAAAACTATGCTGAGAACATAATGAAGTTGGTCTAGAATTCATTTAAAATTCAGGTGATGAAAGCATTTAAGCTAATGAAACCTATTAAGCAAGCTAATACTTTTTTTTTTTTTTTGTGCCTCAATGAAAAAAATGTATATTTCTGCTATGAAATTAATATCTAGCCTCACCTAAAATCGAAGTATTTTGAAACAGTGGTTTTGTTTTTTTCACCATTATTCCAGAGCCGTTGAATGTGTTCAAACTTGAAGTATGATCTAAACAAGCCAGATATTTCTAACTCCACACACCTGCAATGATGCTTGAGTATGCCAGCTTTCCCATCGAGTCTTGGGTGTAACTTGGTTATATTCAGTAGCTATCTACACTTACACCATTACTGATGCTGTAGTGCATGACCTACTGCAAGTCAGGGTGCATGGTCTGTCACAAGGGTAACAATCCACATAGATGAAATGGGTGTGTATGCTGGAAGTGGCTTTCAGGTGACCAAGAGCCCTGCTAGCCCAAGGACTGTGATGGGATTGCCAGCCCAGGGACTGCACAGAGTGTTCGCACTCCTTTTCCTCCTTTTTTCTTTGTGGGAACAGGCTTCTCTCTCTGGTATGGAGAGTTGCTCTTTACAGCTATGAGATTTTCCTTTTGTGGTTATCCACGGCTTCTGAGAACATGCCTTTCCTTTGAATTTGGATGTGGTTCTTAGGTAAAAAGTAATCTGTTACAGAATGTAATATGGCAGGGAATTATTCAGACACCAGCTTTAGCTGTATGGCAAATCAGCTTGGGTGCATCCTTCTCATAACAGCCCTTATTTCAAAACTCAGCTTTTTTTTTTTTTTTTTTTTTTTTATTGCTAAAAGTTCACCAAACAAGGACCCTGCAGTTAAGGTGTTGTGTCTTGCTGCTGAGGAGTCATTGCTAAATAAATCGGGATAAATCAGGAGTGAGTGAGGCTGTCCTAGAACCACTGCGAGTTTCCTCTGCGTAGGGAGGATGGACACCTATGCCTGCCTTCTTCAGGTACCAGTGATCTCGGGAAATAGTTGGGGGCAAATGTTATCAAATAGAAAAAACATATTTTATCCTCCCAACAGACAGGAGCATCCTCGGTGCCAGTGAGGCGAGGACTGGAGTTTGTGAAGCTCTGGGCAGAGACTTGCTTACACATGCCGGCTCCTTGCTTTTTGGTCTTGGACTCAGGTTAGGACCTATGCTCAGAAAACTGTGGATTCTTAATCTGAACCATGGGTTTGTAGATTAAGGCACTTTGTTTTGCTCTAGAATAAGACGACTGAAGATAACACCCCAGTTCCATGTAAAGATTTCCACCTTTTCTTCATCTTGAGTTTAACGTTGGATCAACGTGATTTTTTTTTATGTAAAGAGTGGATGCTACTCCTAACACTTTTTCATTGTTTTCCATTAACTATATACACAAATTCAGTTTTTTTCTAAGTCATGAGAAACCTTAGGCTTTCTATGACATGCTCTTTGGGGAGCCCAGGGCACGCACCTTGGGGTTTTGCCTGATTCTGCTATTCACACTTCTATACAACACAGTGTTAAAAATCTCTCCAACAACCTTATTAGCATTAATATGAAATACTATGTCTAACATAATGATTTCCTTCTTTATTTCTTTAGTCTGAAAACAAACGTGATACATCTCCCTTGAAGCTTCAAATCAATAACCTAAAGTAATTGCTTCTCATAAATGGGTTTCAGGACTGATGCTGATATTTCAAAGCGTGACTTTTCTTCTCTTGCTAAATAAAATAATGCTAATGTTATAGCAAAAACACTTACCAGCAGGGTGCAAGCTTCTGCAACTTCCATTTTAAGGTGGAAGACTAAGGTCTGGGGCTTGTGTGTTCTGTTTCAGATGATATAAATTATTTGTGTGACAATGGAAAAATTTCATTTCTCTTTTTTACTTAAATTTAACTCTTCATTGAAGGTGCATAGTAATGTTTGCCTTGCCTGTGAACCGAAGCATTTGCTTAATGGTTACAAATTGCTGTGAAAATTCAGCATTAAAAGCTTTGATCATGCAACTTCGGAATTACTGGTTGCTTCCCAAGTGTGTAACGTTAGGTATTGCTTGTCACAGGTTCTCAGGAGTTTCTTCCTCCTTGCTTGTTCAGCCATAAATGAATTTAAAAATTTTATGATTTATATACTATATGTATATATAGTTAATTCATAGTTATGTGTGTGTATATATATATATATATATATTCTCCTTTTAGTCTTGGGCTGATGTGAAAGACTGACAGAATAACAAATGTGTGTGGAAAGATGAATTCTGCTGGAGACTGGGGCTGGCTGTTATCTTCCCTCCCTCCCCTTTGCACTTGCTGGGGGTGGGAGTACAGAGGTGGCACCTGCTGCCACACTGCCACCGCTTGTGGTCCTGTTGGACCCTCGTCCCCGAAGACTCTTAGAGCAGCCTGAGGTGAAAGCAGCAGCTGTGGAGCTGATCTGTTATCATTTCTGCCAATATTCCCAGTGTTACTTGGCTGCAGTCAGCCCTGCAGGTTTGTCACCCTGCGGAGGGACGAGACCTGGCTGTGCTGGTGCGAGAGCTTCTTCCCCAGACCCAGCTACTGAGCTGGGGAAGGGTGGAGGGAAGGAGGTTTACAACTCCTCTGCTCCCCCCCATAACCTACCCTCTGCTCATGTCAGGCCTTGACCGTCAACATGCAGTGTGGTTTGAGGACTTTTTCCTTGGTTTGGTGGTAAAGAGGACGTTACGTGGAGACTCAGAGAATGTTTTAGGTGGGAAATCCTTATGCCTGAATGCAGATGCCAACACCGCTTGCTCCTGTGTTGCCCTGAGTAAATCCACAAATACTGATCTGTAATCAAATGCCTTATCATTAGCTAGTACCTGGTACAGCTTGCCTGTGCAATGTGCTTAGATGGGGGGTGGGGTGGGGTCGGGTCACCAGGGATATTGCCATGCACCGAACCCTTGAATGTTTACATTTCAGAAGGAGCCAGGGGGCAAAACACCTCTTCTTGCTTGCAAAGACCAGGAACAAATTCTGCACACCAGTTGCTTCTTGATTCTTCCACTGAATTTTGGTATTTCATTAAATTCTACTTTAATTTTTAACTGAAAGTGTTTTTCAGTTTAAAGGAAGCATGTAATTAAAACACAGAAAATGTTTTTTGAAATCTAGGCACCCATTTTTCCAATTCCCAGGGTTCCTTTTCTTTCTGTTTCCATTTTTAATGGACCTTGTTTTAGTTAATTATTTATGTTGGGTGCCATGTATATTTAGGTTAGGAAATTAATCTTCACATTTGATGTCAAAATTCATTATTTCCAAGTGACATCAACAAGGGATATCCAGAATTTGACCTTGCTGATTAACTAAAGTTTGAAAAATATTTTTTGTTTCCTTTTGGGAGTTTTTGTTTACCTTTCCAACACCTAGGATTTATATGTGTAATGAAGCTCATTAAGCTATCCACTGTATGGAAATGAAGAGAAATATTTTAGGTTTTAAATATCGGAGTGGTAATGAAGCAGAACCCCTTATTTTCAGTGAGTGAAGCTAGTAATAAATGCTGAGATATATGTTTTCTGAAGTCTCAGTTCAGTAACTTTTCTCATTTGTCACTACAACGTGAAACGGGTGAGTTTTGTAAATCTGAAACAAGAGCTTCCCCTATAGTGAAGCTTATACTTCAGGTTTTATACAGCATGTCTGGACTCTATTTTCTAGACTGTCTCTTTGAAAGTACTTCTATACACTGGATAAAAGGTCCCCAAGATCCAAGAGGAGGGAGTTGAAACTATTGTCTCTGTGGATTTGTAGTTGGCAGTAAGGGATGGTTTAAATCTGGTACTGGCACTGGTAAGGAGTGAATGCCCATGCAAACAGGGTAGCTATAGTCATAGAATGCTTTTCTGGCTCAGAAAACGTTCCTTTTCTGTCATTGCGTTGCTCAAGTTTGAGTCACTGAAAAACAATTCTCATTGAATGTAGTTTTCTGGATGCAGGGAAGGTTTCTGCAGAGATCTCATGAGGAGTTTCATTGTCATCAGCTGGGATGAGTGACTACTCCTGAGGACCTTCATCCTTGAAGGATCCAAGACCATACTTAGCTATGGTCTTGGGTCCTCCAGAGTAAATTTAAGGTGTGCTTTTAATCTGCTGTCAGAAACAGCTCAGGTGTTGCTCCTCACCATTCCCAAGATCCTTTTCTGAAAGCTGAGACCTGGTGTTGCAGTTGCCTTCCCCAGGCAGGTTCCTCTGGATTTTTCTGTTTTCTCTGTGATGGTCCCTTCATGCCTCAATGGCATGTGACAACTGAAGCAAACAGGCTTGGGCTTCATAGAGGGATTTTAGGACAAGTACTCCTTAGGTGCATAAAGAAGTGCAGCTATAAGGAGAATGTAAAACCTTCCTTTGCTATTTCTTGCCTCAGTTTTTTGTAACATGCTTGAACATTCTGTGCTGTTCAGTTGGCGTTTCTATGGCAGGAGGTCTCACCTCCCCATCTCACACGCTTTTGAGCAGGTAACACAAGATGAGGCAAAGAAACAAATATCAGAAAGCTTCAAAGTAGATAGCAGTTTTTGACTCTTAATTTATTTTCCTTATACATTCATGAATTTGTAAATAGATGTGTCACTTCTGCCAGCTGAAAAACCAGTACAAAAAAAATTTCCCTCCTCTCACACACGCTTTATGCTGCAGAGGTGTTCATGCTCACATAATTAACATTATGGCACATTTTATTTTCTTTCAAGCTCTGCCTAAATAGTCAGGAATCAGGATTAATTTTTCTGGGTAGCCTGTGAAGTACAGTGCAATGTGTTAATGGTCTGACCCCTCGGGTAATTTAATTATCTATCAAGTCCATTCCTCTGCACAGCTAATTGACCATCTCAGCGGTGTGTATGCAGGCAGCTTTGGCAGAAATATCTCCATGCCACTACCTGAGATCCTCTTCATTACGCCCCATGTGTCCTGGGTCTCTAAACTATCCTCGGAGCCCAAATCTTTCTGACAAGGAGGGAAAGGTGAGGTGGGGGGAAGGCTTGTAAATTCACATGCTGCTCTACAGACACGATGTGCTTTCACCTCCAGAGCAGCTGCAGGTCATAAATCAGGACACTGCCCTATTTTAAAAGCTGTAAGGGACAAACTGCTCTCAGTGTCATTTGTAAAATATCACCCTACCTTTCATGAACAACTATTACTGCAGTTCGTAGCAGCCTGAACAGAGAAGTGAGCTAAATAGTGGGTTTTTAATTTGGATGGCTCTCTAAACCATGAAAACTCCTTTGTTTGGTTACACTTTTGCAGTCTTCCTCAGCTGGAATGCTGTACCTTACTGCCTTTTGAAAACCTTATTCAGTCAGTAAACATTAAGCTTGCAGCACTCGAGCCTTATGTCATCACCAGTTGCACAGTGTTATCATTAATTTTGAAAAATATAGTTTGGCTCCTTTAATCTATGCAAGAAAGCTGCTTCAGCATCAAATGCCTTCACAAGGCATTAAAGTATATCACGCCTAACACATTAACACCACAGAGATATTTGCATTACAATGGCAATTGCATTCATTAGTCCCTTAGCAGCAATAATGTATCCTGTCTTATACTAAATATCATATATTAGCACACCCATGTACATGCTATCTGTAATTAAGTATTTATTTCTCTGATATCCAAGTCTATTGCAGAGACTAACAAAATTCTTAGTTGGGCTAACTAATTCCTGCCTCAAACGAGAAAGAAAGAAAGAGGGTAAGAACGATTACAGACTGTACTTATTCTCCACTAATAGATTTTTTTTTAAAAAAAAGGTTATAGTAAAATTTATTTCAAATAGTTTATAGTAAAGTTTATAGCTTACATTATATAGTTCTGTTTATAGTTTATAGTAGTTTATAATAGTTTAGTAAAGTTTATAGTAAATAGTTTATAAGACAATGTCTGTGTGACACCCTGTCTTCAGAAACAGGTGTGTGCATTTGATATATCCATGCTGCATGTGTAATCATGGCACAGCATTTATATATGCATGTGTGTATATTGTTTCTAGACTATCATTAGTAGGCTGCTGCATATTAAAACTGCATTTGCCCTTTTTGATTTTCACATTTTAAAACATCATTATGTAATATCTGGCAATGCAACGATGATCAGATATTTCTGAAAGGTTCAGCTGGAACCTTCTAAGTTGGGTAATGTCTGTAGGATAAGTCTGCACAATTATCTTTTTAATGAACTGTGTATTTATAGCACAATCATTTAAAAAATTAGAGCTGGAATGAGTGTTCTTTATAACTGTAGAGAAATTTACTTTGATCCTCATTTTAATTTAGCAGTACATCACCAAGTGGTATCCCTATGCCCTGCCGTTTCGAAACATCAAAATTGTTTTCATTTCCTTGATTTAAGCTGGAATTGCTTTGAACTGTATTTCTGAAGGAGGATATTACAGAAAGTCTTGTATACCTCTTACCCAGTGGTTTGGTTTGTGCTGCCAGTAATTTAAGCTTGTTATGTTCTATGCCATGTTCTTTTCCTGGGGACATCCCATTAGATTAGTGTAGCTGAGGATATGTGCAATGGCATTCCTTCCATGGTCTGTGGAAAAGCTGTGAGCCTGGCGCTCCAGGAAGTTTCCTCCATGCAAGCTTTTTTTTTGCATCTGTTGGTCAGAGTTGGATTTAATGCATATATTCCTCAGTTCCTTAATAAACCTATGTAATGATTCGATTCAACATTAAAGCCACATGAATGGCTTAATAGTAGTTGTAGCATATTCAGTGTTTCCTCTTATAATTTTGGCATTGTGTTTTGGTTTGGTGTTTTTTTCCCCCTCAACCACCTTAAGACTATTTCAGTATGCGTGTTCTATCAGGTCAAGTATATTAGGAATTTCAAAAGTAGCTGCCAATCAACTAAAATGCTCTCTTTACATCCATCTTTTCATTCTCTTGTTTATATATGCAATCTTCTATCAATTTTGTTTTAGGGAAGATCTGTTGTTGAAGAATATAATAGATGACCATGTTCTGATCAGAGTAGCATGATAGTTCACATGTTGCATTGCTTTAACAAATGTGAAAATGCTTAATTATTCTGCTGGTTGAAAAGTAAAATAGTGAACATTATAGATCTGTGTTGTGAATGACCTACATTTCTTCCCATTTTTAAAAAAATGTATTCCAGTCAAAAGTTCTGAAAAAAAATGATACATAAAGACATTGAAAATTAAGATGAGGTTTGTTGTTTTGAAATGAATTTCTCCATACATTATTTTAGGAGAGAAAAAATAAGGTATTATTTATCTAACTAAACCCAATTGTTGTGTAAACCGAAAGTTTCACTTGGTACTTCAATACTTCTTTTGAAATCTCATATTATTGACTATTTTCTTCCATTTAATTGCTTTCTGAGATTAGGTTTTTAATCATTAAAAGAGGATGTGGTTTTGCATTGACCGTACCTAGGAGTGGGCTGTGTATGACCGAGGCAGCGAGCAGACCCCCAGTCTCTCCCCCAGCCTCCTGCCCACAGCGTGGTGGGCTAGGCAGCCAGAGCCCTGGGGGGGGGGGGGGGGCCCAGCCCGGTGGCAGAGTCTG
>JAVJGJ010000062.1:52384614-52395083 GCA_035590215.1 Microhierax caerulescens
GGGAAGGGAAGGGAAGGGAAGGGAAGGGAAGGGAAGGGAAGGGAAGGGAAGGGAAGGGAAGGGAAGGGCTGTGATAACCTTTCTGTGATTATATTTGTTTACAGAGATGATGGTCAATGCCCCAGGTGTGTGTACTCAGGTGTAGATTCTTTGGGAAGGAAGGAACATTGAGAGGCAGCAGTGGTGACTAAACAGGTTCACAATACCCCTGCTCTCATTACATCATCATTTTCTGACCATGTATATCAAACATGGTCTGAATTATAAAGCAAATATGTGTTAAACCTTTATATTGCAAATGCACAAGAAGGTTGGATTGAGGCTGAAGCAATTCCTGGCTTTCAGGACTTGACTTTGGCACACTGGTGACATCATATTGGAGTAACTCCTACTTTGAGGACAGGCAATATAAGTACACCTACACAATGTTGTTGGTGGTTAAACTCTATTCTGTTATACACAGAACTGTGTGTATGTCATCTAAATATTGTATATGTAATATAATACAATTTAGCTGAGCTGAAATTTGGAGGAAAGGAGTTTTTCTCATTTTCTTTTGGTGAATCAGAACAAAATGAACAGAGTTACAGAACAGACAAGTTTCTCCAAAACACTTACAAATATTTCATATCTTCACAAAAAAAAAGTGTAAATACTTATTTTCCATGCCAGCAATTCTAAATGATATATCTATTTGCATGTGGGTTAAGCCTGCAGGTTTGCATACTGCCGTGCCTATTTTAAACTCTTACGGGAACAAAGTACCAGGGAACAGTTGGTCCCATGAAAATTTCAGTGTACTTATTTAAAACTCTTCCACAGATCTGTTAAATTCATCAGTTTCCAGAAGCCACAACCCAAAACTATATTTCTCAAACACTTTTTGATTTTTAAAGTTCTTAATTGCACAGTTATTTTGTGCTAATATTCATGACATTGGTGTAATTGAAGCAGTAATAGGTTTCTTTTCATTTAATGCCAAAACAAAGATGAAACACAGAACCCCTGTGGGTGCAGGTTATTGCAGGCACAGATGGATGGCGTAGAAATTGTTGAAAGATGAGATTTATGATGTCCAGCATTGTCTCAGTGGTCAAAAAATATCGAATATGAAGTTAATCCTTTTTAATAATTGACATGATACTTTTTAGGTAGTGTGCAATGTCTGTTTTATATATTTATATATATATATATATGTATGTATATTTAATCTGTCATTATTATAGAAATTACATATTGTTTCCCAGATCTCAATTTTCTAATGCCTAGACACTTGATTTTGGTGTTCCTTATGTGATTTCCAGATTTTGAGGCTCCAGATGCATTCCCCCCGCCCCCCCTTTACTGATAGTTTAAGAAGTAACAGTTTCCAAGACAAGTGTTTTGGAAAAACTGCTCAAGCTTGCCTGTCAGAGCTTTCAGAGGAGACATGGAAAACGGATTTACATCCTGAAGATGGTGGCAGCTTGGATAAACTGGAAAATAAGCTGTCTTAGGCAAAAAGAGGAATCAAAATTTCTACTTCCCTAATTTCCCTTTTTATTAGCAAAACATCAGTGTAACAGAAAACAATCACAGAAGACACCCTTCTGGATGCAATGCCCGTTGGCACCAAAATAACAGTCCTTGTTCATAATAGCTGGATCCTTGTTAGCAACGTTAACAAGGTTTTGAGGCTTCTAGCACTCTTCCTATGCTTGACTTCCACCTAAAAGGCAGTGGAAAAATCTCCGTTTTTTTTTCCCTTCCCCCCAGAGCAAAGGTATTTCCCAATATCTTGTTATCAGTAACAGCGTAATGCAGGTGTGCCAGGAAGGTAGCACAGGGACTGGTGTTTAAAAGGCAGTACCTCTGATAACACACTTACATCCACTCTGCAGCTGTGAATACTTCAAAAGTTAGGTTGGTAATATTTTTTAGTTGTTGAATGCCAAGATAAAAAACATGAAGAAATTTTAAATTGATCTCTCATAAAGAGTTTTACCTGGAAAAAAAATCTCCAGCATCAAGAAATCTGGCATTAGTTTTCCAGTGCTGTGCTCTACCCTAAATGTTGTGTTTCAAAGATATTGGGTTTGGACATCAGTCACAAAGATTGTTTTGTACTTCATACAGAATACAGATCTGCTGATAATTGGGAAACACTTCCACTTCACCCTTTTTTCCCTGGAAGTTATGGGAAAACATAAAAAATGCACATGAAGCTTGGTTTGTATGCAAAAATTATGCTCTAATCTATTTTGGATGGGCAAGTTCTAACGTCTGTTTTTGTAAACCACTAATGGATACACCCATCGAGACATGTACATGTGTGGACGGTGCCTTCAAACTCTGTCCTTAAATGTCCTTGAAAATCTGATTCACACTGAACATAAGATTTACAGACTTCTTGGTGCAGAAGAAAATTTAAGTTTGCAGTAATGTATTATGACTTTTTGATGTGAATACCTTTAAAATACGTAGGGTGCTTAAAATATGTAGGTTAACACATAAAATATCTTTGCACATCAAGAAGGTGAGTAATTTTATTGATGCTTCAAGCAAATGCTTTAGCCATGTGCAGCCTGGGCAGGAATCTGCCCTTGGGTAACCTCACAACAAGGCATTGCTGTGCTGCGAGGGAGGTACAACGGACATCGAGGAGAGCTCTTCTCTTCATGAGATGTTCTTTCTTGGCTTCATTTATGCCACAGGCTGACATAGGAGCTGCTGGAAAGAACAAACCAGGTTCCTCCAGGATTTACATAGAAAAGTCCTAGCAATAGGCTCGGGCCAGCTGTGACCAATTCTGAACTAATGCTGTGGGTGAAGAGGCAGGGTGAATCCAACTGAGGCTTGCCAGGAGAGGCAGGGCTGGAGCTTAGATGGATGGGCTGTAAAGCCTACACTTCAACCAAGGTTTGATGTGCAGAAATGAATTGAAAGAAAGCGGATAGGTTCACGGTTTTCAACACATTAATTTTTGATGTTCATATACTTCATCTGTGCCACACAGACGCCAGAGATTTAAAATAATTGTGGAACGGATGCCTAGAAGCAGAAGGCATGTCACATTGAGTTCCTTTAGTGGGACTGAATCATTATTTTTCTTTATTGTACTTTCCTGTTACATCAAATCTAAATGGACATGAAAGGTGTAATTTCCCTGGAGACTGAAGCAATACTTTTGTCATGTTTGGCCCCGCATCCTGTCATTCCGTCTCCCACTCTGCCTGACTTTGTCATGTATCTGTCTGAGCTTTCCATTGATAGTTACATAATTGCCTGAAGCTCTACTAATTAGTAATTAGCATTCACTTTTGTCTTCTTCTTATTGAACCAGTTTTATTTTTGTGGGCTCTGGCAGAGCTGCTGCCTGTGAGGGTGCTAGGCTCGGTTTCTTGTAGAGCAGAACTGTCACCATTCACTAAAGGATGCTCTGTTGAGTCATCTTCAAAGCAAAGTTGGTGCCTTGGCTGTCTGTGCAAGGGTTCCCCCTGGAAGACTCTCCTTTCCTTTCCTCCCGAGCCCTGCTTTGCAATAATGACCAAACAACAGCCCCGTGAAATCATTTTCCTAATGTGGGTGAAGCGTGTGACCCTGGATATCGCTTTGATCTCCTTAGTAAGGTTAAGCACAGTTACTCAAAATGTTATTTTTAGGTATATAATTTTTCTGGTTTGTTCAGGTGTACACCCAAAGAATTTGCTGCCATCAAAGTCTGTCATAATAAAATAGATTTTTAAAAGTAAGTATGGTTATATTTTCAAAGCAAAAAGAACTGAATATCAAGGGTCTGGAGTTAGAGAAATTCTAAATCTCAGCTGTAACTTCTTTGGGGAACATTTTTGTAAATAATTTGTGTTGAATTGAGGCTATTTTTATTTTCCACGTGAGGGAGATTCTGTTAGGAATGCTAATGAAATATTAAAACAATATAAGCTGAATGATTTTCTCTTTCCCAAGTAGTTCTGTTGGTGAATCTCTGCTGTAGTATCTGTGCTAAGTATGATTCCAGTTCATTAAACATAATGACACAACATTAGAAGTTAAAATAAATGCTATGCAGGGGGCCCTGGGAGACTGAGGCTCTGAGTTTGCTTTCTGCATTTCACTTAAGTACATTTAAATTCTAAATATTTATTCAGTTTGCATTTTCTTGCTCTGTTCAAGAGAGCTAGACAGAGCCTTCTAAAGTTAATGCAAAGGTCCTGTTGGCTTCAGAATATTTTGGAATAGACCCTAAATAAAGATGCAGTAATCCTACACTTTGGGGTTGCATTGCAGCTATGAAAGAATGTTATTTATTAGTAGGGGTTTTATTTTCTGTTGCCTAAGATGTCACTATAGTTGTCTGGAAAAGTATACTTTCTCACAACTCTAGACTCACTCCAGTTATAAAATTTGCATTATGATTTCTTAGCGAAAAGATTCAGAGAGTCTGTTGTCACTGAACTAAGCTGAAAATCCTTGTAATGACAAAGCTTCTCTGACACTAAGACTATGCAATCCTATTTAATTCCCTACCTTGAGATTTATTCTGCTCTGTCAATGAAGTAGCTGATGTCTTTAGTCACTTAGCAGCAAGTTATGTCAGAAGCACAGTGGAAATGGAAGCAAGAAGAGTACTGGTTTCTTTTTTTGAGAGTTGGTTTTCTTTGGAAGGAAGACTTCCAAGAGTTCAATTTCTTGGTATATTTAAGGGTCTCCAGATCTTAGTAGTAGCCAAGTGGGAGAGTCCTCCTCTGTTGACAACTGCACCATCCGTTTCTTGCCTTGCAACAATGCCACAATTTGTTTGATGACCCAAGAATCTAATTCAAGGAGCTAAACTGGCAAAAACATGCCTGCTGGTTTTGGAGGGCAATTTTTTCTGAAGCAGGTCGTAGTGGGGTGAGACAAGTGCCAGTGCTCGTGGCCTGTGGTTGGACTGGCTCAGCTGCACCATAAAGCCACCCCTTAAGTCAAGTCTAAGCCATAGCTCAGGGCATTGAGCCATGAGTATTTAATCTTCAAAAAATGAGCTTAGGAGAGAAAACGCTCCTGATGTTTTTAGTAACTGAGACCAAGCTGTGAGGAACAAACCGTTCACAGGCTCTGGAGGTGCAAAGGCACTTTCTCCAAAGGCAGGGAGCCTTGTCAGAAGTTCCCAATGCTGTCATTGCACTTACCTCAGTCTTCCATGGCGATGAGATGCATAACAGAAATTTTATCTTGGGAAAGAGGGACCGGTTTTCTGCTGTGCTATGAAATGTTCCATTTTACAGTAGGAAAAACTGTAAAAGATGTACTGAGGAAGATGATCTCGATATGCAGCTTGTGCAATCTGTAAAATTCATCAAACATTATGCAAACTACTCATATGGAAAAGACTTCATAAGTTTTATTTATATATATCTAAATATATATATATGTGTGTCATTATCATCATAATACTTATTATATAAAACGTGTGTTAAAGTGTTTTTTTCAGAAGCCAGTCAGAAATTCATTACTTTCCATTTTTTTGACATATACTGGATGCCTGTCTTCAGCTTTTTTAAAGTTAGTCATCTGCAGCTGTTCCCTGCTTTGAATTGTTTCCTCTTTGAAAAGGATGTTTCAGTTAAGGTATGGAGGAATGATTTGGGGAACATAGATAGTCACTTCTGCATGGGGGAAAAACTCTTTAAGATTTTTTTTTTATCTGCCAGGATTATATGTCCTTTTCTAGAGAACTGATCATTTCAGTCTTTTGGCTAAAAGAAACCTGCTCTGTATTCTGTGTTATTTAGGAGGTGTTTAGCAGTTATCATGACAAGAAATGACCAAAGCAGCAGCATACCTGCTCTGCAGCATGCAACTTTTCTTTTGTGGTCTTGCACTGTGCCTGCAGGTCACAGTCACCGTAACCTTCCCAGTGTGAGGAAGGGGTGGTTAGCGCCTGAATTTCCCAAGGTCAACAGCTGCGATTTACCGATACTGAATTTGAGAGACAGCTAAAATAGGTACCTTTGGACACTGAAATCATTCTTCCTGGTCCACCGTTGTATGCATGCAGATCAATACCTCTGTATAACAAAAGGCAGTGCTGGTTGCCATGGGCTTGGCAAATATTCCAGTTGCTCGAAACCCAGGGTAGTAATCTTCAGAGGGACTTGTGCAATGCATCACACTGCTATTATTTTTCTACCTAGTAGAAAGTGATATATGAGTACTTTTCCATTTCCCATAGAAGAATCAAAGCACAGAATATTTAAAACTATTTTTGTCATTTTATTTTAAATTATATATTATTAGATTCTATTAAAACTTTTATAACTTTTATAATTTGTAACAACTTTTGGAGTTGTTTTTAAGCCTCAGAAAAAATACCCCCAGGTAAACAGTAATTTGTAATGATTTTTCTTTTTTTCCAACTATTTCTGAATTTTCCATAAAATGCATTCTAGCTTCAAATACTTGCCCTTGTATTCTGTATTGTTTTAAAAATATTGAAGCCATTTATGTCAAAGGTATTCATCAAACTTTTTGCCTGCAAGAAATTCAGATAGGGCTATTACTTTTGTGTTTCACTCATACAAATTAGAGGTCACTGTCAGCAGAAAATATCTATTTAGTATGGCAAAACACCTTTCACTTTAGAGCAATGCTCTAAAGACCTGTCTGTTTGCAGGATGATGTAAATGCAGTGGGTATATTTAAGAAAACAGTGAGTCTGTAGGTTCAGAGCAAGGCACATGGAGCGAGTGTTAGATCCATGTTCGTCAGTGGATGGCGTTGAAGTTAATGTTTTTAAATAAAAGAAGGAATTTCTGTTGTCATGTGCATTTTTAGGCTCCAGTACAGTTTGTGCTTTGCCCCTTGTTGTTCTGGCTGTGCCCAGAGCCCCCTCCTTGGCAAATGCTGGTGGGGAACCAATCTACTGTTTTGGCTGTGCGGTGCTCTGATCCTCAGGCTCCCCCCATCACTGGTTTTGGTTCAGAGCTGGCACAAAAGCCACTGGCTGCAGCTAATAACCAGTGGAAGGAGAGTCATGGGGGAATAAATAGCTGGGAACTGGCCTGTCAACTGCATCATTCTCCAAGCTTGTTTTTCTCCCATGCTGTGAGAGTCTTCATTTTTGGTGGTTCCATGACGGCGTCCCATCAGCTACTGCAGAACACAGACTTGAAAGAAGTCTCTTCTCATTTCTGTTCATGTTTCCAAGAGTTTTCTTCAGTGCTTGCTGTGGGATGAATGTGGAACAATAAAGGAGACTGCTGTATGGAGGTGAAAATACCAACTGCACTGACAGAAATTATTTTTTTTTATGGTTTACTGGCAGCATGAAAAGCAGAAGATGAGGTTGTGTCCCTCAACCAAAGCCCAAAGGGGTTGTACTCACACTCTGAAATACCAGTATGGACCACATGGCAGAATTGGGATCTGGCAGTGTAAGTTCTTGTTAGAAAATAAAATTCTCCTGTACCTGTATGTCTTCCAAAGGCAAAGCCAGACACAAGTTGCCAGAGCGAGCAAGGAGTTGCTGCTTTTCTTTCCCATTTCTGGTTTCTTTTTTTTCATATAATTTCTTGTTTTCTCAGATCTTTTCTGTCTTTTCCAACTCTCTTCTTTCCTTTCCTCTAAATTTTTCACATCTAGTGCCAAGCAAAACTGAAGTACCTTTTGCCTTTAGTAGGAATAGGATTGATTCTCTGTTTCCTTTCTTGTGCCTCTGTCTCCCTGATTTCTGCTCTTTATTAATCCACATCCATGGTTTTAATATAAGAGTTGGAGACGGACAGGCTGGAGTGGGCCTGGCTTGAAGTTCAGAGGCAGTCAGGTCCAGTCTGACTCAAAGTACTGATGATTTAGTCTCTTCTCAGTCCTGGTGTCCTCTGCGATCTCAGTGTCTACCCATTACCCATCTTTTACAGTTAAATGACTCATTGTATGGGAAACTCCACTTGTAGCCTTCAAAGATGTTATTAATCATGGGCAGTGTCTTTCTGGTGGTCCCATATGCTGTTTATGGGTTTACACACCCATCACTGCTTTTTAGTGGTTGTCAAATGGTATGGCTTGCCTTTAGTTTTAAATGGGTTAGATACATTCACCCAATTGCTTCCAATTGAGAGCAGTAACTTTTAATTGAGCTGTGATTAGCTTCTTAAACTACCTGAATCTGATGGCAGAAATACAATGCACCTTTTGTTAATTAGGAAATAGATTGCTTGGTTGTGCATCCCTGGTGGTAAATATGATGACCTTTAACATGACAGTGGATCGGTGGATCGATAGTTCAAGGGTTTGATTTCTTTGTTTTAAAGCAATCAGACCTAAACATACACCCCCCCCACCCCCCCCCCCACTGCAGAGAAAAAAGAATAAAATGGTTTGAGTAGATCTAAGGGTTTTACACAGGCAATGTTGCATTGTATCCCTTCTTGGTGCTTCTGAGTGTATATTTAGACTTGGGCTGCTGAAAATCAAAATATGATGCAGAAATGATAACTTCTGCCTATAAACTTATCTTTTATTATCTTAGGGATGTCTCTGCTTCAGCATTTTTATTTTCCTTTTGCCTTCAGGAGAAGTTGACAGATGTATATGTCTTTAGAAACACCAGAATTGAATACCTATGGAGTAATTACCCTAGGCAGCTGTAAATGATCCCTCTGCCTACCCCTCCCATAAGTATTTCAGCTTAGTGAGTTGTATTATTTGTGTTTTCACTGAAACTGAACTCACTTGTCTGAAATGTGACAAGATGTGTTGCCTCAAATTGTACTGGAATATTTGATGTGTCTTTGTGTTCAGAGCAGATGAAGAAAGCAAAGGGAACGTGCTGCCATTGAAGAGTCAATTACCCTGTGCCTTAATTGGCGGTCCTGGGTGAAACCCTTCCTGCACCAACCAGCTCCATTGCTTTCCCAGTACTGGACTGTAACCTACTTTAGGCAGCATCCTGATAATGTCCTCTTATGCCATGGACCAAAGCTATGCAAGGCTGGTGCCTTTCCAAATCATTGCCTTATTTTTATAAGGAAGCAGTTAAATCATGTGAAATCAATCACCAGTCTAAGTCCCACGTTCTTTTGGGCTGCTTTGCTGATACAAATTTCCCAGTCTTTTAAAAAAGTTTTCAGGAAAAAAAAAAAAAGAAAAAAAAGAAAAAATTGATTATTCATGTGGTTTAACTGCTTCCTTTCTCAGTGTGAATTTTCTGAAGGTAAGACATCCCTAAATTAGCTCACCAGTAACTCTGTGACTTACCCAATAGTCCTTGTCAGAAATCTCTCTGTACAGAACTTACCTTGAAACTTGTGCCCAACAGCAGAAGGTTGTTGTTTCTTAGGTAAAATTAACTTACATAGCTCCTTTTTAAAAACCATGCTCATTCTAGTTCCTCAGAGGACCTGGTACAGTGATTTGAGCAATGCAGAGGCATGGCTGGTCCTTCCTATTAAGTCTGTGCTCCTCACAGTGGCTTGAGGTCTCTTCAATATTTTACACAGTGATATCCCTCAAAGACCTGCCCTCTTGAAAGAGCAGGCTGAATCTGAGGGCAAGGAGCACAGTAATCCAAACCCGAGTGACCTCCTTCCAGCAAATTTGAACTTTCCAGTTCAAGTGGAAGTATGTTTCTGCTGAGACTGGTAATGTTTTGTCCTTTCTATAAATCAGCCCTGAATTATGCAGCAGGATGTTCAGGCATCTCAGTGCCTGAAATGGGTAAGAACAACAGGGACAATTACTGCTAAACTATCAGCTCTAAAGAACCTGTCTATATTCAGGGTTTTTTACAGACCAAAGCCACCGTTGCTTTACAGCAGGTAGACGGCTCCAGTCCTATTCTTAGGTGTATACTGCAGGGTTACCACATGAACAGCCTTATATGTGGATGAGAACATGCTAATTCAAAACAGCCAAGAAAATGCATGCTGCTCATCACTTCTTGTAGAAGATTGCTGCTCTGCTGAGTCACTTAATGCCTTAGGTCCCAATTTTACTATTATTTATGTTCCACTGTGTTTTATAATTGCTACTTCAGTTTGAGCGTTACAGTCATAGAAAGACAAAGTTTTATGCAATAGGTATTGGTTTAGAAAAAGTCCCAGGTGGAGAGCGAAAGGTCTGACAAACATGTCTCCCTTCTGCAGTCCTTCAAGGTAAGATGAGTTCCCTTCACTGAAATGGGCACATTACAAAATTTTTACATGCTTTAAATTTTTAAATCTTTTTAGCTACAAATGCTTAAGTCATAAATGGGCTGAGCAGTTATATGGGAAGTGATCTCTTGTGGGATGCCTGCTGGGGGAGCCTGGGGTGAGCTGGAGTTCTGCAAAATTTACTGACCTGTATGAGACCAAAGCAACCAGGGAATGTAGGACCTTTTCATGTGGCTTGTCTCTCTTACATCTGCTAGTGTTGGCAGAGATGTCATCCACTTCTAGTAAAAATGTTCTACTTATATAGGGGAAATGGTCTCTCTTTTAGAAAAATCATAGATAACCATCAGCAGCATC
>JAVJGJ010000062.1:52395183-52418653 GCA_035590215.1 Microhierax caerulescens
GAAAAATCATAGATAACCATCAGCAGCATCTCTGTCATGTATAGGAACTGCAGAGTCATCCACCACTGAAAGAGTATATAACAAAATATTTTTCTGACACAATCCAGTTTCTGGATGTTTCTTTAACATTGTGCTCCCAAATATCCATTTCAGTGGTCACTTATCACTCGTAATTACAGGTCTATAATAAGATATGATAATTCCCTGTCATTGGAGGCGTAGTTCTCATGATGAAAGGGTAGAAGGCTTTGAAGTGAAATAAACAGTGAAAATATGATCAGGAGGAAGATAAATGAGATCCCATAGGAGAGGAAAAATTGCTGTCACATTATATTTTTAACTCCTGAAACCCTGTGTGCTTCTGATCAGCAGTGAAGGAATGATTTAGTTTGAGGCTCAGGTTCAAGATAATGGATCAAAGCGGACCGTTACAGATGCTGTTAGACTAAGAAAACTTTATGTTAGCTAGACATCATAGTGGCTAGACATCACCGATGGTTTGAGTCTGGGTATGTCTTTGCACAGGTTTTTTAAAATAGGTTCTTGGTTCAACACAATCTGTTTTATGTATAAATGTTAAGTCTTATTTAGTTGATGTTTTTAAAATTACTTACGATTTGTTATAGTTAAGATTAACCTTTCAGATCTGATGCCTTACAGATATTAACAGTTTATCTGCACTCAGGGCCATTCAAGGAGCACTGCAGTTTGAAATAGTTTCATACATTTCTTCTCCAAAGACTTAGATGAGACTCAAAGCTAAAATAAATGTGCAGAAACAACATCGGCATTTCGAAACTCAACATAATTTAGAGCATATTGCATGATTGAATTACAACCTAATATCTCATAATTTTTCCCACTTGTCAGAAAAGGTCATGCAATGCTGTAAACAATCAATAGTTTTCATGTCTAAAACGAAGAAGTTCGAACAGTTTTTCATGAGCTGTGAAGGTTAAATGAGGCACTTGCCAAGATCTATTGAGAGCCATCCAGGCTTTACATATTTTATAGTATGCTTAGTGGCATACTCATTACCATTACCATTAATGGCTTATGATTAATCAAAAGAATTTGGTTTAGATCCTGCACATGGGAATCATATAATTTATCTCATCTTCTGGGGATTATCCTGAAGAAACTGCTATGCGAATGAACTTAATGTACGCTGGAGTTTATATGGCACGTTACGCACAGCTGTGCCAAATGTTATAATCTAAGAAAGAAAAATATGCGCTTTGTGTATAATATCACAGCACTTACATTTGCACAAAGCTTTGGTTCAGTAATTCTTGGTGTGTCTCTCGTAAACCACCATTATCACAGGCATACAGTTGGCCATATATAAAACACTATAGACTGAAACTCGGCAGCTGGCTTGTCATGACTGGGGAGCAGATTTTGCCAGTTTCAGGAGATACTGGTGTGGCTGAGCACTTGCACTGTGCAAATATGTATGTATGTATAAGGAGGCTTGGATGTTTGACATAGGAAATGGCAGTTGGGATCCTGCTTCAGTGGCAGCGGGTTCACAGTGGGCTGTACAGTAGGTCTTCAGAAGCAGCAACGAGTTTATCTGTGGTCTCACTGGGAAGAACAAAAACCCATGCGTGGAAACAGTGGATGCGTGCAGACTACTCCTCGTTAGATCTTTTTGCCAAGTTCAGGGCTCAGTGGGAGCTGGGAAAGCAGAGCCATCTTTCACTGGGGACAGAGTCGGGGTGCAAATGGAAAAGGCTCTGACAGAGGCAGGTGACAGGTCTGCAAGCAGACCACCCCAGACTTTTCCAAGAGGTACTGGCCTCCAGCATTTCCCAGATGGAGATTTTGCCAGGAGAAAAGAGCCAGGAGCCGCTCTGCCCAGGAAGAGAAGCTGTCAGGCAGCTCAGCAGCTCCTGCCTCTCGCTGGGGAGATGGGTCTCGGTCATCCCACTCTGCACTGAGTGTAGGCTTTGCTGTGTGCCCAGAAGTGTACAGGATACAGCCATTTCCCCAAAAATGTCAGTGTGGTGGTGCTCAGAAAGTGGAAAAATGACATGTTGTCATATGCTACTTTGTTCCAGAGTGGGCAGCAATAGGAGTGGATATAGTCACAGGGTACACGAAAAATGCTGTGTCTCGTCTTTTAAGTAGAGCAGGTTTAGTCATTGCATTTGATTGATATCACCCAAGAATGCTTTAAGATGCGTTTATGTCAACCCTGCAGTGTGGAGGTGCCTGGAGATGCCTGAGTCAACCACGGCACTGGGCTCAGGACCATGCTGCTGAAGCCGGTCACCCCCACTGCCCTCCTGGCGCTGCACCCTGCCTTTCAGCTATTTATCAAGCTGGGGTTTGCTGTTGGGAGGAGAAGTTAATACCTGCTCCAGTGATAGCAATAGTTGTTCCGCAGCTCTGTCCTTGTGTTTGAAAATAAGGCTTAAAATATTGTCATCAACCTGGATCTTAGACAGAGTACAGATGATAAGGGATTAGTAAATAAAGCAGGGCATCAGTTTGGCCGCAGGGTCAGCTTATTGTCTAATCCTCGCTATCTCAATCTCACTTTCTCTAGACAGGAAGGCTAATATCTGTTTATGGATCTCCTGGGGTCTTTGGGAGGATTAATCACTGAGTGTTCATAACCTATTTTTTAAGTGCCAAGTATTATGAGAGATTTGTGGGGACAGTGCAAAGTAATAAGCATCATGTCAAAACCGACAGGGTCTGATATGTTCACTCTCTATTTCCTTCAGAAGGGTTCAAGAAATTCGATTGGATGAACTTCTTTTTACAACTTAGGATTTAATGGTGACCAAGCAGCAGCACAAAGTTTTAGGTAACCAAACTACTGATCCACTTTGTGTCTGCTCAACAGGAGCGGTGCATATCTAGTTTCTGATTTCCAGTCCTGAAAGCCTACTGCACCTGTTGATAGCACAGGTCTCCATCCAGATCAGGCTTTTCCTATCTGTATCTCTTAGATGCAGAGGTATGAGATCCCAAATGCTCTATAACAAGTTACCAGGGTCTAGTATTTCTCTAATTAAAAAAAAAAAAAAATAAAAAAAAATTGAAAAAAATGCAAATTATTCAAAGCTTTACAAATTCTCCCCTCTCTCTGCCCCGGTAAATAAGTTTGAAATGCTCTTTGAGCCTTACAGATTGCAGAAAGCCCAGGGACACACCTGAACCTGAGCTCTTGAGGAATATCAGCTCAATTCTGTTCTCAAATTGTCATTGCACAGGAATGATCTTTATTCTTAAACACTCAGGAATTAACCACTTACAGCAGTTAATTTTAATATCAAAGGATTGCAATAATATATTTGAAGATTTTAACCTTATGAGGCCTTTGTAGTGCTATGCAGAGAAGTGGTTATAAATTTTTTTTTCTAGGAAATCCCCACTTTGTCTAATGTCAAAAATTGCAAAGAAGATGCAAAGGAAAAGATAAACCAATCCTAACCTGGAGCACCAGTGTCAGTTTTCCCTGTTTGCTCCACACACCAAGGCTATAGGATACCCACACTGGCATCAGGTAGCTGGGATATAAGGCACTTCAAGTGCAGGTGGCACTTGGCTGTAAATCAAGCGGCACTGAGCTCCATGCTGCAGTATTTCCCTAGTCCGTTAACGGTAACCCTGTCTGAGACCCTGCAGCCTTCAATGCCTACATGTCATGTACAACACTTTGGGAGAAATCCAGAAATCAGGGAAGCCACTGCCATGGGGGGACTGGGGTTCCATCCTTAGGGTGAGCAGTCCCTCGTTAGGGATTTGGGTTTTGCACAGTGCCTAACCAAACAATGGGTTGTTGTCTTGCCACAATGAAAAGAATAAGTGTTTTGTTTATAAAGGTGATTAATTTAAATGTGGGTGGTGGGATGAAGTGATCTTCAAGGTCCCCTCCAACCTAAACTGTTCTGTGACTCTATGATAAAAGGATTTTTTTTTTTTCCATGAGACGGAAGCAGTTGATCAAGCAGATAGAGTGTGAGCAGGAAGGCAGAAAGTTCATCTATCAAAATTGGCTCTGTTCAGATGTGAGACAATGGTCTTAAATGACTTTCACAAGTTGCTAAATTTGCTGATCCTATTTTTTCAGTGAATAAGAAATATTAATAACATCATGATTCATAAATAGCCACTGAAGGTATGAAAGCCTTGTTATGGAGTTAAAAGGAAGAGCCCATGCAGGGAATAAGCTTATGATGTTTTAACAGCTTTGCTGTTAAAGTCCTGCAACATCTCTTTCCTTAACACTATGAGCAATTGGGTTTTCTCAGTACCTGGGTTACTCACTGTGACAAAAAGAAGAGATTTTTCTTTGCCAATCAGCTGAAAGCTGTAGTTTGACGTCCTTGTTGGTGCAGGAGCTGTGCATGCCGGCAGGATGAGGGTCTGTCCCAAAGCGCTTTCAGACGCCTCTTGGAAATGAAGTCAGTTGAAACATCCCCACATGTAGGCACTCTGACTTTGGTATGAGCTCAAAACACTGTGAATTTTGAGACCTTTGTGTATTAGGGTTTTTTTAAATTATTTTATTTATTATTATTATTTTGTTTGTGTTTTTTCTCTGTAATTTTGCTGTGGAAAAGGAGGTGGCCGAGCAGGCATCAGGAGAAGTGAATGAATTTATTGGACTACTTGCACACTGTAATGTTATTCCGCTACCAAGGATGGCAGTGTAAATCTCAGAGAAAACAAATTCATTTTAGAAAGGTTATATATATGCAGATTATTTGCATCCTAACCCCTGTGTGTGCCTCCCCCGCTCCAATAAACAAACAGCTTTTTTTCCTACTGCAATCTCTAAGGATATTTGCAGAGATAAACATGAACTGAAGGCCTTGCAGAATGGAGCATTGAATGGGAAGCAAAACAAACCAGGAATATTGTCACCATCTTTCCTGTTTAAAAAGAATAGGCATTATATTCTCTCTTGAATCAGAAATACCCTCATGGACCAGGTCCTGACTCTTCACTGCCTAGTTTCTCCTGCTCGGGAGCAGGACACATTTCTGGGGGACTTCAAGGTGAAATCAGAGTGACTGTGCTTGGAAAAAAATGCAGAACCTTCCTTTTTAAAAATGCCTGCCACAATGGCTATGAGGATTATTTTTAGAATAGATACCTTACCTCCTCTTGAGATGGGGGAGAGGGGGGAAAAATCCCCAGCCTCGAATCCCAAGCTGGTAATGTGTCATATCGACCAACAAAAGCCCAAAAACCCAATGTCAGAATTATTCCCAGCAGTAGCTCCACTATTGAAACAGGAGCTCCAAGAAGGCCCTTAGAGATTTTATTTTATTCTACTTTATGAGGCAGGAGATCAGGCAAGGCAATGAAGAATACCAGCTTAATAATCTCCAAAAATAAATTATAAGGATATATTCTCCCAATTTTCACGCTGAGTATCTGGGTAGGGTTGGTCATAGAGTAGAAAACCCATGCGAGGAAAAACCTCTGAGTCCCAGGGAGCCTGTGAATGTGTCTTTGAAGCTCATTGCATCCTCTGGGGGCCATGGGATGTGCACCAGGATGGTGGGCATCCCTGACCGGCAGGCAGGAGGAGGGCTGGACCTAAGGGCAGAAGTGCCACTGACTGCCACCTTGGATATCTCAGGCTGCAGTTTGCCATTGTCTTTTAGGACACAGAACGGAGTGTCTTCTGTTACAGTATACCATGTTATTAACAGCAACTGAATATTGTTAAGTTGAGGTAGCGCAAAGTTAGATGTAATGAGTTTATTTAGCGAGAACCTGTGTTCTGTGCCTACAGTTTCACCATCCTCATCCTTTACCCTGTTGTAAACTGCAATTCTGGGCAACTGCTACATGTCGATACACCAAAATTAAACTCCTTGTTAGGTTATTTCACATAGGAGAAAGTGATGTTTTGACTTGATATTTCTTTGATTAAGTCCTGCTGGTTTATATCATATTTTAGCCTCTTAGGACAGAAGGAGCAGGACATCTTTTATGTGTTTGGAAATGTATGGCCAATGAATGCAACTTGTGAAGGAAAGGCTCATATTTGCACTTTTAGATTGTCTCCAATCTCTTTGCAGACAAAGTTTTTAATTTTTTGCCCCTCATTGCCAGCTTCATTCTGCCTTCCTATTATTGCATTTGCTGAAAGAGCACCCGGCCCAGGGGATGCCCAGCCCCTGCCGATGAGCTCCCCATTTGGAGTATCAGGTTCCTCCACCACATCATCAATGGGAAAAAAAAAATCACTTTATCCATTAAAGTAGAAAGGAAGAAGGCTCAGACAGTAACGTTTAGCTGACGGCAAACTTTGATATGTCCCATTATAACAGTACTGTGATGAGATTCAGTTATGAATTCATTAAGTCCCTCCATCTTTGTTTTGAAAAGATCATTTTCCATTGGTGGGTGGCAGGTCTTCCTTGTTCTGTAATGTGATCCATCTTTTCCTAGCTCAACTTCCAAGGCTGTCTCGCTGCTGAAGGCTGACATCGGAAAAGATCTGAGAGTTGTGCACATTGGGTTTCTGCTGTCACGATTGAATTGTCTGCTGATACATATATTGCTGTGAGTCAGGAAGGAATTTACTGCGAACACAATCCTTCTGGGAAGGAGCTTTCAGTACCAGAAGCTAATTAACTAATGCAGGAGCTTTGTTTTTTTATAACAAATCTCTGGTGCTTCTGCCAAAAATTAGTCACATCTTCAGCTATGCAGACACACGAGGCTCCACTTAGCTCATCAAATCTGTACTTAGTAAACCTGAAGCTGCCTTTTAGGGGTGCTCATTTCCCATAGCACAACTGAAATGAAAGTGATAGATACTTAGCACCCCTGAAACCAGAGGTTTTTCTTCTGGTCATTCTGTGATTCTTCTTTCTAGGGAACCCATATATCTGTATGAATTTAGAGAAATGATTGCTGGCCCATTTAGTGAGAATATAGTCCTTTCAGACTGGGTTAGATTTCTCCTCTTTCATCCAGGCTTTGCTTGAGAAGCTCCCCCAAAAAACAGTGTGTCACGATTTAAAAATGCTTCTGATTTCCAGAAACATAAAATAATGAAAAAAGAAGTGATAGGGAAGTGATATTGGATGCAGAGGAGGTCAGCTCTTGCTGAATGAGCCTGTCATGCTGTAGCTGGCATCAGAGGCTCTCGGGCTGCAGATGACTTCATTGCTTTGCTGGGCTGCTCAACATGGCCAAGACTGACTTTTCCAAGGAGCAGTGGGAGCAATAATCAAAGCCAGACTTGGGTAACTCCAGTAAGGACACTTCCAATCTTCTATTATTTTTCTATGGCAGAACAAGGAGAGATTTTAAATGGATGCTGCATCTGAGAAATGTAAAGGTGCTTCCTCCAGATGAGTGCTGTGCTGAGCAGGGCTGCTGGTGTGGAAGCGGAGCGATGTGCTGGCCATGCTGCCTGCTGCGGCTGCCGCTTGCGGAGTGTGGGGAGCTGTGGGCAGCACCTCCTGCCTGGGTGGGGAAGCAACATTTATGGAGTTGCAGTAGCAACTGCTTCTTCCAAGTAATAAATAGTTGATCTCAAAAGGTCACGATCATATATAATATTCTTCTAGTAATAAATGCACAATAAATAGATAGAGTTTGCTGTTGCTGAATTTATCAAGGTAGGACTCTGGTCCTGTAAGGAGCTGGTGAGATCGGGCACTAATACTGTGAGATAAAGGATTTTTTCTGTCAGCTGCTAGAGTGGCTGACGGTGTCTGCTGAGGGGTGCTCGTATGAATCTGAAGTCAATGCTAAAATACCCAGCAGCTTCTGCCAACAGTTTGCATGAAGAGACGCTTTAAGATAACCACTGTTGTATGAGTTTGTCAGCAGTTGTTACTGTGTAATTCGTTACAGGGTGTGCATGCTTACAGCTGCATCTTACCGAGGTCCTCATACACAGTGACATAATAGAAGATATGAAGAAATTTAACTTATTTTTATCTGAGAAAATATGAGCCTGTAATTGGATTAGCTGGGTTTTCATTTGCACTTTTTTCCTTTGTTTCCTCTCTCTGATCGCTAACAATATTCATGCCCCTGGTTTACTCCAGCAATTAATTTTTAGCTTTTATTGTAATAATTATGAGTTCACAAACACTTCTGAGCAGGTATATAGGTTTACTGTATAGTTAATTCCTACATACAGTATACGTTTATGTGAAGAAACCAAATCTTAACAACAACTAACAGTTGGAACAATTTAAAATGAGACAGAAAGAACAAAGTGTTTTGTTTTACACACTCAACCAAGGTTTTTAATTGCCAGTGCTCGTGGAGCAGCATTTGAAACGTGCTCTGCCCTGCTGACTGTTCACTCAGGTTTCTGGAAGAAACATGTAGTGTCTCTAGTCTAGTTTTATTTTGTTTCCAAACAGCCCTCTTGGCAGGCTGCGACCAGCAGCTGCTGCCTTTGGTTGCTGCTCCCTCCTGGGGTTTGCTCCTGGTGGTGCTGTGCCCAGGCAGCGGCACGCTGGCTTTTTGGAGCTGGGGCATCCTCCCCATGCCTGGGACCCAATTCCTATGCATTGCTATGGGGACCACTACGAACTCTAGTGCCATCTAATCTTATTAAAAAGAGAGAGTCTGTCTTTATAGATGGTGCTACCTGTTTTTGCTAATTGCTACTTGTTATCAGAGATGTGCGTTCATCACCGCACTGCTCCGAGGAGTTTGCAATTGTCTGTAATAAAATAAGTAGCCATTAAAGCCACAATAAACATTTATTTCTTCTGCTTTTCCTTCCTCAAGGAGTAACACAGGAGTCATGGGAAAATGTATGTGACTTTACCATGAACCAAGGCAGAAAGTCCTGGCAAAGCAGGCACCTCGTGGCGGCAACGATGGCCTGGGGAGGGAGTGGGTGGGTGCATGGAGGGCAAAACCGGCTTCACTGCACACTTCCTGGCCTCCTTCCCCTCACATGGGGAGAGGGGCCTTTTCAAACCTGAATTTTATAAGGCCACAGGACCACAAAAGTATAAGGTAAAACCAGGTAAGGGATTTGGGGAAAGCCCTGAGGAAGCCCCTTTCTGTCTGGCTGATGCTGAAATGAGTGCTGGCACTGGTGTCTGTGGTGGGGAATGATGTGGTGTAGGCCACCAACCCATGCTTCTGTCACAGGAGGGATTTTCTGCTCACAAATAGTCCTTGGTTGTGTTTTCCTTTTATGTCTCTATTCCTTTGTGAGGATCTCACATTTATTATTGACTTCCTTTTGGTCATACTTATGTGAAAACTGATCAAATTTAATCTAGGCTCAAAGAATACAATATGGGATTTAATACAGTAATTAAAGGGATTTAGGTTCTGATTTTATCTGTAAGTATTCAGAAATCCGGGCCTCCAAGCTTCCAACGTTTTCATCAACATCAGCTGTACAGGTGCTATTCTTTTTAATTGTAGTGGTCAAAACAACATGTGCATCTGTTCTGCCAGTGAACTGAATTTCATTGAGGTAGAAATAATAATAAGACATCACCATGAATGATATTTAGTACTGTTAACCCTCTTAGGTTGGGGTGTGTGTGTGTAAGATGCAATTTATACATTGGCTTTTAGAATGCAGTGGATCTCTTGTGTTTCAAATGGCAGTTCTCTACTGGTGGTTCAGTGATTGTCAGTCTCATCCTCATGCCACGTTGCTGTTCCCCTCTCAGACTCAGAAGGTCCCACAGAGGAGAGACTTTTCTTTGATCCACCACAGAAATGAATATTTCTCCTGCTTTTTTTGTCCCAGAAGTTAGGATACTAGCTCAGACCGCTTGTGGAAATAGCAATTTCTGTCTAATAGCTTGGTTATAGACATGAAGCTATGCAGTCTAATGAGCTGTATGCTCTAATGATGTCCTGATAATGGTAGAATAGAAGAGATTATACATATATATATATTTTTAAAAATGTACAAAAGGCTAAGAGTAATGAAGTGTGGAAGGATGAACTGTTTGGGTGGAGTATCATGAACCCCTGAGTCAGGCAGCTGGGGTACTTGAAAAAAAATACAGAATCTTTCCCATAGTGATATTCCCTGCTATTTAAGAAGCTCATTATACCCTCTTTAATTTTAACCCATGTGATCATAGTTAATACAGATCTTAAATAACATCTGCCCCGGATAATCTGTGATAAATTAGAACTAGTGGCACAAATTCTAAGCCTCCTAATGACATTCAGATGATAAAAATATTTTATTTATAGATTATATTACTCACCTAACTGTATACTGAAACTGAGAGAGAAGGAAAACACAGTCTGCATGGAGCTAATGCTGAGCAGATTGAAACAGAGTGGCCTGAAATATTTGGTTTAAAGCAAAATACTCCTCTTTCTCAGTTCTGAGAAAAACAGAAAGATATATTTTTTTTCCCTTTGCATTCTCAAAGCTCAGCGCTAGGAACTGCTGACGGACACTTGGATTAGAACTCTTCTGCATAAGCAACACATATTTATATGAACAATGGTAAATTGTCCCCCCCCAGACCCCCATTCCTGGTACCTTCAGGGGCATGGCAGCAGCTGGGCACTTGGACCAGATCTTACAGGAGTGTCCAGAGCAGCCAGGATTTGAACAAGCTGGTGTGGCTGTTTTGTTCATGACACTTCTAAAGGTGAAACTTGGCATTTTTGTTCAGACATATATTCAGATCTTAGTTGTGTTATTGCTTTTGCCCCTGTATTTCTTCCCTGTACAGGGAGCTAAAAAGGCTGCAGGCAGCCCCTTGGCACAGTTGCCCCATCATGGGGTCTCTGGGCAGCCAGGGAAAAGATTCAAGTATTTTGGCAAAAATGATGAATAAGATATATTTTTTTTTGTTTTGTTTTGGTTTGTTTTGGTTTTTTGCATGCAGATCTCCTCAGAGGAAAAGAGCTCAGAGTATGTTCTTACACACCCATAAGACACTGTGATGCTTTGCAGTGGTTTTCATTGCTGTTACAAATGCACCATAAAGCTCAACTGAAAGGTAAAGAATTATTCTCCTGGACTGATGATATTCCAATTCATTGTCTAAACTTCTAAATCTCATAGGACTTTATCAGGTGTTGGTATAAACTGCTATTATTATTATTATTATTAGTCACTATTTATCATAATTTATTATAATCTATTATGATTATCATCACTATTATTATTATTGTTGTTGTTGTTATTATTATTATTATTATTATTATTATTATTATTATTATTATTATTATTATTATTATTATTATTATTATTATTATTTTCTGGCAAACAAATTTTATTTTCCTGAAACCTGCAAATGCTTTTAGCAAATTGCTTCAGCTGGCAATTTTAAAGGGGCTGATATTCACAGAGCTGCTGCTGGCTCCTTAACAGCCTGGACAGGCAGAGCTGTCTCTGGGTGACCCAGCGAGAAGGTGTGGAGGAAAAAAAAGGAATATTAGTAATGAGGCCAGCTTGGTTTGCAGTGTGCTCTGGAGCTAGTTGTGTAGCCACTCATGTGTGCTGCCTGGGGGGCATGCAAACAGAAGGAAAAGGTTTGCAGGACGCCTCCATGCCAGCTGCATAAGAAAATGCTAATGTGCACGTAGCAGAGTTGTGCCTAAAATCATTGTGCACTGGATTTATTAGTAGTCCATGTAGCTGGCCTTCCAACTAGGATCTTTTGCAGGAGCTGAGCTTTGGAGAGAAATGTTCCCCAGAAATGTTGTCCCAGAGGCCACAGAAGCCTTTTTTGAGTACTTGGACCAGGACAAGGCGATTTGAGCCTTCCTAATTCAGCCTTACATTAAGTAAATTATTTTCTGGATGAGCGCTGAACTTGCTGAGGCAATGTTTTCTTGCTCTCTTTATGTTGGCAGAGAAGCATCATGTGCATAATGACCTGCTGGGAGGGCAGAGGAGGGACAACAAGGACCTGTAGAGCACAGTAGGATGGAAACACTTAACACAGCTCTTTAATCTGGACCTTTATTCCCTCTCCAGTATCTTTTACAATGATTTATACAAGTGAGGTACAGCACTGCCAGATCTGCATGAATGCTTCTAGGATCAGAAAAAAAATAATAATTTCCCATGTGCTTATCACAAAGCACTTGTCATTTTTTAACTGTTTTAAAAAATATTTTATTTATTCAGTACCATGTATTTTTTGCAAGTTTTACATAAATATTTATAAACCCCTGTGTATCTTTGATATGAAAGTAATTTCTCTTACGATTCTTGTTCAGGACATTGCAGCCTTCTCAGCAGATATTAGGGAATCCCTTGCTCCTTGTATCCCTTCTTCCCCCTGACCTTGTGTAAAGGAATAATTTTTTGGTCCCTTCTGAGGGTGACAAAGTGCAGGCACAGCCCGATTGTCATTAGCACTAAATGATGTGTTATGCCTTCTGGATTTGGAGCACCTCTTAACTTATTATTATAATCTCAGAATTGCTATGTAATGTAACCAAAGGGCCAGCCTTTGCTCCAGGGAATGCCAGGGCTTGATGGCAGGGAGGCTGGGGGTCAGGTGCCAGGCCATCCCACTGCCTGTGTCCTCGTGGGATGGTTGGAGCCTCAGTGATATGTCACAAAACCTCAGGGAATCATAGACTTATAGAATCATTTAGTTTGGAAAAGGCCTTTAAGATCATCAAGTTCAACTGTAATCCTTAGGACTGGAGCAGCACCTGGCTCAGATTTGTCTCCCAGCAATTACTCCCTCACCCTCACAGACACATACTTTAAATTGTTGAGCCACCTATTTACTTCACCCAATAATTGTTTTAGGAATTATTCATACTGTGTGCTTGGCAAGATTCATAGAGGTTTCCTTGGGAAACTGCAGGTCTTCAGGGACTCGGCTAGTTTATATTCACAGGGCTCATTTTTCAGAAATATCCAATTTTCTAACTATTCTTTAAAACAATGAAGTATTCTTTCCTCGTCTGCGCTAGAAACACATTTCTCATGCAGAAAACTTGTTTCCTTTTACATTTTGGCAATTGCACTGTAAAGTAGAACAACAGCAACAACAACAGGCTAGGGCTATCAGGGCTTGGGACCACTGGCTGCCTTCTTGTCTTCTCAGCCCCCGGCGCTTTGCGCTTGGGTCTGCTGCATCCACAGTGAGTTCCTCCCTTGAGCAGAAAAGGCAAAACATGGTCCTCTTGTGGGTCTGTACTTGTAGGAAGCTGGAGTATGGTTAATGCAGTATGTTTGTTATGCTGTGTCCTTGTTAACTGTAGGGAGGGACAGGCTTCAGGGAGGCAGTGGGTATCTGCCCAAGCTGAAAGCCTTGTTCTCAAAACATCACCCCAAAATCTGTCCAGAACTGCTGCATGGGCTGCTTGGTACGTGGTGATATTTCTCATGATAGTTCACATGGGTTAGAAATTGTCTTGGGGATTTAAGCTACAGTATGTGTCCTGGAGATTCTTGTGAGGGAAGTACAGCAATTGCCACCAGGACCAAAGATCGATGAGATGCTGAAGGCAGCCCAGGCAAGCTGGGTTGTATCTGCTAGTGGTCATGCTTCGTGGGCCTGCTCAACACTCACATTTCATTTTGACTTCAGTTATTGTGATGACATTTGAGTTTCTGGGAAAAAAAGCTGTCTGTCCCTAGAGGGGCAGCATCTCTGTGGGTGTGAAATATCACAGCTTCTTTCAAAGGAGCTTCTGACCGCTCATCCCAGCTGAGGATCGGATCATGCACGTGATGCAAAATGTCTGCTCTTTTCCACCTAACACCGACAACCAGCTGGGCCAGGATGCAGCAATGAAGGGCTGGTGGTTTCCCACTACGGGCTGCTCAAGGACCCAAAGGTGGATAAATTTCCACTGGCCCAAGTGGTGCTTGCAGTACAGCCCGTGCTTGGACAAGCACTTTGTCCCAGGGTTCTCCTTGCACACTTGATGTTTTCAGAGAAATTTAAAAACGCATGATGAGTTTTTAAATTGGTGTTTAATTTTCTGGGAATAGACATGCAATTTTCCTTTCCCATCCCTCTGATATCCTGCAGATAAGGTTCCTCATGGTGTGCCCAGGGTGGGCTGATGCCTATAGCAGCGCTTATGCCCTATGGGTTAATTGCTTCCTAATTCCCTAAATTGGCTTCTACTTTTTTTTTGCAAATAACACAGTTGCTGCTCAAAAGCAGTTATCAATATGAGCTTAAGCTTATGAGTGTATCATTAAAAAGTTACCCTCCAAATCTCTTCTCTCTGCTGTATGAATTACAATATTTGAAAGAAATATGAAAAAAGGGTGAACAACAGAACACATAAAGCAATGGTCTAAAATTGCTCTTTCTGAGGGCACATTTTTTAGTCATGGAAACTTGGAGCAGTAGAGGGTAGGATGTGGGACCAAAATGATTTTGAGGGTGGTTGTATTACTCCCTCCATAGCTGTTCTCTTTTTCATGTTTTCTGCCTCCTTTTTTTGCCCCTATGAAGACCTAAGTGAATTAGTATGGAAACACTGTTTGTGGTCTTCATAGGCAGAAAAAAACAGTGGAAGGTGCAAAAATCCTAGCAGTGAATTTGATAAGATTGCTCCATGTAGTGTTTACCCAAGTGTATTTTATAACCATGATAATATAGGGATGAGGATGTGGCTGATTTTTATCTCATTTTGTTGTTTAGGGCAGATGCTATTCTCCAGCTTCACATGGTGTATCCAGGGAAGAGCCAGTATGTCTGTGATCCTATTCAAACATACCCAGTCTTGGATGTCATGAAAACTTCCCTTGGCAAGTTAAATAAGAGATGAGGTCAAGAGTTTTGTTATGACCAACAGCTGAGCTGGGTTACTTGCTCACCACTGAGTGAAAGATTTTTTTCACTTTACCCTTGACCGATGTCAGTGTTGTTCTGTCCAGAAGCTTTTTCACTATAAATCACTTTGCCTCAGTGCAGGGTAGCTGATGTCATCAGCTGCTCTTGGGCTTTTGCTAATATTTGAAGCTGCACCAAGTAAGTGGAAAGAAATCTTCACTAGCAGCCTTTCTTTTTCTTTTTTTTTTGGTCACTTCCATACTAATGAAGACAATCTTAGGAACTGAGTATTAGCAAAATTCTGGTGTTTACATGTGAGTAGCCAAAGGCTGCAGTTACTGAACAGCCCCCCAAATGGTTTCCTGGGGTCAGAGCCACCATAAATGTCTGGGTGAGGATGTTCTGGAGATGGAAAAGGAGATCTTGAACTTCCATGCTTCCCAAACCGAATTCAGATGCTAATAAGCAAGCTGCTGCAAATTGCTCGTCAGTAGGTTTTACTGTCTTTTTAGGTTCAGCTAGTTTTCTCTTGACATAATTATACCTAATGTACTAATGGGTAAGTCAGCAGGGATCTGTGCCGGTGTAATGAAAAGGGTTTAACTAACCGAAAGTTATATATATATCTGATTTATCTCCCATCTCTGGCTCTTTGGGATGCAAATTGTGTCTGCTTAGTCTCCTTCACATATTGATAGAATGGAAGTTGCTGTGCATGAGGGATGTTACAAAATAGTCTTAATTGAAAGAGGTTGCTTCATGCGTGGTGTCGAGCTTCATGCATTGTGGATGGAGAAGGTTATTTGGTTCACTGATGGTTCAGTGGGATAAGGGAACATGGCATCACTGTGGGAACAAGCCTGGCCAAAGGCACAGGGATGAGGCTGCTATCTGCAGGTAAAACCTGTCCTCCTCAGTAATACAAACCACTGCGAAAGGGAGAGGACAGAGCTGGTGCATCACACTCTAGGTCCTTTGATTTGTCACTTTTGCAGGTGTTGTTTTAATTTGAATGTATTATCCTCAAGGAAATGTAGTCAGTGATCTGGGCATTCAAATAGGAATGCACATTGTGAAATGCCCCAAAATGCGTCACGTTTCTCTACAAACAGTGGCCCAGGAACCTGTGACCGAGCCTGTCAAAGCCAGCCAAGAGCAGAGGCAGGGAGTACCTGATGGGCCATTTCTGTAAGTGGAGCTTTTGTCAAAACTGCAGAGCAAAGAGAAAAACATATTCTTAAGACTTCAGTTGCTGCATCTTAAGCTGATGCATGCTGTCAGATTGGATCTCTCATGTCAAGTTACAATCTGACTTCAGATGTCACAACCCAGCACATCAGCCACAAATCTGCCAAGCCTGGTCTTCATGTGAGAGTTGTTCCAAGAAGCAGTTTATGAGGAGATCTTTTATTTTTGGATCCACTTCTCACAGAGTGTTTCAGACCAGGTACTTCTAAAAGTAGTATGAACTTTTCCCAGATGAAAATATGTGTGGTATGTACACGTCTGCGTCGTGCAAGGCTGTTTCAAGTACAAGACTGATGTCTGGTATCTTGTAGGTCTTGTTTATCTCCAGCTGTCAATTCATCCCATGCCAGCCTGATCACTGCTATGTCCCATACACAAGACCATGTTTATGCTTGTGGGACACATTGGCTTGAAAAGATCTGCAGGTGTGAATATGCAAGAGTTTTTTTGAAAAAAACCCCAGATTTTCTGAAGAGGGTTCCCCTATGGAGAGTCGGCCAAGTCACGACAATCACACCAATGTGGCTACATGCCGTGCTCCCTTTATTTTGCAACTTTGTCATATTTATACTTCTAATACACTGTTCATGTGGCAACTGCTTAACACTCATGGGTTAACAATTACGTATTCACGTTACTTGTTGATGGGTTGTCATGATGCAAGCGCTTAATAAGAGTGTGCCAACTTAGCGGTTTTCATTATCTTGCTTGGCATCCGGCCTTGTTTTTTGCCCAATGCTCGTTATTCTTTATTTTGCCTATTCAAGGACAATATAAGATCTTCAAAGTAGCTTTATAATCTGCAGGCCAGGGTTGTCCAATCCCTGCAAGGGTACAGCATACCCTTGTTCTGCAAGAAATTCCTCTACAATTTGCCATGTCCTTTTCAGACTGTATCTTCAGTGTGAGTAAACCCAACACTGTCAGTACAGAGAAGCTGCTTCTATTGCCTGAGGATCTGTCCCAAAGGTCCTCTTGAAGTTGAGTTGTCTGCTGTTTCTGTAAATAATGCACTTGGGCAAGTTTATGCCAGGGAAAAACGCTGATTTGGCAAGCAAAGTGAGCCTTGCTGGCAAAGTACTTTTATGCTGCTGTACACAACTGGAGGATATGTTGGCCTTGTCTCAACACAGAAATGTCTCCTCCTGACTGCACTGGAAAGTCTGTAGTGCAATTTAGGATCCGTGGTTATCCAAGCTCTGCTTTGCAGTGATAAAGCACATGTCTCACCTTGTGTTGTTTTGTTTGCTTTATGTTTGTGTTGCTTTATGATGTATGTTCACATAAATGGCAACCCCCCCCCCCTTTTTAATGGTACTTGAATGACAGAGCCAGTTTGTACTGCCACTTGGATTTTAGTTCTTACAAATGCTAAAATAAAGATTCTTTGCTAATTATGAATGTGTATGTTAGATAAATACCCAAAAATATATTTTTATTGTTAAAAGGTAAGTAAAGCAGAAGTTAGTCTATAGTTGAACACTTAGTGGCTACTGCGCTATTCAGTGGACACAAAAGCACAAATGGGAGAGCCAAACATTTACACTTTCTAACAGACATCTGTCTTGCTATGAAATCCCATGCTGGCTAAAAGTCTACTCCTCATCTTTGTCCTTCCCTTACGTTATTTAATGTCCTTTCACCATGTTTGATACTCATGTACGTATGATAGATTCCAAAATGGGTCCTGGGAGGAGGTAGAGGATCATTGTAGAGGGATGCAGCCACAGAGAATGCCAAAGGCTGCACATCTGGTGCAACCTGGTCCCTCACATCTGGTTGATGCAACCTGGTTCTTCTCATGTGGTTGAATGGAAGAGGCTAATTTCATCCCTAGGAATCAAGGGCATGGGAAAAATAGGATAGCAGTTGTGCAGGATGCATTTTCAGAACGCTTCTGACTGCAGGTATCAGCCGTCCCACTTCTGTCACCAAAGATCAGGACCTTCCAGAAGTGAAAATGTCTTTAAAATACTCTTTCTCTTTACAATTTATACTTGTGACTGTCCACAGCGACAAGTTCATAATGTGTTCCCATTATGTCGTCAGGCCAGAGATCAGAACCTGTATGGATAACAGAAAAATGTCCTCTTTATCAAGTACCAGCTTCTGCCCCAATAGCAAATATTAAATTGGTTGAAAGTAACACTTCTTGCAACCGTTTTCCTACAATCTTCAAAAACAGAGGCTTGTGTAGTTTGCTAGAAAGAAGCAATCTTTTATGACTATGATTTAATTAACTAAAGGGAGGTGGTTGGCAGAGCAAGGTGTTTGCATAGGCGTTGTCTGACCAGCTCTGGGCATGTGGATTTTAGCATGAGTAAATAATTATATTTGGCACCTGCTTAGTATTGCACTTCATCTGCTGTTTCTTCAGACCCACTTTTAGGAATTAAAATCATCATGTTGTGTTTTACAATATTTTTTATGTATTATTGATGGCACTTATAAAATTAAATTGCATCGCATTCATAGTAATGCAATTGAAAAGTTTCAGTCTATTAATGTTTTATTGCTGGAGGGAACAGTAGCTGGTAGTTTGAGCTACACAATATATCCCAAAGGGCATGAGAACTTGCTGAAAATATGGAAAATTTAGCTTTCAATAAATGTATTAAATTGTTACAACTTGCTCATGGTAGTGGTTCAGTTCCAGTATAATATTATTTTCTTTAACATTTTGGAGACAGTGGTGCCTCCACAGTTTTTCACTGTGTGTTGCAGAGATACCACAGTACAACAAGCAGGCAACATTTATTTAAGCATCTTAATATTTCTCGATCAGCAACATGGGATGTTTTCTTCAGAGAAAGACCTGTTCTTACACTGTATCCCTATGTTAAAATATCCATGGGAAGGGGAGGCTTAATTGTCCCAGAGCTTGTTAGAAACCCTTCCTAGCCAAATACAGAAAACTGCATCCCTCTTACCAAGAGCTGCTTCTCACGGTAAATACCCTGCTTGTTTGTAGAGGTTTGCAGGCGTAAATGGCTCATGCTGGTTCTCCCTAACATTCAGCAGACATAGGTAGGGGTGCAGACTTGTGCTGCTGCTTAAGGGACATGTTCTGAAGGTTGCTTTCTCCACTCTCCTTGCAAGAATAAAAAGATTCCCAGCCCTCCGCTGCTCTGGGATGATGACCGTCAAAGCTCCTACTGACACTTGTGCTGAGAGCCAGCAAGAAGTTGAGTGCGAGTCGTTGGCTGAGTGACCTACATCTGCCTGGTGAAGAGATGTTTCTTAAGTGAGGTGAGGGGTCCATGTAGCAAAAAGCCTGCTTCCAGACGGGGAAAAGGGCTGTTTAATAAAGAAGTAAGACTCAAACCCAACTTTCTTACCAATGTAGCCGCTTGCTTAGCTAGCACTGTTGCTGGTACTGGCAAACCTGATAAACTAAAATCACAACTCATTTGAGCTAAATGGGAATTTTTATGTTAAAATGAGAAGAAATCTGAAATTAATCAAATTTAGTTAAATTGGGAATTTTCTCATCCAAAACTAGTGGAAAAACATTGCAGAACTTTAATTTCACTAAGAGGAGAACAGATTAACATTAAAGTGATACTTTAATGTATTTTACACATGCAACATACACATGTATGTTACACATACAAAAGACAACTAAATAAATGCATATATATGCCAATATAGATGTGGAAGGGCAATGTCTGAACAACGTGGAACACATCAGAGAAGTGGATGGTGTACTGTGGGTCAGCACTGCATGCATCTGTCATCAGCTTCTGTCTGTCACAAGATTTTTTATTTCTGAGTGAGTCAGAAGTTGAGCTGTACAGCATAAAACCCAAACTGTGGGATAAAATAGCCAGTGACCTTGTATGACAAATATCTGTATTATTTCTTTTGCTGGAACAAACTCATCTTTAAAACTGCAAGGCAAATGGGGAAAACTGCTGTTGCATAGATGAAGCTGTTTTTAAGACCATATTTCAGACAATATTGTGTCTCTGTTTGCATTATAAAATACTGATGATCTCAAAAGTACCCATTTCTGCTACTCCTAAGCACTGGTTGTTCCTCTTTGAAGACTGCAGTTATCTTGCTTAAGTGAAAATTTAGATGTGCAATGGAAGCAGGGATTCTCACATCTTTAATAAATAAAACCATTTCTCAGCTAACTGCGTGCATCCCAAACATTGATTTAGAGGGTGATTTCTATTCACGTTTTGCTTTTTATCCTTCCTTCCCAAGCAAACAAAGCAGTAGTGAGTCCCAGAGTAAAAATGCTGTGAGGAAGCAGAAATTAAGACTCCTCACTTGAACTCAGCCTAAAGTTAAGCTTCAAAAGGCCTAGAGGAAAATATAGATTACAAAGGAAACCTGCCAGGTTTTTGCATTCAAAGGAGAAAGTATTCCCCTCCTGGTGCCTGAAATCCAGTTTGAAATATTCAACGAACACCTGAAAGTTTTCAGGCTAAATCATCCCCAGGTCTGTGCTGCGATGATTTTAGTCCTGGCCTCCCATGTAAGGAGGGAAGCTTTCCTCTGGGAAGTTTCTACATCCAAGTAAAGATAAAATAATCACAATTTATGACATTGCCTAAGTATGAAAATGTGGTTCCTTTTCTTCTTTTTTTTTTTCTTCTTTTTTTTTTTCAGAAAGAAACAAACCCAATTTGCTCAGTTTTCTGCTTGTTTCTTCTGGGCTGCTGGTTGTGCCCATGAGTGCTCAGCAGAGATTTCCTTGCAGAAGAGAAGGCCCTTTTCTGCAGGGAAATCTCAGCTGAGCACTCACGGGGGGGGAGCCCATCCTGCACATCCCCACACCCCACAGGCAAATGGTCCCAGGCCATTTTCTTCTTGTCCCTTTCTGGAAGAGGGTACACACTGCTGTGTTTCCACAGCACTAAGCACAGCATGGCCCCAGGCTTCCCTGGAGCAACACTAATGCAAATAATAACGAGGTACTTGGGCTAAGAGGAGCTGCGATACAGCTCTGCATTGCTGAACTTCCATAGATAATATATTCCCACAAGGATCCTCCAATAGCAGAATAAATTAGAGCAACCTTGAAGCTGTTGTAGTTCATGCTCAAGCTGGCAGAGAGTACCATTAGAGCTGGGACCAGTGAGTATCCGCAGCGCTCTCTGCCAAGGAAAGCCCAGCACCAAGACGTGTTCAGCAGATGGTCTCTGCTTTTTAGCTCTGTGTGAATGTAGAAAAGAGGATATAAGCCTTTCTGGTTTGGTGTGTTGTCTCTGTCCCTGTCCCCCCACTCTTTTTTTTTTTTTTTCCCCCTTCCTTTTTTTTCCCCTGGTGCAATTGCACCGGTTTAATTGAAGGCAACATGTGGCCCTTCTGCTTGTGCAAGTGTGTAGAAAGGCAAGAGCCCACTTGGGTTTCTGTTCTCAAGTTTGCAGGGTTAACAATAAAATGGAGGGCGGGGAACTATTCTCTTTATTCTGGAGGAACAAATCTTTGAAAATCCCTCACCGTAGAGAGATCAGAGTGAAAAAGTTAAGAAGAAAAGATAAAAGCAAAAGTAAGAAGGGACCACATGCAGAAGATCATAGACCTTTACTTTGGTTAGTAATTTTATAGACAGATAGCTTCACTCACAAATAATTAATTCCATTATAAAGGAAATAAGTAATTCCATTATAAAATTCATTATAAAATTCTCACTTCCTGTTTATGTGATGAAATATGCTCTGTATTTCTTTAGAAAGTTTAATGCCCATGTTTAAGAAAAGAAAAAAAGTCTTCTACTATCAAAGACAATGAGAGCACCAGTCCCTTCTTCCTGTCCCCGCAAAATTCCTGCCAACTTCTGACTTCATTTGTTTCAAAATTCAAACTGCTTCATGTTGTTATTGAAATGGGTTCTGAAAAAAAACCCAACAAATCCAAACCAAACCAGAAGAAATTTTTCAGGTGTTAATCACAAATTTCTTCTGCAGATCTGAATAGAGTAATGACATGCTTTAAGTCTAGTAGCAATCAGTGGAGTTTGAGAATTAATTACATTTGCAGCAAAAGACTTTGCTTCCCACCTGACATGGCTCCAGAGCATGTTAATACCAGCACGGAAAAGTTTACAGAAACGAGTAAGTTTCTTTACTTGGTTGTAAAATCATAAAGTTCTAAAAACAAAATCAGAAAAGCAGTTGTGAATGAAAATGCTGCTGCAGAGTGAAAGAAAACTACCAAAACACTTTAATTTATAGTTTTACTGTTTAATACTTACACAATTTACGTGCTGGCATGAGAGTCTCAAGAGTGCTCCCCTGGCAGCAGGAGTGGGGTGATCTGGTGGGGGTGGGATCCCCATCACTGTGCAGGGGGAGCCGGACCTGTGTGCTTTCCTGTACCTGCACCTGCAGCTCTCTGCTCTGCTCCGCCACCCTTCCTGGCGCGGGCTTTGGGAAACACATCTGCAACCAACAAATCTTCCCTCCGTTTCTAGTCCAATTTGCCAATGGCATAAAGATTCTCTCTTCAGCAAGAAATATATTTATAAAGTTTGAAAGGATTAGCTAGGCACCTTTTAGCAATTCAATAAGTGTTTTATGATCAATTTTAGCTAACACCAGCATTTCTGCAGGCAATTGGTCTTTGGTTTTGACAGTGCTTTTGCTGGATTTCACTGATGTGAATGGGAGCTGAAGAGTCTACCACCTGACAGGGATTAGATCGCTGAAAACAGCAATCAATTTCTGAAAACTACAACTTCTGATAAAATTCCCAAAGCATAAACAGCAATGTATTCAGCCAGTATAAATCAGGGAAGTTCCACTAGGTTTAGCAAAGCTAGCTTACATCACTGCAAAGTGTCATCTTTTTTTCAGATGGTTTTGAGAAAACAGAAAAAAAAGGTTTTTTGTGTGTGTGTGTGCTTCTGAGCCTTTTGAATTACCAGCAAAATAGGCCAACCATGAAGGAAAATGCAAAATGATGCAGAAAGTCTCTCTAATTCATTCTGGTGAAAACTAGCTCTTATCAACATTGTCATCAAACAGGTTTGTAAAATCCTATCTAATTTAAATAGGCTTCACCTTTTACAGTTCAGAGGTGTCTGTGAAGATTCCTTATGTTGGCTTTAAAAAAAAAATAATCAAAAAATCATTGCTTGGTGTATTTTAAGATGAAGCTCTTGCTCCCTATAGCCTGTAAGATGATGCTAATGTTTAACTTCATAGGAAACAGGCAGTACTTACTCACTCCTAAAGCTTCAGCCACTCATAACCAAAGTTTGGGACTGTAGTATGCAGAAATAATATTTATTCAATGAATTAAAACCAAATGGAGCAGACATAAGCAGAAATATATATTACTATGCCAGTGCCTGTGATGTTGCCTCCATACTCTATGGGTAAACCACCGTGCTGAGTGAGTAAGCTTTCTCTCCTGGGGATTCCTGATTTCGTCCCTGGTGTTTTGGTCATGATGGCGGCCTGTCCTGGTTTCAGCTGGGATAGTTCTTCTCAGTAGCTGGTGTGGGGCTGTGTTTTGGCTCTGATGTGAGAACAAGGTTGATGGCACCCTGATGT
>JAVJGJ010000062.1:52437373-52447674 GCA_035590215.1 Microhierax caerulescens
TTGAGATCTCAAATATTAAACCACAAATAACACATCAACAGGCAAGGATAGAACCAGAGTCATACGGGACATTTTTTATTTTTGGGGCAAAATGTACTTTGAAAATCCCATTATGTGAATTTTCATAAAAACTGAATGTAACTTCCGTTTAAAAAAGTTACTATACTTGTTACTAAACCTTGGAAATGCTGTCTTTGCATTTAATGCACTAAAATAGTAATGAAACATTCCAAGATACTTTCAAAGATGTTCATGAAAATATTCATAAAAGTTTGAAGAAAACATTTATAAAGTACCCATAATTCCAGTAAAAACCTACTAATAAGTAGGTCCTCCTGGCAGCATCATGCAGACTTCTATGGAGAAAAAAAGACATATCATACCAACACTACTGCATGTTGAATAAGGCATTAAAATATATCAGACCTGAAAATAAAATTTTAAAAATTGCATGAGAGTAAATGTCACACATCTAAGAAAAGTTCCATTAAAAATGCAGTTTTTAATCTTAAACCTGCGGTCTCAATACTTAAGTTTTTGTAACTCTACTTAAAACCAAGCACGGAATATTTCAAATCAGAGTGGAGAAAATCTCCCTGACTAATGAAGATTTCATAACAGATACATAACAAATGTGCAGAAGAGTAAAGAGGACACAGATGAATATTCACTGAAATGTAAATTTTGGGATTAAATGCCTCTCCTTTTAGAGAACAAAGATCTCTTTTGGCTGCTCAAAATTGTCTGAAAGTCTCTGTGTCACCACTTCACAGCTCCCTTGCCCACTGCATGATATTTCCATGCTATGCAGCAGCAGTCTGTGGTACCAAGCTGGTGGTGCCTCAGCAACCCTGTCGTGAAACCATCTCCTTAATGAATACTACTGAAAAAAATGTGAAAACCAATTAGGTGGAAAAAAAGGTCTTTTTCCTGCAGCACCTTGACACCTTGGTCCTTTTTTTTCCTTTCTTTTTTTCCTTTTTTTTTTTCTTTGCATAGGACAGCAGAGATGTGCTGCATCTTCTGAAATGGTCTTATTGTATTAGTGCCATTCATGGAAGCAAATGGCGAAATGGAGCTTGGGGCAGTTCTCCTGGTTGCAGTTAAGAGCGACATGGTCACATCTACCTGTTCTTCAAATTCATGCAGACAGCTTTTTTCCTAAAGCCAATGAATACCTGTCTACCACTTGGCAGGTCTTTCATACTTCAGAGACCATAAGCTACTGGGTGATGCTGTTGTGTGGCCATTGGTGGCTTCAGGTCCCAGTCTGCTGAGGGACACTGGTGCTGGACTCCTGCCCTGGTTCTCATGAAGCCTGCTCTCCCATGCCTCTGCTCAGTCCAGCACCCAATACAGCACAACTGCCTCATCCACACGTTAACAAGAGAGGTGCTGCAGAAAAAATAGGAAATAATACTGGAGGAAAAAATTTCCCAGTTAAATTTAATGCAGAATAGTTGCTGCTCTCTTCTGTACAGATGTAGCTATTCCTTTGGCACTAAGAGGAGAACTAGGGTTTTTGTCCTGGCATTGAACTGTTACCCCCGCCAGGCACGAAGGGAAAGGTCCCTGTGCCCAGCACCCTCCTACGTGAGACACCAACCTCTGCACGGAAGTCAAAAGGAGGGTTTTGTGGTTTTTTTTTCAGGTGAGTTTCTGCCTCCCTCAGCTGGTGGAAATTTCAGAGTCTGTGTTAGCCCAGTGAACACAGTTTTACAATAATTCGGTCCCTGGGAAGAGAGCTGCCGAGTCCCCTGGCTCCGATGCCTGGACTTGCTGTATGTGGAAGATCTTCTGCACTTCTGCAGGTGCCAGCCGAGCAGGTCTATGCTAAGCATGTAGAGTAGGGCACACAAGGAATAATGAGACTTTTTAACCTTGAAACTTAAGCAAATTCTGAGCTTAAAAGTGTGTGAAGAAATCCTTGTCTGAAGTTTAAAATGCTCTTAAAAGGAGCAGTGATATTCTTAGTACTTTTTCCTTGCAAATATACAGATTCACCCTTTCCCCTTAAAAATACACCTGGGATTCCCGGGCATGAAGTTGACCTGATTATGAAGATGTTTAGGATTTTATTGGTTTCCATTTCCATCAATTTTTCCAATGTAAATTTTGGATTTATAGTCTCCTGTCAGACACTGTGTAAAGGGAATAATAATCACATACTAACATTTTTTTGCTTTACAGCTTAACGTAAATCTTTATTAGAGTTTGCGAGCAGCGAAATAACCTCTGGCATGAGGCACTTCAGAGGTGATGTAAAACCCTCCTGAAGCTGAAGGGAGGGCTGCAGCTGGGCTCAGCAGACACTCAGCCAGGCTCTTCAGTTTCCCTCGACTCTCTTCGCAGAGTCAGTCGTCCATCACTTTATTTTAATCCCCTTTTCTCATTACGGACTTGCTGCTGGTTCATCCTTGTGCAGCCGGATAGTCAGTGGAAGGAAAAAAGAAAAGCTGGTGCACCAAGAAACTGAGGGAAGTCCTGGTAAGGCTGGAGTATATTGTCCTTTAGCATGGAGACCACAAGATAAATGCTGTTATAGTTGCCTACCTTTAATATACTGTGTTATATGCACATTGTGCCGCAGCCTTGGGTATTTATCAGCCCTAGATTTGTCAGAACATATATATAAACCACAATGATCTGTTAATTTGTTGTAGTTTGGCACTCCTGTATCTATATACATTTTTAAAAAAGCTTTTCAGCCTTGTTCGATGAGTAGCAGCAGCTCTGGGAATTTTGGCAATCAACGCTTGCTGTGATTCCCAGTGTTGTAGCTATATTGAATATAAGTTAACATGTTTATTAAAGGAAAAAAGAAACTTTTTTTTTAAAAATAGTTCATTCTTTGCCAATGGATTTTTATTTGCACTGTAAATTATTTAATGAATTTTCTTGAAACTTTCATAAACTCTTCATTAAGAATTTCTTTTGTGCTTACGGTAATGTTCACTGAACTCTGGAGGAGAAGAGTGGTAATTTCCTTCAGAGGAATCAGTATATCAGTGTGGATCTCCACAGAAGCATGTTTGCAAAACTGCTTTCTGCTGGAAGTAAGCAACTTTGTAAAGTCTCTAACGGTGAAAAGTTGTTGCTGGCAGCTTTGAGAGGTGGCTAGGCCTTGGCTGGCATTTGGGCTTGTGCCAGATTTGTTCTCACCTGGCAATTACTGAGCTCATGACCATCCTATTGATTCATCACTTGACCCTTGAACCACGATTTTCAGCTGCACTAAGCAGTAGCATTCTCTTGCTGATTTCTTCGGAGGTTTTCCACATTTTTGTTTTTTTAATTAATTCCCATAATGCAAATTAAGTTGTAGAAAACCTCTTAAAGATGTTGGCAACCCCTAAGATCTTGAGGAACATTCTTCCTATATTGCTTCAAGGTACCTTAGATGTATTCTAAGGTTTGTCTTCCATAATGCATTTATACTGAAAGGAAAAGGAGCCCAGAGGATGCAAACCCTGCTTAGCTGTGCGGTCCTGCCCATTTGGTGCAATGGTGAGAGACTTTTGCTCAGTGGGTAATGGTTGGACAAATTCAGATTCGCCTAGACTAGCTTCCCAGGTCTTAACCTGGCTGTTTTCTTTTTGCCTTTTTGAATTAAAACTACAGCTGAGCTGCCAGCAGGACCAAAGCACACCCTTGGTTTTGTGCATGTAACAGTGATAATCATTTTGTTCTCACAGCTGATGGAAATACAAGAAGGAAACTTTCCTTCTACTGTTCTTTGCTTCTGGTGGCTTTGCTCCAAGCTGGGAGGTTTTTCTGAATTCTTACTGGGAACTGGAGGCCAGTCACAAGTGGTGTGCTGAGTACTGGGCAAAGGAGACTTTTGAAAGGCTTTTATCTTCTCAGCATCACTGAAGCAGGTGAGAACTCTCTCCATGGAAAGTTTAGGCTTTGGCAAAACACAAACATGGAACAATTTCAACTGTCACCTGAGATTCATGGGCACAGCAAAAAGAAAATTCACAAGATTTAGGAAAAGAGGAGAAAAAGGAGAAAAAAAATAGGAGAATTAAGGTTTGGTAGTAAGGCAGGTGGGAGGTGAATTACACCAGTAGCAGTTTGCAGGACAAATTCATGTGGATGCACAGGCCCTTTCCCTCTCTCCATGGTCAGACACGGTGAATGCAATTGCTGCTGCTTTCAACCAAACTGACAAACCTCATAATTTATTGCTATAACGCAGAGTGTTCAGCTGCTGACTGTATCGCACGACTCCTTGCACAGCCCGTGCACCCGGCTGGGACGCGAGCACTTGATGCTGTGCTCCTTCATGACTAGAGCAGTGGTGAAATGAGGGATGCAAGAATCTGGGAGAAAATACCAACCCCACTGTGCTGCCTGCTCTTATCCAGTTCATGTTTGTGCTCTGGAAGAGGGAGTGAAGAGCACACACTCTGCTCGGCGCTACTAAAGGAGCAAGCTGGCAGGCAGCCTGCCAGTACAGGTAAAGGAATAAAAAGAGGCAGAGTTTAGAAAAATAAAGGAAGCATAACCAGGGAATTCAGGAATATCATGGGTTTGGTGGACAACATGATTCAGCTTAATGCCATTCCCCAATTTAAAATAATTCCAATTCTCAGTCTACTTTTGCTCTCTCCTTGGTCAAGTAACCCAGGCTGTGTTTCCCTGGCCTGTTCCTGAGGAGTGGGGCAGTGTCAGAAATCTTCTTGGAGTTAAAGCATGTAGACTTGCTCTCTCCTTCCCACCTACAAGAGCTTTTGTTTTGTTATAAGGGAAAACCTGGCTAATTTGATTAAACTTATTTTGGTTGTTTCTCATTTCCCAGCCGGTGTGTTGCTGCTTGCAAAGACATACACATGTACTTGGGACCATGACTTTCCTCTGAAGGTATTTCTCTCAATTGTTCACATAAAATACAAATCCTCACAGCAGATACTTGATGGATAAGAAGCAGGGTGCAACAGTTGTAAAAAAAAAAAAAAAAAAAAAGAAGGCAGAGAAGATTTAGAATGAAAAGGATGTACCGTCTGTAACGAGGTGAAAAAAGGAAGATTTAGGCAAAAGCTGAACTTTTGTAGAACATAGCCTGGGAGTAATTTGTTGGAGACCTGTGTTTAGAATAAACAGGGAAAAATACTCTAAGAAACTCCCCACCATGGGTACCGAGGCTGAAGTCTGCCCCTCACCACTCACATCACATTCCCATAGCTCTCCCATGGTGGTGGCAGAAAGAGCTGCTCTGCTGTCGAACTGGTTGGAGAAGTGAAAAATGTTTATTGCCTTGGAGTTTCTCCTCTGTGTTGTACTTCTTGCCTAATCAAAACACTGATAGCCCGTATGAGATAATTTATTATTTTTCTGCAGTCAGCACTGTCAGGCTCTACTTGTCTGTTTAAACTGGATGCTCTGCTTTGCATTGAAGGTTGGTTTTTTTTTTTAGAAAAGAAAGGTACAACTTTGTTGTGCTGCATTGTAGAAGAATGTGTTTAACACAGAAACTCCAATCAATGGGATATAGATTTTATGTTCTTTCTTGCCCTTTATTTCGTACCTACACTGCACATGCTTAACGTTGGCTCTGACTCTGCTCCCAACATCAGAGCTAATAATTTAAAATTCACAAAGCCACACAGGATTCACACTTGCCTGTGAATAGCTGGTTGGTGTTAAAAGTAGGTTCATGGTGAAACGTTTCTCTGGTGTTTTAAAGCTGCCAGAAACCGTTTATGCCCACTATTGCGTGATAGTGATAATGTTGGAAATGATATTTTATGATATCTGCCACCTTAAAGACCCTGCAGTCTGTCCATCTTTGTGCTTGCGCTTTTGATTTTATTCAAATATATTTATTGTAAATACTTAGAAATGTCAGGGGCTGCCGTTAGTCATCTCTCTCAGATGTCATGTTGAAAGGTAAGAGATTCCACCCACAGGACGTTTTGGGGAGGGTTGAAGTAGTCTTGTAATGAAGGGGGAGTTGGGGAGAGTAAGGAAACAAGTAAACACCTGAGGCAAAACAATGTCTGTGTATAATTAGATTAACTTTAAGGGCCTGCTTAATTTTAGATCTGTTCTCAGCCTGGGAAAGGAGCAAAACTGGGATAAACAATAATAAATAGCAATGTACAGCTGGAAACAGTACTTGGTCTAATTACCATGAGACATATTTCCTGTTGGAAAATAACATAATTAGTCATATATTGAACTTAAAACCTCTTCTGTGCTAGTTATTAAATTCCATGACATTTCAGCTTGATTAACTTTTTAACAGATATGACTTGGGGCAGTTACAGGGAACCTTCTAAGGTGGATGGGAGATCTGATGACCTACCCCACTGACAGTCCCAATTACTCAAACTGAAGAAAATGTATTATAAAACCTCATTAGCAGAGAGGGAACTGATAACCCTATAGTCTGATCTTTTTCTGGTTTAATGTTGGCTGAGATGAGGGGATAAGGTGTAGAAGAAAGCGGGCAGAGGGAGAGCAATGAGAGGTTTCCTGAGCTCCAGCTCTTCCTCTGCCTTGAGGAAGTTATTTTGCAGGAGTTAATGATGACTTTTGTATAGGATATTTATTTATAGGGGGTTATTCTGTTCTGAGAGTACCCCAGCACTACAGCTGCATTTGGGAGTCCCTTTGCTCATCTCTCCGCTAACCTATATGGCTGTTCAGTGGCACGGAAAAAGCTGTACAGCAGCTTGGCAGTTGTTTCTGCCTCCTTTCAGCTTCTCTCCATTTGGTGAGAACGACGGCTTTGGGTACAATAAAGGGAAAGCGGCTTCAGGTAGGCGGGGAGAAATTGGTGACATTCCCGAATAAAACAGTAATAGAAAACCCTTCCTCACGCCGCGGGATCTCTAAGTGGTGCCCCAGTCCTGTGCAATCTTCAGGCTGCTGCCTCCTGCCTTGGCAGGGCTTTGGGCTGGGGGCCTGGAAGGAGCAGCCCAGCACCACCAGCGCCACTGCCGCGGGCCATCAGGGACCAGGGGTGGGCACATGCCTTAAAGCAGACCAGCCTCCTGGTGTGTGGTTTGTCAGGCTCACAGCAAAAGTGGCCAAGAAGTGGTTACACAACTGCTCATGTTTCCCTACTTGATACTGGAAATATTATTTCTATATTTTGAATGACATGTGTGGAAAGCCATGCCCATCTCGTCATTGCCCAGTCTAATTGCTGATGGCATGTGCCTATACTTTCTAGGTTATAGAACAGCAACATATATATTTTAAATTCTTCCTAAAAAAGGAAAAGTGTGGCATTATTTTATGGATTTATTTCGGGGTTTTTTGGTCTAAACTTGTACCTCTGCTGCATAAACCTGCTTGGTGTAATGCCCATAAAGCACTACTGTTGAGGTGATGTTTCCTGACTGTTATATTTGGCTATTGCAGGTCTGGGGGCTTGATCCTGCTGGTGCTGGGCTGTAGGACAGGTGCTCACTGCCACAGTTCCCAGGGTCCTCTTGGGTCTGATGCTGCAGAATTCCAAAGATTTATCCATTTACTAGTCTTTATGGAAATAAAAAAAGAAAATGTAACTATAATCTGAGGGCCTTTCCTGGAACGAACCATCGAATTTATATCAAATATTTGGAGAATGTGTATGTTTTTTTGGGGGGGGATGGGATATTGTCCCTTGATTCTTCAGGAGTTTTCTGTGCAAGGGATCACAGATGTAAATCTAGCTGCTTCTAATATTGTTGGATGCTTTACTACACAGTACATAAGGAAAAGTAAAATAATTCAGTTATAATATTTTTTCAAAAACGTTTACAAAATACCAAATCCTGATGCAAAACAAACTCAGAGAAATAAAGCTCCAAACCCAAATGATATTGGCTGAGTTAGTCAGTTATGGTCAGGGAGATGATGAAATTAATTTCAAATTGCTCTGTGCTCCAAAGTACTGAAAGTGCATATAATGAAAGATTAATGGAATTTGCTTTTGTCTTTCTGTAAAGAAGAAAAAAAAAAAGGCTACTTAAATCAGTAGTGTGCTTGTTATGCATATGAAGACACAAAGGTTATGAAAATACGGCACGAGGTCCTCAGTTCTGTGATTTAATTAAGATACGCCTCTGAGAAAAAGAAGCGAAAAGGCTGCTGGCTCTAACGGTAATTGATAAACTCGCATTCCGTTTCTTGAAGGTGCGAAACCACAGTGGTAATAAATGACTGCTTAATAGTATAAAATGTTTGGTGAGGAGCAGTTGAAATCAGTTTTGAGGGAAAAGGGATAATGTTAATTTTACCAAATCTGTGAGAATATTAGTTGGAAGGTATAATTGGAAGACCCCAATACTTTGCAAAGACGCACCAGGCTGAGCTCTCCAGGTGTTTCTGGCTGACCTCAGAGTGCAAATACCAAACTTTTCCTGGCAGCATTTTTTTCTCTGAGTTCTTCTTGAGAAGTAGCAGTGTGTCTCAACAGAGGCAGAAGTAGTTTCAACTGTTGCTGGCACCTGTAGAGACTGAAAAAATGTATAAATTGCCATCCTTTAAACTGGATTCTCAGGTAACACAGTAATCCTAGGTTTGTCGCTGGCCTTTCTTGCCATGAGCGTCCTTTTCCCAGTTTGATTTTAAGTTAAGTTTTTAATAGGGAAAAAAAAATAAATGGTGCAAGGCAAGTTTTCAGCTATTGTGACTCCTTTCTCAGTTGAGACTTACCAGATTTTGTAGGCTGCTCCAAAACTGTGTGTAACTGCTTAGTAATCCTTTGCTGCCATTACATGGCGGTACAAGTGTAATTTTTTTTTTAAATAAATGAAGGCAAAGAATTTGTTGTACGTTTAGAATAGGACATGTTCATATTGGTTCCCAGTGGAGCACACCTTTGGGCTCTCACACTAGGAATACAGCCTGAGAGAGCCTGAGGTTCTGCCATCAGAAGGAGTTGTGTTGGGTCTCACTCAGGGCACGAGCCCTTGGCTGAATGTAGGGCTCAGCCTTACACACCAATTCCCTACGTCAAATAAAATCCGTGCATAGCTAAGGACCTCCCTGAGCCTCCTCTGGACCATACCTGTGAGTCAGGGAGCAGAGGTAAGTACATGTGCTTTGTTAGTTTACTTTCTCATCTAAAATAAAAATTAAAAAAAAAAAAAAGTTGTTTTCTTCTAGTAACTATTTTCCCCCCAGTTTAAATGATCGTTTCTCACTGTCAATACATATGTTAATTAGTCTTAGTGCTGCAGTACCTCAGATACATGCTGAAGAGTTGGAGGATAATTAGTATTTAACCAATTAAGCTTGTTGCAAGCTCATGAACACAGCTCTCTAGATGCTTTTCTTTTCCTGGCAAATTCAGAGTTAATCCAGCAATCTAACAGCATTTTCAGAAGTAAGCAGAGGAGCTGGTCAAAGAGTTGGGGGTTTTCATTTTAACAGCAACCATGGGATTTCACCTTTCCCTCCCAGCTGTCTCCCAAGCTCCCTCCAATTTCTCATTAGACATCATTAGATTATAGTTGTTAGATTATGGCTCTGACCTCACGTAACCCCACAGTATTTGTTTCCACGTATCCTTAATGTAAAAATGTAGAAGTACAGAAGTACTAGTCTGTGAATTACAGTCAAGGCCGTTTGGTTTTCCTTCCCTTTTTCTTGCAGACTGTGGCCATGTCCCAGTCAAGCAATTCTTGCAGTCGCCATGGCACCTTTGGGTCCTTTGTGATAAAATTGAAAGGTGCTCACCTTTCTGGAAGAAGAAAACAGTTAACAAATGATTTGTGAGTGTCTGAGGGGGGAAAAAATCCTTAGTGGCTGAGCAATCCCACCAGTGCTTCTGAGCTCTTGCATGATGAAAGATCTAAATTAGGTTAATGTTTGTGTTCATTACTAATTGACATACTAACTGCTAGTAATTATTTTTACTCAGATTGCATGGACTTCAAGTGAGTGTTAACATCCTTGAATAGCAATCATTTCCTGCAGTTGACAGAGAAGATAACTACTAGGGTTGCTTGAATGGTCTGTTCCTGAGATGTCTTTGAGTGTGAAATGACAATACCATAATGAAATGACAATGACCATAATTGGGGACTTCAGGTTTCTTCCTTTCAGTTGAATCCCTTCATGGGTAAAACAGGGGACAGGGCACTTTTGGTAGTGGGTGAGGGTTAGCATCAGCTTCAGCATCTGTGTATGGGGATAATTCCCAATACCAGCAGTTCTGAGGGACGTGTTATACCTCATTGTATCATAGAAGCACAGAATGGTTTGGGCTGGAAGGGACCTTAAAGCCCACCCATTCCCACTCCCCTGCGAGGGGCAGGGCCCCCTCCCCCAGCCCAGGCTGCTCCCAGCCCCATCCAGCC
>JAVJGJ010000062.1:52447718-52460310 GCA_035590215.1 Microhierax caerulescens
GGCAGCCTGGGCCAGCGCCTCGCCGCCCTCACCGGGAACAATTTCTGCCTCACATCTGATCTACATCTCCCCTCTCTGAACTCACATGCATCTAACACTTTGATTTGCTGGGAGTACGGTCCTATGAGAAGAATTCTTTAGATATTGGCTTCTTGCATATGAAGATTTTCTTTTCAGATTTTTCTATTGATGATTTTTGTTATCTTCCTTTAGGCTTTTACCTTAGAACTGTTGGTTTGTAAATTGTGGTGGATGTGTTAATTTAGTAGCAGCTCTTTAAAGCCAGCAAGAAATGAGAGGTTCTCATCCTGTGGCTCATGTGGTGTCCATCAGACCTGATGTAAGGAAGAGCAACACCTGAGAGCTGAGGGAACAACCTGGGGAGCACCAGGTTGAGCAGCAATGGGTGGATCTCACTGCTGCTGAGGACTTGCAGAACTTCTGACCTTGGCTGATGATGGAGGTTCTACAGTAACTGTGTATATAAATGAGCCAAGGGGGAAAAAAAAATAAATGACTGTGTTTATGAAAATCTAAAACATTTATAAAAATGTTATCTCAGAAAAAACGACTGGTAAGAAATCATAGGTAAACTCACAGCCAGCTCAAGAAAACTGTTCTATCTAAAGCTGTACATTTACAAGTGCCCTATCTGAAAAACTGCACAAGAAAGCCCAAGGTAGGAGCTTTTTTCTTTCCATTTCAGTTAATTGCCTAGTTTCTGCAGAAACTGCACTGGTTTATCTCTCATGAGAGCAAACTACTCTTTCATCTGCTATTCCACTTGCTGTAAACTGCGTTACTGCATGTGAGCTGAGGGAAGAATACCAAGAGACTGCTCTAATTAAGATATGCTGGAGCAAAGTTAATTTTCAGGGTTTCTTTCAGATCCTGACAGGAACACACTATAATTATTATACAGTTAGGGTAATTGACTTTTATTTAATGTAGTACTTGCTTACAAACAGCCAGTCAAATATACCAATGTAAGCAATGAAGAAATTGTTCAGAAAAATTATTGCTAATTCTTGAAATAAGTAATGTTGAGTGTATTAATGTCTATGCTCCTGTTACTTTGGCTAAGAGGAAAGCAGATGATGAATTCACTGTGTTTTCTCTCAGTAGAATGAACAGGCTGTAAATGTCTTAGAAATTTGAAGAAACAAAGTATCGGTGTATTTTTCTATTTCATTGAGCTTGCTTAGGTTTATATTTATTACATATATTTAAATTTATTCTAGCTTTATATGAACATTTTAGTCTTCCCTCTTTTTTGCTGTTTGTGGTAGCTGTGCCACGCTTGGCCTTTACTGTGCCCAGAGGAGCTGGGACTAAGGCAGAGCAGGATTTTCTTGCTTTGCATGCAGCGTTATAGGGAAAATAACAAAGATTTGCTTTACGGTTCAAAGAACAATGTAAATATGTGGAGACCGTCTAATAGGAATATTTCACATTAAGAGCTTTTTGTCTTCAACCAGGTTTTATATATTGAAATATGGTTTAGAAATCACGTTTTCTTTTGCTTGTAGTGATGCTGGAATATTTCCTGGGCAATGCTCACACTATGGAGAGGCTGTCAGATGCATTCGCAGCTTCTCAGGGTGATCACAGTGGGGATAAAAGAATGCTGAGGAGAGAAGATGGAAAATATACAGCACATATATAGATTTTTCCTGGTCCTGACAGGGGTCTTATGATTATTTTATAATTTTATTTCTATGAATCTCATAGACGCTGGAGAGACTGATCCTCTTGCTGAGGTGGACTGGTTAGTAATTTAAGAGGAAATTTGTTCTTATCGTGAGGGATAAATGTGGTCGTTTTTCATAAGAGTATGGCAGTTACTGAGGAATTATGAGCAACTCTAATTCCCTGGGAATTAAATATGTCTACTGAGCAAGATGTGTGCCCTGCCAGTCCGAGCAGGCAGGGCTGTCCTGGCAGAGGGGAGAGCCATGCCGCTGCCTTGCCCTGCTTCAGCCCTGCTCCCCGTGGCAGCTACTGGGCAGCCTGTGAGGCGGGGGATGGAGAGATGCTACTTGCAGCAGCGTGCGTTGCCTCCAGACCCTGCTTTTGTGAAAAGCAACTGAAAGAAAGGCGTTTCTCAAAGAAACTTATTTAAATTTTAAAAAATAAAAAAGATTTTTTTTAAAAAAAAGGAAAGAAAAAGAAAGGTAGGATTTCCATCAGTCTGCAGAACCAGGAAGGAGCCCGGACAAATCCTAGGTGGGACCCTCTGCAGCTCCCACGAGGGCAGGTCTCCCCCTGAGCGGGTATGGAACACCTCCTGTGTTTAGGATTCACAAGCCACATCTAGATAAACTGTTATTGCATTTAAAAAGTCAGGCTCTAGTGGAGCTGGGAGTTCACTTCTGAGGCAGATGACGGGAAGAAGCAGCCCTCTCATGCATGTGACACGCAAGCGTTTCTGCCTCATAAGCAAGAGACAGCCAAAGCTATAAATTTTGTAGACAAGCAAAAGAACCCTGACAAGCTATTTGTAGGCAAAATATACTATAGTTGGGTTTTTTTTAAATAATATTTTAGCTTTTGTTCATATACACTTTCTGAGTGACCTGTATTAATTTTTCCTGTAACACTGAATAATTAATTCTGACTGAGAAAGCTGGCATTACAGACTGCAAGCTTCAAGCATCAGTGCAATCTGAAATGGACTCTCTAATATTCATCCTTTATTTATTTCTGCCTTTAGCATTCAAGCAATGCAGTGGATAATTCAGAAGAATATATGATCAAATGCAGCTTTTGAGCAAAGAGGGCAGCTTGTGATAACTTCTCTGCTGAAATAACCTTTTGTGATTTCCCAGACTGTTGTCTGCCTTTAACTCTACTTTTTAATTTGACTCTGAGCTATAAAAAATACCAACCTTATCTGCTTTACACTTGTATAGAAATCCATATCTTCAGAGTGTTATAGAAATATTGATTAATCCATTCTTGCTACGTATCTCACTGGGTGAAGCGAGACAGAAAAACTGGCACCTGTCTGACCTGTGGCATGCAATGCACTGACAGTCATCCTCGTGATGTGGCAGCCAGTGGACTGGGTTAAAACCTGTCATTCCAGCTTCTTGAGGGAGAAAGGTACTGTTGGGGGGGGAGGGGGGGGAAGTGTATCAAAGCTCATGAAGGGACTGTTTCAGTCTGGAGTGCTTGGTTGTTCAGGTGGTTCAGGTACCCACTTTCAGAGGAACTCACATTGCACTGCACTGCTGCTTCAAAATTTAAAAAAAAATCAGGGCTCAAAGTGCCGGCCCTTCGTGGACATCAGACAGCTGAAGGCTGAGCAAGGTGCTCATCCAAAAGGTTGGACTGAACAGTGTGAAGAGTTGAGTATAAATAGATTCAAGGGTTTATGTGGTTACTGAGGATTTTGCAATGTGGCAGCTGAAGCGAAATCTAAACTTTTTTCTATGTGAGAAAACAGTGAGATAAAGAGTAGCATGACATTAACAGCCCTCTGTAATTGCCTTTTCTGGTGAAATCACAGTTGTGGCACCAGTGTCCCCTCTGCAGAAACCTCACCTGATGGATGCATCAGGAAGATGCCAGCACTTTCCAAATGTTGGTATGGAAAAGGATGTCAAAAAATCGTATTTCTGACACAGGTTTCTGTAACATGCCAATACAAAACGAAGATACTCTGTCAAAAACAAATCCTCATCAAGTTTATATGTAATCTTCATGGTGACCTCTCTACCTCATTTGCTGGGATGTCACTCGAGTGTGGTGGCAGGTGGCTGTCATGCTGACGAACGACGTGTGCTCTACAACCTGTGAGCTCTCCCTGGCACGTAGCATTGGGCTTGTCACGCTTTCGCGTGTCAGAGCATTAGGATTTGATATGTCATCCTAATAGCACAGCATGAAAACATGTCAGCTGGATTTGTTCAAGTGTCAGGCAGGAAGAGGAGAGCAATGATACCGAGAGCATGGTAAGTACGTAAAAAGCATAAGAAAAACATATGCATTATTTATCTATTAATCTCTAAGTGAAGTAAGAGTAGAACAGAAAATGCCTTTCGTCTAACTTCAAAAGGTATATCCTTTCCCCGGGAACATATCTTTTTTGTCCCTCACTTCTTTCTTGGCTGTTTCTAGCTTCTTTTAGACTGACAGTGTTTCAGGAAAGCACGCATGCATGGGCTGCCTTAAACACGGGTTTAAAATTTAACCAAGTGGTGAAGCAGAGCCTGTAAGTTCCAGCACAATATTAACTGCCACAAAAAAAATTTCCAAGTACTGTCTTGAGGGGTTGATCCTGTGACCCCCTGAGGGACACTATTTTTTTTTAAGAGGAAATAAAATCACAGTGCTAAAAATTACTGCACATCAGAGCTGTTCAAATCACTGCAGGTGAAGTTCATGTCAGCAGTTACTCACCTGTTATTTCCAAGGGCTTGCGAGTTGGGTAGAAAAATCACCTCTATGATGGAGCTTTAAAATCTCAGTCCAAGCAAATTTCTTAGTTACGCAAATCAAAAGTAAAGAGAAATTATGTTGTAGAAGTGCCAGAAGTGTTTGAAAGTAACTGTTTCAAAGAATTATTCCATCAACTTAATTTGACCGTGCACGAGCACTGTGGTGAGCTGGTATGGTACGTTGAGCTGTTAGCGCGCAGTATAGAAACGTAAACTGCTTATATCTGTCATTGGCAGATGGTTCATTTCATAGAATACCATCAGGAAGTGTATTAAAAGATAAAAAGAAATCCAGAAAGTTTCTCAGGGGGCTATGGGTTTGAGTTGCAGAGGCCATGAATCTACGTAGGGCAATCAAAACGACAGCTGGTAATTCATGTTTCTCTCTAATTGCAGAGCTTGAAATGACTTTTGCCTGTCTTACTTATGACTCTTACTTTTTGTATATGTTGTTAACATTATTATTTACACTGCTCTGTTGGATTTAAATTATTGTTCATATGCAAGAGTGAACAATTCCTCTGGTGGAGAGGTTGAGAGAAATTCGAGGTGGTGATGTACCTTCGTATTATGCCACAACAGCTTAACGAAGCAAGAAAGCGCTGAGTGGTATGGAGCCTTAAATATCAAGGCTGTAAGAGTGAAACCGTGTCAGGAGCAGTATCATGTATCTTTTAAGGAGTTACAAAATTTGGTTTCTTTTATGTTGGCAGTCCGGCGTTCCTGAGTTGGGATAACGTTTGTATTCACTCCCCTATTGATGAACACAGCACCCCAGCTGGGTCTCTGAAAGGCAAAGTTTTCCAGTGTTGATCTTGTAATCTTGTTAATTAATAGGTTTGATACAGATCTAATAATCTGAGACATTTTATCCCACGCATATTATCCCTCTGTTGAACATTTAATCTGTTAGTAATGCTGGGGAGACTTACCAGAAACAAGAGGAGGGGAACCCCCAAAACTGAATGTGAGGGATGTGGAGAAGTTTTCTGGTACAAACTCTAGAGAGTTAAACTGTGATGAAAACAGCTTGTTCTCTGGAGTCTTGCGGTGGCGATAACAGAAACTACTCCTCTATCCTATGGTGAAAAAAGTCTTAATTATCTGTTTTCTTTTTTTCTTCTGTAGAGAAGCTGGTTTGTTCTACTAGCAGAGCTAGGCAAATGGCTGTTTATGGCCTCTGTGGAAGCTGAAAAGAAAAGCCTCAAAAAAAGTCATCTTTTCAAAGCGGTTGGCAACATAAAAAAGTTGAAAATTAATGTGTAGCTGCAGCTAATGGGCCTTACAACATCTTGAATTCTCCTGCTGGGAACTGAAGACACTTGCAGAGGGTGGATGAGCTATTAATATTTGCACTAAATTTAATTCTTGCAGTTGTAGTCTAAAGAAAATGTCAGCATCATTCCAGCTTTTCCCCTTACTGAAAGAGCTGGCATGGGAAAGCCAACACCGAAGTAAATGGGAGATTAGATATTAAAGGCAATATTTTCTTATCTTCTTAATATTCAGTTATGGTGCCTGATCACCTCTGGAAAACCTTTTATTTGAAGTTCCACAGTGATGCAGATAATTTCCATAAGGTGTATTATCAAAACTCAGTGCCAGCAGGCAGAAAATTGGACAGAAAGACTTCACTTACCCACTCATAGTTTTAAGTTTCTTTTTTTCTGCTCAGTTTACCTTGGAACAATGCACTTCAAAAAACTGCAGCCCTGACATGCCTCAGGGTTGATTAGTCACTGCTGCATGATGACTGACAAATCACTAGGTTTTCATCAATTCAATTCATTCCCTCGAATGAATTCTCTGATAAAGGACTACAACCACCACACTAGATAAAGTTGTTGTTAAATGCATGCAAGGGACAATTCAAACATGTATCCTTGTTTTTTTGGGAGGACAGTCTTCAAAACAAAAAGATATTCCAAATTTTTAAGACAATAACCCTGGCACAAACTTCTTTAGTTGACCTGTATGCTTGTATTTTTCCCCCAACAAGGATCCAGGATTTCATCAGTCATAGTGTTTGTTTATAAAATTTTTCTAGAACTCAGTGCTGCAAACCTTCAAAGTCAAGAAATGAATGCAAACTTGGAAAATGTGAGCCACAGAGAAAAATAACCCGTCAGGGACCTGAACCGTGCTAACCAAAAGTGTCAAGAACGATTGTTAGTAGTTTCCTGAGCCTGCAGAAATCCCATGGGTGGAACAGGAGTGGGTGCTTCAGCTGCCAGTACAATGAGAGTTACTAATGCTGGGTGCTAGAAAGAAAACCAGTAATGGTGGTTAAAAATATAAAAGCACAGAAAAGGTGTTCAATTTATTGTCATCTTTTTTTTCCACTTGCAATGGAAAAAAAAAAAACCCTCACCCCCCCACAAATTGATATTCTGATTAAACCTGAGGACACCTGCCTCTGGTAATGATGGAATTAAGCAAACAATCCTTTCATTGCTAAGTTCTCAAGTCTTTATATAACTCCTCTCATAGTCTTCTTTGTTATCGCAGTATCTGAAAACCTTCCATTTAAACAGTGGGACTGATTTCTCTCGTAAGATTGTTTCTTTACTTCTTTTTAGAGGCAGGCATTTAATTGCCTTGGGTGGTTGATGTTTATAGGTTTTATTATCTCTTCAGTTTTTTAAAAAGGCTCAATTATTAACTGAGTATTTGTTTGGGGAAAAAACACTATTGAAAAGACCCCACCGAGCCCAGAAGCAGAGATAGTTTTGTAAGTCATGTGGTATAAAGTTATCGCTATAGAAGTTTCTGGCTGGATGGGCACAGTGATTGAAAAGGCCTGAGATGGTGGCAGTAAGGGCACAGTATCATTAGAAAGGTCTGTGTTACTGGGAAATGGCAATAGAACACTGTGAACCTGCTGGAATTGTATGAAGAGTGAAGATCCAGTGTGGCTGCAGTGACAAAGGTTGGGTCAAACTCTTTACCCTTGGTGGATTGCCTCCAAGCAAGGCAGAGCTTGGAAGTGCTACTATGAGCATCGAGGGCATTTGACTTCATTGATTAACAACCTCTTCCAGATCTGTGTGGGCTATAATATTGATGTGTCTGAAATCTGGCACATGGTATCTTTATTCGTACTTCATTACACAGGTCTTCCCAACGCCAGCTGAAATAGCTGGTATGGGTACAACTTCATTAGGTGTGGCAAGTCACTTAAGCAGTTTTGTTTACTTGCCCAAATATGGGGTTTGGTTCAGCTTGCACATAGGTCGTCTTGGTGAATAACAGACTTCTGATATGTGGGGGGGTTCCAACTCATTAGGCTTCCTTTGAACGGCTTTCCAAATAAGATACTTGCAGAAAATCACATATGAATTACTTAAAAAAATAAGGCATTTTCTCATTTTTAGAGTTCCCTGATTTTCCAGGGAACTGTCATATAGTGAAAAGAACACGCAAGGAAAGCTTGTTTCCCTGAAACCATAAAGTTCTTGGAAGTTAAGTCATCAAAAGATTTTCTTGTAGTATTAAATGTGTTAGGGCAAATTTGGATGCTGTGTGACGAGCTCTAAGGGTGTGGATCTCTGACCCAGAGACTGTGAGGGCAACCCTGAGTGCCCTGAGTGATGGTGACCCTGCGTGGAGTTGACCCAAAACCTCCTGAAACCCCTTCTGACCTGAACTGCTTTGTGACTCTGTGTCCAACCAATATGAAAGAGGTGTTACCGTAGCGCTGAACCCCTGTGTTCGGGTGGACTAACTAGATTCAGAAAATGTTAAATGTTATTCCACTTTGTCAGACTGTTGATATCTGAGAGGTAGGAGCTTTTGATTGCAGGAAAAAACAGCACCTTAAATACCAAAAGTTCGTTGTAGGACACGACCTGCTCATAGCAGAAGCAGAAACCAAGATAAAGCGGCCGTGGCCGTGTCTCCGTTCACGTGGTCAGGTTTCCATCAACCTGGTTACCTGGAGCTGCCCACTCCTCATGGGAGCCAATCCTCCCTGATGAGGCCGGTCTGCACCTCGTCCTTTTCCCCCTATTTCTACCCCGCCATGCCCACCCTCCCCCTCCCCCATGCATGGCCTGGTTGCAGTGCCCGGTGGTGGGGTTGGCAGGGTGCCACCAGCTGATGAATGTCACGGCAGTTTTGCAATGAGCAGAAAGGACATTGATTTACGTGTCATGTACGCATGGAAAAGCAGAGAGCATGTTTGCAGTGTGATGGAATGTTCTCCTGTCTGATTAGTACAATACTGGTATTTTGCTAGAGATAAGTATTTTTTTTGATATGACAGCTCTGGGAGGTCAGCATGCTTCCTGCTGCAGATTGCTTTTTTCTTCTTATGTATTTTTTTCCTACTACTTTTTTTTTTTTTTATGGGTTTAGGTGTTTGTTTTTTTTTTTCTCTACTGCTTTTCACATGTTTCAAATAAGAATTCACGCTTCAGGTGATGTGCACACCTGGGACTGAGTTGGAATTGCCTCAGTAACAGATAAGAGGAAATGCAGGAAATAATTGTCTTCTTTTGATACCTCTCCTCCTTCATGCGCCCCTCTCCCAAAGAGGAAGCAGCAAAGGCTTGGAAGGAAAAACACAGGCTGCACCAATCTGCAGCAGAGACAACAGAGAAAATAGCCTCTTCTCAATATTTTTGCAGTTTCCAGGAGGGATTCCCCCGGGTATGTGACTGGAATAGAGGGTTGCTGAGCTTCGTCACTCCCCTGCTACCAGATATGATCCCATTGCCAAGTTTTGCTGCTTCTGCATTAATGAGTGCACAGTGATGTTGGTCCACGTGATGACTCTGAGAATTCTAGATTTTGTGCTGACTCACTGGGGTGTGTGTGTACATGTAGAAACAGCAGGACTATAGAGATGTTTGTGTGTGTGGGTGTATGTGTGTACATATAGGTGTGCATGTACATATATGCATAGGTATGTATGTGCACATCTCACCTACAGGATGTAATTTCAGTGAATTTTTAACAGTTGGAAAGAAACCTGATCAATAACAAATGGCTTGCAAGGCAAAGTCAAAACAGTAAGGAATAAAACGTGTCAGCACTGAGATTTCATTCCTATTTTAAGTGTTTTCTGTGCTAATGAAGCCTGGATGAAGCACTTGGTCTCCAGAAGTGTGGAAACTGCCAGGAGACCCATCCCCAGAAGCCTAACTCACCCCTGCCCAGGGATCATGGGCTGCTTGCTCTGGAAGGGTTCTGTGTAGATTGCCTCTTTCATTGTGAAGGATGCTCCTTCTCCACTGAAGCCTTTTTGGGTGTTTTCTTTGGTTGGTGGGGTTCTTTTGACTTAGGAGAGATGTGAGATCAGCAGGGAAGGGCAGGTGGCAATAAGGGCTGCAAAGTTTCATTCATAGCGTGGCTGTATCGTCAGGAGGGAATTCAAGACACCGACAGGAAACTTTAGAGCAGGACCATCTCTACTGTGTGCAATGGAAGGATGTATTTGCTCTTCTGCATCGTCTCAGCTCAAGCAATGTGAGTGATTGTGCTGAAGGCTCCCTGGAAGTACTTAGACACTTGACGGAGTCTGGCTGGTGCATAAGTACGTGGTTAGGTAGGGGCCTGATATAGCAAATACAGAATTTCTCTGAGGGCAAGAGCTGTGTAGTAAAATATTGCCTGAGGTAAATAAAATTATTTCTTATGAGCATTTTAGCTGTTGTATGATTCCAGTGAATAAAACCACTAAGATGCTGATAAAGATTTTCTTCCTTTAGGTGATATTTTACGTCAGTTGCTCTGATAGTCATTCATTAACTTTTTATATTGCTTTTACTAAACTCATTTTCTTTTAAGGGATATTTTCAGTGCAATGTAGTATGTTCTGAATATGTCAAGGTGGGGTGCTTTTTTGGTGTTTGTTTTTTTTTTATTTGTTTGTTTTCTGTTGTTTTTTTTTTAAGCCCAGAAATAGCCTTTATTTTCTCCAAATAAGGTGATCTTTTTTCTGCCTATGAAGATTAAGGGCCGAAAGTGCTCTGCCATGAAGCCCTGTGTTTATATCCACAGGTCAGATATCACAGCAATCCATCATGTGCATTGCACATTACGGCCAAGTCCTGGGGTCTGCTGAGCAGAGGTTAAGTTCGTTACACAGTGACAAACTGTGCCCCGTTGTTGTGTGCCAGACTCACCACTTTGTCTTCTGCAGATGAGGAGAAGCTACCTTAGGTCTGCTCAGTGCTCATGAGCATACTGAGTTTAGTTTCTGTGGTATGGCTGTTTATATTTTGCCATGCAACCCTCTTAAACCAGCCTGGTAAACTGGTTTTGCTGCCAGCTGTCTCGCCCTCGTACAACTGCAGGTGTAATGCCCGCGGGCCAGCACCAGCCTGACCTTGCCGCCCTTACCCAGACCTCATTCTTCATGGGAAAGCAGTTGTGTAAGAGCAACATCCAAAGATATGTCAGACAGGATAACACTTTAAACCCTGAATCTCAGCATCATCAGCTAGGGGATGTCTTTTGCTAGAACAAGCTTCTCTTTTCTACAAGTTATTTCATGTTAGACTATATGTTGGGGTTTTTACAGCACCTTTGCCATTGCTGGGGTTTTCCCACTGGTTCACCCTGCTTACCTCCTCCTGTTCCCAGATCTTCACATATAAGAAGAGTTTTCCATATGAAAATGATTAAATTTGCTCTAGAAATTTGCTGTAGAAATTTTAATTTCTTCAATGGAAATTAGCCCTGGCTGCCCAGCCTGATGGACCGTAGAGGCAGAACATCACAATGCAATTCTCTCTTACAGGATGGGGAGGAAGAAAGAAATAATCTTGTCTCCTGAAAAGGTGTGGGGAAAAAAAATTCTGTATGAAATGGCTTTTAGTCCTGAGAACGTTTCACTATATCAAGAGCTTCGCTACTGCAAGGTTCAGCGGCTGTCACAGATATTTACAACCTGCGAGCAAGGAAACCATTGCAGATAGAAGGTGGAAAAAAGTACAAGTGCATAAATTTAGCAAACGCACATCTGACCGACTGCGGGTGCAACTGCAAAGCACGGTTCTCTGAAAGAAAAGAAAAAAAAAAATAGTCAGGAAGAAATACAGGCAGCATTAGTCTCTCACAATGGATGCTGTGACATCACCTTTCTAACACAATTGCTTTTTATTTCACTTTAAAAGACTTTGGCTTGGCTGCCAACAGGAAAAATGAGTTTTTTAGGAAGAAGATTGTGAAGATGCTGTGATTAATTTTGAGGCAAATCTCAGACCTTTTTTTGAAGAAGTTTCTATTAAGCAAGATCCTAATTTTACACTTTCCCTTCTTTCCCACATTTTCGCCTTGGGATATAATCAGAAATTCCAAGTATTAAAAAATGCCGGTCCCAGGTTTTCCAGCTAAAGGGAGCAAACAGGACCACCCAGGATGGATTAACATTTGTTTGATTCTTCTGGAGTCACTGTGAGCATGAACTCCATTTAAGTAACTGCCAGAGATGTAATTTACTATCTAATTGATAAGAGATATAGCATAGGAAGCTGAGACAATAAGAACAACTTCTACGTGAAATATTTTACCAAGAAGAAGCTACATGGGAATGTACCAGGGGCAGAAAATTGAGTTACAGCTTAAAAAGGTGAAAAATATTTCTTTATATATAACAAAATTCTACGTTTTTAAAGCAGCTTGGAAGGGTCTGGTGCTATTTATTTGTGAATGGGGGGGGAAAGGGGACTGACAAGCAGAACAGGCTGGAGAGGAAAAATGAAAAAGGAGTTGGAAGCTAAAGGGGAAGGAAAAGAGCTGGGGGGTGTGACTGGGGGAAGCAAGGAATGAAGAAATAGGTGGAGAGAGGCAGGGTGGTTTGTAAAGGAGGGAGCATGAGGCAATGGCTTTTCTGAGCTCTGGAGGTATCTTGAGTTATGAAAAGCTGGAAGATAGTTCGTGCAGGGCCTCAGGGGCACATCACCTGCCCAGGGGCAGGGCCAGGCATTATCAGGGATGCATTTGTGTCTCTGCAAAAGGTGTTTCTACTGCAGTGGAAAGTTGTTTCCATTTCATTTGTAAGCATCTTTTTAGGCGTTTGAGACCATCTCGATGCTGCTCCATGGAAGTGTTACTGCTGCGCGCAAGATGATTTCTCCCTTCTGTACGTGTTTTGTAAATGTAAGAAATCTGTTGCTAGATTAATTTCTGTTTCTTGCGTGCTG
>JAVJGJ010000062.1:52468637-52479747 GCA_035590215.1 Microhierax caerulescens
CTGCAGACACCCCAACCTGCCTGGACGTGGCTCTGTGCAGCCTGCTCTGGGGGACCCTGCTCTAGCAGGGGGTGGGATGGGGTGGGCTCCAGAGGTCCCTTCCAGCCCCCACCACGCTGCAATTCTGTGACCACCCAGTCTAATTCCAGACAATTAATAAACCCCATCATTTCTTGTATAAACCATGGTTAGCCCACACAGGTTACAAATACCAGCATTACTGAGATTAAGGATATTTGGAAAGGATTAAATAGTTATATGGGTAATAAGAATATTCAGTTATTTGATTAAGCAGGGTGAATTTACTGAAGGGACCCAAAATGCTTTTGTGTCAGAGTAGAACCATACCCCTGAAGGCTGAAATTAGGAAGATTTTTGCTGTGATTATTGAATGTTTGTCCACGGTGAGGTTTTGTTATACAGAACCAGCAAATGTGGGATGTGGGGAGCAGCTCGCCAACTAGGTACAGGGTGTGGGCGAGTTGTGCAAACACTGAAATAAATGCACAGTTGTCTGAGTACCTTGGAGAAACGGGTCATTCCAGGCAGAAATATTTTGCAATCGGGAATGCATTTATTACTTGTCCTGCTCCTACAAGGTAAGGAGATTTGGATATGGGTGGTTTGATCAGTGCTGTATTGTGCTGCATAAGAGATTCCTTTATAGGAATTGGGAAATTATCTCTGGAAAGCTTGACACAAAAACTCAGTCACATCCAGTCATCAGAAAACCCGAGCGAAGCATCTGTACACAGGTTGAAAAGGACTCTTGTATAGATACGGTAGTCCATGAAGTGCTAACTAAAAAAAAAGAGAACATGCATCAAATATCACGATGTATTTAAATTAGCAGGCAAGTCTTTTTACCTAATTGATTAATTATGAAGTGGCAGGCTGCATTGGGTAAATTAATTATGAGAAGGAAAGACAGAAGAAAGTGAAATACTGTCGCTGTTGTAGCAGTATTAATTGTTCTCCATCTGTCTGTGGAAATTAAAGTGAAATGGGAGAGACCAGATCTCCTGGAACAAGAAAAGAGAGCTCAAAAGGTTGGTTCTTAATATCAGAAATAATCATTAAAATTTTGAAGTTCAGAAAACATGCTACTGCTAATAAGGAGTAAAAAGCAAGAGCTGAAGCAAGTCAAAATGGTACAGCCATAATTCTGTAAAATTTCAGTAGGTGAGGGAAATTTCCCCAGAGGGGGACAGTGTTAGCTCAGCTCTGCATGGCCATTAACCCTCAAGCTCCTGCCGGGAGGGGTCTGGAGACTGCGGGGTGCGATGCTGAGCTCTGCAGAGCTGGCTCCCACAGCCAGCATCCTGGGCTCCGGAAACACAAGCAGGTGTTTTGTCCCTTGGATCTGCAAATGATAATATTAAAAATGGATGGAAAATTTAAACTGAGAGCTGGCTTTGACACCAATAGAATATGCATTCATGCTTAATCAAAAAAGAAAAGTACAAAAGTCTTTTTTACCTTACTAAGGGACAGAGTTCAGAAGCTCACTGAGATAAATCAGTGTTAGCTTTGTTAACTTTTTCACTGTTGACCAAAATGTAAAAACAAAACAAAGATATTCACTGGCTGTGTAACATCTTAATCAGACAGCCTCATTAACAGAGATTATCCTGTTTCTTCCTAATTGCTTCCATTCATTTAAACAACATGTCTTTAGAGACAAAAATTTTCTTTAATCTGAGAACTGAGGGGCAAAGCCCTGGCTGTAATGAAACTGCATTTAATCTTCTCTTTTATTGTGATGGCCTTATGATTAGGTGGAGTTTGGGGTGTGGATACAGCTTGTGGTAAAAAGTACGTGACAACTTGTTCACAATTTTTGTGGTTCACATGCTACAAGAATAGGCTTTTTAAAAAATGTAAAGCAGCTCAGCATGGTGTTCATCAGCCATGCTACCTCTGCATGTGGAGAGCACTGCCCCCCATTTGAGGTGATTTGGGGGTGATCCTGCTTTTATACTCTCCCAAGGGCTAAATTTGCAAATGGGGTTTCTAATTTGGAATTTAAAAATGTGTACCTCATTCACAATTTTTTTTGCTTGCAGCTCATAGGGAGCTGAAGGCAGCCTACTTATCCTTGGGAATGCAGTTATCCTACGGGAATCCAAGGGTTTGGTTGGTGCTAGCCTCCTCGTTGCCTTTTCGGTCCCTGCCCTGATTTTCCATGGCTGTTGAGAGCCACTAGTGAGCCATGCTCGTCACCTTGACAAATCCACAGTACAAGATAAACCTGATTATGGAGATTTACGTGAACTAGCCTGTAGAGAAAAGCCTGTAGAGGCTTTTTTTTCCTCCCAGATTTTTGATATCACTTCTTGACATCACACCTTGTTGGTGGTGTTAGTATTTAAGCACTGTGTCAGAGGAGAACGGCCCTGGGAAGTCTCCCTGGGACTAAAGGGTGCCTAAAGACATGGATGTGGGACAAAGAGCCTTTACCTCCTACTAGACTGAAGGAGAAAAATAAAATTTTTAAAATAAGTTTATGGATGTTTACTGGCTAATCATTACATCTATATACCTAACAGAGTTGCTTAGCAAAAACTCTAAAAGCTGTATTCCAGGTTTCCATTTTGTTGATGTGTTCACATACATCAGATATAGTCTTTCCTAAGCAGCATAGCAAAGGTACCTAAACAGCTTCCAAAAAGATTAGATTTGAGGTTTCTATTCAAGAAAAAACTCTTTACGTGGCATATATTTACTGATCCCATAATTTTGTGACAAAAACTTTGATGCTATGAGTAAAAAAAGGCAATTGCTCAATATGATGGAGAAAGTTAGAGAAAACATGGAAAAATAAAAGAATTTAAAATCAAAACAGCCAGGAGGCAAGAAAGATGCAGATGTGTTCCCCAGCTGTGTTAGTTTTCAAACTGGTCATTACCCTCTGGCCCACTATTCCACAGTGATCACTAGAATATGAAAGTCAGAAAATTATTTTTCCTAAGGTATGAAAAGAGATGCAAGGCATTTAATCCTTCTGAAGTGAGCGAAGGATAAGACTACGTTCCCAAGAAAGTGCAGCTCAGCTGTATTGCAGTGACAGCAATTGTGCAGAGCTATTTTGTCCATAGAGTCCCTCTATTCCATAAAAAACAGAAACCTGAAGCCCTCTAGTGCAGGGTCTAGTATTCTGCCCCTTCACCTGGGTGCTGCAATGGGGTACTTTGACCAAAATCACTGCATTCAGGAAAGGAAATATCAGTTATGCAAACTAATACGTATGTGTTGCTATTTAAAAGGAAATAAAAATTCTGCATAATAATACTCAGTCTCCAGAAGAATGTCTGAGGAGATTATGGCTCAACTTGCTATACTTTATTCTTCCAGTTTCTGAAGTTACACAGAGGGGAATGATTGAAAGACAGGAGAGTTAAAACTCTCCAGGACTTGCAAGACACCAGCCCTGATGGTTGTAGTTTTAATTCTCTTTTGGACAGAGATGCAGCATGAAGAAGATGCATGTTGGTTACAGACAAGGAGTTATGACACCAACAGATGTGTGGTATAACTCATAGTGGTCAGTTTGGTCAAATTGCTGTGAAATTCTCATATAAACAACAGAAGGCAGGCAATTTCCTTATAATTTCAATCAGAGCAAAAGTTCCCTTAGAATCAGAATTCCTCCGAACATTGGAAATTCATTTGATTTCTAAACCGTGCTGCTGCGTTTAATATGTTCACACTAAGTGGTTTTCTTGAGGTATGTGTGCACACATGCAAGTTTGGCGGCCTTTTCTAATAGGGTTGTGCTCAAGATTACAACAAATAGCATACTTCAAAAGTGACTGAAAAGCCCAGCCTGCAATTTCTCTCTGCAGTGGCTGAACAGGAGTTTTTCATTTCATACATCATTTACAACTTGCTGCAGTGATTCTACAAAGCCAGTACACATCCTCCGGACTAAGCAAAGAGAAGTAAATAGAGTTATTTTTTTGTTTGGTTAGTTGCTTTTTTTTTTTTAAGATCTCGGTTGTCATCATTATGCATGTTTGACACTAATTATATTTTACTATGCCTCACCAAGTTGCCCAGAGCACTGTTTGGGACTTGGATATAGAATTCAGATCATTAAATTTCTAAAGTCAGTCTCGTAATTGCACCTTTTCCCATTGCATGTGTATGTACCCGCCAGCCTGCCATGAACGGGGGAGACTGGCATGTCCATCCATCCAAAGTCACTTGTCTCCTTCCTCACATCACACAGCAAACCTGCTTCTTTCTCATGTGCCTTCCCCGTTTTGGCTTGATGGTCTCCTCCCTTTACTTGTGTAGGATGCTGCAAGGTACTAGTGTCATTGACGATTTTATAGGGTTTATTTTACTGACATTGGTGGCAGTGAGAGAACTGGAGAGAATTCCTGGGCTTACTTGTGATGAAGTTTTCTTCGAAAACTGTTCATCCTTCTAAAAACCCAACTTGAGATATTTTTAGCAGCTGTGTGTCTTTGTAGGGAGCTTTCAGCAAACTCCGTCTTAAAGCACCTAAAACAGGCACTATGATATTTTTCTACCATTAATTTGCATCTAACAACAGAGCTTAAAGGTTATCTACGTTTGGGGATCTGGTTTAGGTGATTCCAATAATTATGAAGGTACAATGTTTTACAATCCATTTTAATCTCCATTTCATCTGCAAAATGAGGCTGGATGTGCTCTCTCTTAAGATTTTTCTCCTGACAGTGGCACAAGAATCTATAGAATTGTTTAGGTTCAAAGAGACCTTAAGATCAAGTCCAGCTGAGAAGGAAGCGGTGTCCACCTCTTCGTGTCTCAGAACTGCTCTTGCTCAATGGAGACTGAAGGAAACATGATACAGTATACAGTTTCAATAATTTTAAAATCTAAAATATCCTCATCCTGTTTTGCTGTTGCAGCCCTGTGCTCCCCTTTTTCACCCAGCTTGTGGCTGTTTTTTTGCCTGCTCCTGGGACTGCCTTTAGTTTCCTCTTGCTTATTACTGGGGAGATCAGAGTCTGTCCTCAAATGAAATGGTGTTGTTGTTGTTGTTGTTGTTGTTGTTGTTGGTGATGATGATGATGATGATGATAATAATAATAATAATAATAATAATAATAATAATAATAATAATAATAATAATAATAATAATAATATATTGTCATCGTCATCATCATCATCATCAACTCTGACTCCAACACATCTAGATACCATTACTGTCAAACTATACAGATTTTAATAAATTGGCCAGCTTTCAGCATTCCCTTTATCAGATTTAGTTGAACTTTAACTTCAGTCGTTTAAGATTTGATTATTACTTTCAGGGCATGTTAAAGTGGGTAGTAATTATATCTATGTAGTACAATATAGGAATCTTGATGGATTTTAAAGACAATTTCCCAGTTTCCCCACTTTAATTAAAGAATTACTCTAAATCTATCTAAGAGGCTATTATCTTTGAGTGGTGATTTAGTATTTTGTCCCTTCCTCATGCAAGCAATAAATTATTTGGAAGGCAAACATTTGCAGGTAAGCAAGGAAGTGAAGCAGGTTGAATCATTGCTCAGAAATGGAGCAGAAATTAAAAGAATTGTGAACTGATTGCAGTGAAATTGTCTGCTTGATTGCCTTTCTTCTGTGTGGCTGAGAATTGCAATAAAACTGGGAATACAGCAAAGATTAATGGTTTTGCAATGTTAGCTTTCTTGTAAAAGTGGATGAGTCTTTGGACAGATAGACTCATTCATGTTTTCACCTGAGGAGAATTTTACTGAAAGGTTATCTACAGAAGTGAGAAAAATTAATAAAGCTGTAACATATCCAATGCTGTAAGCCTACTAAAACAAAGGGCAAGTCTGGTTTGAGTCCAGCTGTGGCTGCGGCTCATGTAGAGATACCAAAACTGCTGCCAGCTGTGCTGGTTTAGTGAGTAGCAGACAGTCTATTAGTTGCAAAAAATGTGTGTTGGGTTTTTAAATATAATTTTTTTATATAGGAAAACAAAACAAAAAAGTCTGCATGTTTGGATCTGTATCTTTTTTTTTGTATGTCAGGGATCACTGGATCCATTGATACCACAAAACTGGGAGAACTTGTCCAATGAAGTTATTTATCCTCATTTGAAAAAGCTAATCTGAAGAAAATTCAATTAATAGAAAAGTTTTTCAATGCTCTTTTAATTATTTTTTTTTATGTGTGTGCTTGGGAGGCAGTATAATATGGTGCATTTCATTCATCTTCCATCTGCATTAGAAATGCAGTTGTTAGTGTTTAGACCCACTGGATTTTAACAGACCTTAAGAATTGGGGAGAACACTGAATAAAGGATGACTAGAATGCTAGTAGGTTACGTCATCTTTGCATTTCTTTGCCTTGAAAAGGAGGGCCTGTTTGTCTTTATTTCCTAGTCTTCTGTTCTACTTTTTACGTACAACAAGTAGAGACCTTCCTTTGCCTTTAGGCTTGACCATTGTAGTTCCCAGAACATTCTGAAAACCAGTAATGATTTTAGGCTTTTTAGCTTCATTTGTTCTGAAAATCACTACATAATAATTGTGTTTTAGGGGAAACTATGGAATGGACATATGGCCCTCCTGCTGGGACGAATGACACGCTAAGAATACTTCAGGAAATTAAATGGAATATTTATTTCTGGTTTTAATCTATACAAATTTATTGTCATGTTATCTTTGGGAAACTGGTTAATCTAAGTGATAAGACAGACAAGAGGAAAAAAAATTCTTTTTGTTTTGTATTGAATACCTTCACTGTGTTTCCTAACTGCTCTCTCCAGAGTTCTATGTTTAACCCCACCTTTTGCAATTTTTTCTTAAATATATGAACTGTACTGGTTGCTGTATTTTGAAGCTTTCTACACCACAGAGAACTCTGTGTTCATCTGAATTTCTAGCAAATAAGAGACCAATGTTATCATTAAAGTAGGTGATAAACAGAGTAAGAACCATGACTCATTGTCAGTTTTTCATGGATAACTCAACTACCTCATCACTGAAAAAAGTCCAAATAGCTTTTGTCTGTATCACATCTCAAAAAGCAGAACGAAGCCATGAGTTTGTTGTACCAATGACAGCATTTGCTATTAACCATACTTAAAATTAGTGGCCCTCAAAATTTTGGGGTTAGCTCCCATAAGATCATAGAACTGGTTGAGGGGGAAATCTTAATCAGTGTGTCATTATGGTCTGGAAAACAACATGATACAGAACTTGCTAATGTGGTGAAATGGCTGTTCGCTAGAGTTTTTAAATTGGCATTTCTGAGCAAAAAACATCAGAAGAAATAGATCAGGCAGCTTTTCCGGTAGTGTTCATGTGCAGTAAGTGTGCATTGGTACCAGTATGAAAAAAAGATGTGCTTTAATGCAAAGTTTCAGAAACACTGAAGAAAAGAGACTTCATTGGGCACTTATCACCTGTCCATCCAGTGGCTGTTCAAGAGATAATTTACATGTCCTGTTCTCTGCATTGATTTGTTAGGAGGAAAGTTATAATCACGAAGAACCCACAGTTCCTGTTCACTGAAAAGAGAATCAATTTAAATCTTGACTGCTTAAGTGAGAAACAGCTTTTCTTAATATCTGGAACAATGAAGAATACAGGGTTTTGAACTGTTTTACTGTTTTAAATTAATAACTTCACATCTGCTTAAAAAGATAACACTGTCCTGAATAAAGCATGACTTTCTAGCTTTGTATAATGACTTTTTCAGATGATATTACAGAGAGCCATAGAATAGGAGATGAACCTTAATTAATACTCTTTCAATTACAATATCTTTCACTGCCATATTCTTCTAATATTCATGAACTAGTGGGGAGCTGGCTATAAATCTAATGACTAGGAAACTAAAGGAATATGAGAGTGCAACTCCATCTCCTCCTAGAGAAGACAACTATTTAATTCCTACCTTCCATGCATTATTCAAATCTTTGCTTTTAAAAGTATAGACAGCGATCCAAATTCTGCCATCGCTGATATACAGAAAATACATGACTATTAACATTTCATTGGAAGTTCATTTAAGTTTTGTTCAAGTTGCTTGATGGGAAACGTAGCCTTATCCGGATCACTTTCTGGGACAATACACAGCTGCTTTTGGCCTTTTTTTTTTTTTTTTTTTTTGCAGATGTTGTAATGACGGTGTATTATAACAGCTTTAGTGATGGTGGGTTTTAAGCTCTTTGAGAACCAGAGCTGGGGTTGTTAATATTACTGTTGGCAGGAGACCTGGTGGTACCAGGCTGTGTTGTTTGTTGTCAGATAATGCTCTTGCTTGTTTAAATTGAAAAAAAGAAGTCATAAAAGCGGCAGAATTAGTTTTTACCCAGCATGTTGGAAGGGATCAGTGCCACACACTCTTCCTTTTGAGGTGGAGTCCTGATACTTTAGCTTTTAGCTCTGTGTGTGTGTGTGTGTAACCTGTTGACCTCCACTCACGATGCTTTACCCACCACCTCTGACCCTGCTCTGACTAGCTTGCAGCTGATTATGGTGGAACCCAAAACAGGCCACGCTTGACCCTGAACTAAGAGATATATTGGATTTGAAAGAGTCAGAGAAAGCTTTGCTCTAGACTGTGTACAGGATGAAATAAAAATAAAATAATCTTTTCTCAGAAAATTGCTACAGTGACTTAGCAAGACATAAATTTGATTGTTACTGTTGGACTGTTGTTTTTGGTTTTTTTCCTACCCAAGCTAATTGCATTGAGTTGATGTAGCTGGCTCCATATAGTGCATATTCAGGATACTGACCTCAGACCATGCTGGCTAACCTTTGAAGGCCACTGCTGTTGGATGGCTCCTTGCCACCATCACTGCCAGCCCCCAAGAAGTGCAGTCCTTCTTTTGGGATAACTCACAGGATAATAGCCATTTCCCTGGAAAGGCTGCTCATGCATAAGCATATTTTCAGGTTCACACATTTGTGCTAAAAATCATGTTTTATAAAAGTTGGCAAGGCAAACAACAGTATATACAGTTGTTTTAATTAGCAGCTTTCCTTTGCTATTGCATCTGAGATATAAGATAAGAGAGTGCAGTCATAAAAAAGAATGACTTTTGAAAATGATTATTTGAAAAACATTTATTTAACAATAAATAAATCAAAAATCATGTCCACAGCTCCTGCAGTTTAAAAATAAGAGCTGACAAAGGAAATAAAGCTTGATAGTAACATATAAGTGTGAAAGAAACCACTTTTCAGATGACTACTCCAGAAGTCATTAACTTGCAATGTGCTGACAACATAGGAAAAATAACCTCACAGAGACTTTTAGTAGTTTTCCTAGTGAGTTTCAGGTAATGTCAGAGTCAGTTTAGGAATTTAATGCAACAATTATATCCTTAATTATTTCATATTACATTATCTAGGTGTTTTTTGTTGACTAGTTCACAAAATGTAAAACTCACTGTTCATCCCAAACATTAAGTGCCAATTACTTACATAATGAAAATTGATCCTACTTGTGATTTAAGATCAAACCAATTACCATGCTCCTGAGGTAACAGGATTTTTTATATTATTAAGCAGACACTATATTGTAAATTCTTTTCTTGCTTCTGAGTTTACTTGAATAGCCTATTCTTTGAACAACTACATGCACAGAACTACTTTCTCAGCAAAGATTGCCTGACCCTGTGATTAAATCAGGACCATCGACCATTGCCTGGACTGGCAAGCAACAGTCAATACCTGCTCCAAGTAGACAGTGATGCACTTTGATGGAGCTGAAGTGATGCAACAAAGTGGAAGCTGATTAATTATCTGGATAGATGGATAGATAGATAACCTTTTAGTTGGTGCATTTTATCTATTCTTATTTATGAGGTGGACAATGAATAGTAAAAAACACAGCTATTTATTTGTAGTGTTTTGAGACAAATCCATAATGACTGGAGCATGAGTGAGTGGTGCTGCATCATCTCAAGATGATACAAACAAGATGAGCAATTCCCTTCCCGCTGGCCACTCTTTAATAACATTAGCTGTGCATTCCCTAGAATAAATCATATCTTTTTTATCAAGAAGGGAATATTTTTCAGCAAAGGAAACACTGAATTCCTCAAATAATTTTTTTGTAATTTGTAGGGTTTTTTGTTTGGTTTTTTCTTTTTAATAAATGTGTCTCTAACCCTTTTCAGGATTAATGTGCACTTGTACTTGAGCACTTGGGGGCTCAGACCTTCAACATCCAGCATGTAGCATCTTTCATAAGTCAGCAATGATGGGGTTTGAGTCAAATTCTTCTATCATTTATTACTATTTCAAGTGTTTCAGTTTTTAAAGGACACAAGCATTAATTCTGGCTCGCTCGTACTACTTCCAGAGAAAGAAAACATTAAATTTGATAAGATTTAAGTCCAAGATGTGACTGGACAATAATAGATGATCTTATCTAGGCTCCCTTTCCCATGAAAGGCTGGACTAGATGATCTTTTGAGGTCCCTTCCAGCCCAGGCATGCAAGCTTTAAAAAGAATGAAAAAATATGTTTGGACATAGGAAATAATACCTAAACCAGCTTTTTCTTCTGTGCTCAGGTCCACTTTCTGTGCTGTTTAACCTCACAGTGCGGGTTCCCAGGAGAGACTTCTCAAACACCAGGGAAACGAGGATTTGTCAGTTTTACCCCATTTTGAGTTCTCAGTGCTTGTCTGACAGGTGACAGCATGGAGATGATGTTGCTGCACTCCCAGGTGAGAGGGACACAACAGGTTCTCTGCGGACCCCTTGAATTCCAAATGTGTTTCCCCGTCAGTTTGGAATAACCAGATTCCTTAATATTTAATTTCTTATTTAATTTTTTTTTTTTAAAAAAAGGTGATTTTTCTAGCTTAAGGGGATGAGCCAAAACATAGCTTTCCCAGAGGAATGAGTCAAAATATCTCTCTACTGTGTGCCTATATTGAATTAATCTACCATCATGACTTGTACTACAATAAGCATATCATAGAATCATACCACCCAGTCCCACCCCCTGCCCTGGGCAGGGCCCCCTCCCCCAGCCCACGCTGCTCCCAGCCCCATCCACCCTGGCCTTGAGCACTGCCAGGGATGGGGCACCCACAGCTGCTCTGGGCAGCCTGGGCCAGCGCCTCGCCGCCCTCA
>JAVJGJ010000062.1:52484110-52500165 GCA_035590215.1 Microhierax caerulescens
AGAAGAGAAGAGAAGAGAAGAGAAGAGAAGAGAAGAGAAGAGAAGAGAAGAGAAGAGAAGAGAAGAGAAGAGAAGAGTCTGAAATAACAGTCCTAAGTACTGTCACACAACAGAGATGAAATAATGGAGTTTGCTGTGTACTGTCTAAGGAGGGGAGGTTCTGTGCAACAGTATTTTAACTGCCCCTGCTTCCCTCATCTCCCACAAGCTGTGGTGTGTGACTGGGGTTGTGGCAAGCAGAAAGCTCTAGACACTATGGTTTAACACATAAACAAGTACAGTATAATTTCCCTATGTAAATAAAATCATAGTAATGAATTACTCATATTCTAGGCTAAAGTATGAATTCAAAAGATATGAAAGTATAAAACACGTTTTTCTGGAGACGTTTTAGAATATTTATGAAAACAATTCATAAAATTAAATCCCATTAGTTCTAGATTAGCACTTGACATTTGTCAGACTAATAACTTTTCTTTGCTAGAGGGGACACCCAGACTTTCAATAATGCTTAATGGGTTTTATTCCTGATATCTTTTTGGCAGTGTTATTCTTATTCTTACTTATACAAATGACACTGATCTGACAGGATTGCATTTTTATCTGGGATACAATCTTTAATCTGCCCTTTTCTGCCAGCTATATACATGCACATGTACAGTTGGCATATCCAGCTAAACTACTTGTGCTTTTTGTGTGCTCAACAGTCAGCTTAAACATGACAATTCACATCCATTAATAATAGCTAAATCATATATTTTTATGTCAATGCTGACAAAGTTATTTATATGGTTACCTGTGTGTTTGGAAGGGAAGATTGTCCTGGTGTGATTAATATATCACAAATGTTTATGAACCATATCCACTGGACTGTCATACACTATACCAGAGACAATTTTTATAGACGTTTTTTAAGATACATATCTTACTTCCCTGGGCAAACAAAATGCAGGAAGTAGCAACAGCTATATCAAACAGGTATGTTTTCTCACCTGATTTAAATGTTGTAATAGAGCAAGCTGCACACTTTGCAGATAGAAAAAACATTGATGTTTGTGAGTGTCAGATCAATACAATATCTTCTTTAAAATTACACTAAGTTGTCTTAGCTGGAAATGAGAATCTGAGAAGCATATCTTTACCACAGCCTGGTGTACACTGTGTTTCTACCCTGCAGGTTCCTGATTGCATGGTACCAATGATTAGAAAGCATATTATAAGAATGTCCTAATAGGAATCTCCTTACTAGATACTTACATCTTGTTACCTTAATTACTGTAGAGTTTTCCCCTTGCTATAACCTACTCCTTTACCTTCGGTCTCCTACCTAGTCACCTAGGCTGAATCTACAGACAGAAAGCACTCCCATCATACATGACTTACGCATATTTTCATAATTGTCAATAGAAAGTGGAACTACATTATTTACCTTGCCTTTCAGCTCTTTCTGCTTGGTCATTGAAGAAATGCTCATTTTCACCTGGGAGCATATTATTTATATGAGTGATTGCACTGACTTTGGACACAAAGGTAAGAAAATGCATTTGAGTTCCCACAAAAGGGTTGGAAACTGTAAGTGGACTAGCAGTAGGCAAAACCTTGCACTCAAGGCAGTAAAAAATGTGCCTCTGTGTCCATGTTCTACCATCAGCACTTTCTCCTCTGGCTTGAAATCAGCTCTAAAATGCAGACCCAAATGCCTTTCCAGGGAGAGTGGTGTCTGCCCGATGCCTTGGCTGGGTTTCCCTCCAGGTTACAGGGAAGGGAATAAGGTTTGAAGTGTCTGATCTACCAAATGTTGCAGCTGGATTTATTTTGGCATCTAGCCATTGTAGGTATGCACTAAACCTTGAATTTGTAGCACATTAATAAATAGTAAACTAACCTGGCATAAATTACCTTTAAAATAATGCACTTCACTGTGAACGTGGTTTGCAGAATCTTTCTCATAGATCTTCAAAACCATTTGAACTTTGAACTTCTGTGGCCTTAAAAGATTTAAATTAAGCAAAAGACAGGCTTAGCTAGCAACAAAACATCATAGTAAGAACTGTCCCCAGTACTGAGCCCTGGGGACCACCACTCGTGACCAGTGCCAGCTGGATGTAACTCCACTCACCACCCCTCTTGAGGCCCGGCAATCCAGACAGTTTTTTATCCAGGAAAGAGTGCTCCCACCCAAGCCATGAGCTGCCAGTTTCTCCAGGAAAATGCTTGTGGGAGATGGTGTCAAAGGCTTTACTGAAGTCCGAGTAGACAATGCCCACAGCCTTTCCCCCATCCACTAGGTGGTTCACAGAAGGAGATCAGGTTCATCCAGCAGGACCTGCCTTTCACAGACCCACCCTGGCTGGGTCTGATCCCCCAGCTGTCCTGCATGTGCTTCATAACCTTCCCCAGTGCCGAGGTCAGGCTTGCAGGGCTGTAGTTCTCCAGATCCTGCTTTCTGCCCTTGCAGATGCATGTCACATTGCCTGACCTCCAGTCAGCTGGGACCTCCCTGGTTAACTGAGGATGCTGATAAATGATTGAATGATTGATTGAAGATGATTGCAAAGAACATAAAAGTTTTACTTTTCTTGAAGAATCAAAAAAGAAATAGTGTCTTATCTTCCACTTCTATAGCCTCCTTTGGGTCAAGGCTTAGCTCAAAAGCTCTTTTGTAGAGATTTTCCTGTGATTCCAGTACTCTTTTGTTTGTTTTGGTTTGGGTTTTTTTTTCTGTCTCCAGCTTCAAAACCAGAGGCTTGCATATGGGCTTTCTACATGCCTTTGTTTTTTTGGATAAATATATTTATCTTTAGACTGGAAAATATGATTAGTGCCACAGTCTTGCTTCATAATGAAACATAATGAATTAAGCCAACTGATTTAAAGGCAAGATGGCGGTAATTTCAGTGTGTATGCAGTTCTGCAGTAGATAAGAAAAAAGGCTATGAAAGAGCAAAAAACGATAAGTTGTAGTAGATAAATTAAAATGAAAAAGATCAGCTTTTATGCAAAATAATCATTGTGTACATCATGTTTTCTTTTTTATATAGTACTTACCACTAAAAATCCACTGCTAGCTGCTATAAGAACATTTTAATAAAGGCTATTAAAACTCATGGCTGTGATATACAGTCTTAAGTATAAAAAAATATGGGAAACATTTATAGTGCTTATTACCATTTCTGGAATAATATTTTAAGATCTCTGACAGGTATTTCTCCTTCATTGGGATGCTTTTATTGGAAAACAGTGTTCCCTTGAGCCTTTTCTGAGAAAAGGAGCTGGGGGTCTTATTAAATAGGGAGGTACTTGGTGAGTTGAGATGCCTTCAGCTGGGCAGAATTTGAGCGAGGTGGGCCTGTGTGCTTCACTTGCACCCTCATCTTCCTGCTTCAGGAGTGTGCTCCGGTATCCTGGCTTTGCGAAACATGAGGAGTATCTCTAGTGGGCCACATAGAGGATAAAACAAGTAGGATAATCTAGATCGTGTTTACTGATTAACCATTGGACTGTGGGACATCAATGGAACACATTTGACCCTTCCTTTCTCTGGGCAGCACACATTAATGGCTGTTTAGTGGAGAAGCAGCTTTGGCTTGAAGTGCAAGCACTACTTAACGAGGTGATATGGTAGGAAATCACACAGGAGCTCCCAATAAGTGCACTGTTTGTTTCCCTCATCATTGTGGCAGTTATTGTCATCTCTGTCACATGCATTTTATTCCAAATAATGAGATCCACAGGTAGCACTTCTCTGGGTGGGAGTGCAGGGACTCCATGGGATCTCCATCTATGGCACAAACTGCCTTGGAGAGGTGCAGCAAAATGGGAGTGGGGTTAGAGTTAATTAATGCCTGCAGATAATGAGACAAAGGGCAATTTGAGCTGAATATTGTCCTCTTTGTGCGTGAGAGATCCCATTGTCACGGCAAGGAAATGAGGAGGACTGAAGAGGGCATTGTCTGGCACACAGCATGCTTTCTGGCTTTAGCAAGAAGCTTTTGAAGAATTTTGTAAATGTTTATATTGTTCAGTTACTTCTGCACCTTTAATGTTTTCTCACATATTCCTCATGCAGAGAAGGCACATTATTTTATTCCAGTACTGTACGAAATTAGCCATATCTCAGGGAAAACATCTCGGGGTCATTGCAACTAGATTGATAAATATTGTATGACTGCTGAACGTTCAGTAGCTGTAATTAAAGCTAATGGGAAGCTTGCAATTAGAAACAGGGAGAGGGGAATCATAAAAAGCAAAGCTACTCAAATTATTTATTGCAGACGTTTAGACCTTGATCATTCAGAGACCCTCATGTTTAATAGGTGTGTGCTAAGTGGCTGCTTTGGGTTTGGCTGTTGTCTGCAAAATGTTGGTTTGATGGTTATTGTTTTTTGGGTTGTTGGTGGTGTGTGGATCTGGGGAAAGCATCATCTGTGACCAAACAAGGATTTCCCCACACCTTTTGGGGGCTGTATGTGAAGTGCTGGTGGTGTGGGTAGCCATAACTGGGTCCAGTTGCACCATAGCTGTTGCCTGATAGGAAGATCAAACCCTTGCTAATTATTTCTACATCAAGTGAAGTGTGTCTTTTTTTCAGTTGGTGTGTTTTTTTGATGCATCTAGTGAATATGGTGCTTTTTTTTTTTTTTTTTTTTTACTGAAGAGAGTTCTTTGAACTGAAGTTGTTAAATGTTTGTGAAACATGAGTGTATATGGGACTGCCAAGGCAGCGTTTGCAGGTGCCCCAGGGCAGGAGCAGCCCTATAGCCTGAAAGACTGGGGCAGCTGGCAGCAAGGACAACACACCGAAAGATCGGTTGACTTGGCAGGGGATGAATAAGATCAAAGAAAAATGCAACAAAGATAGAATACCATTAATTGCTATGAAGTAACAATTTGCTTCCTGAACTTGTCCAAAAGCATTTTTTCCTAATTTTCTGATTAATTTCTGATGAGTTAAAGGCCAACCTGTAACTTTATTGCTTCATTACTGCATAAACAGGTATTAATATACTTTTAAGGGTATATTAAAGTCTTCACCTGTGTTAGGAGCTTTCTACTTGATGAATGAAGGCATTTTTAAGCAGTGTTTTCAGTCCACATTTTGGTTTATGTTCTAGAGAGGAGTTTACATACTCTGCATGGACCAGATGAGAGGACTGCAGTCATTTGTTGTTTATGGTAAGTTTTATTAAAGAAAGTTTAAGACAACTGTGTTGCATTCATTTTAAAGCCAAAATAAAATTACAGGCTAGGCTCTAAGAGTTCATGAAAGAGGGTCCTGGGAGGTTGGCTGAGGCCATGGGGTGATTGGGATGGGCAACAAACCCTGCCCATGGCAGGGAGTGGGAACTAGATGATCTTTATGGTCCCTTCCAACCCAAACCGTTCTGTGACTCTATGAAGTGCTGAAGAAGGGGATGAAGGATCTGCCCTACATGCCAACGCTCATCTGTGAAGAACCTGCCTTGAGCTTCTCTCACTCTTGTTTACCACTCTGCTTTTGGAAGTATCCATCCTGAGCTATTGTATTGATTTGGATTTATTGATTTATTTCTGTAGACAGAGAGGAGTCTTTCTGCTACAGGTTACCTGAGTCTTTGCTGTAGCTATGGGTGGCTCACAAAGCCAGCCTGACACTCCAGTGAGCTCTGGGAAATATTTTGGTTTATTTCTCATTGTCCTACTCTGATTTGATTGTTAATAAACTAATCTTCTCCAAATCAAATCTGTTTTGCCCATGTCAGTTAAGTGAGTGATCTCCATGTCCTTATCTCGACCCATGAGCCTTCAGTTGTGTTTTCTCTCCCCTGCCCAGCAGTGATGGAACAGCTTTGGTGGGCACCTGGCCTCCAGCCAGGGTCAACCTGCCACAGCTAGGAAAGTTTTTTTCACTGAAAAGGTGGTCAGGCATTGGAACAGGCTGCCCAGGAAAGTGGTAGGGTCATCATCCCTAGAGGTATTTAAAAGACGTGCAGATGTGGTGCTTAGGGACATGGTTTAGTGATAGACTTGGCAGTGCTGGGTTAACGGTTAGAGTCAATGATATTAAAGGTCTTTTCCAACCTAAGCAATTCTATGAATCTATGATTACAGAGGATGGCAGCAGCATGAAACTTCCCTGACATGGTCTTGAGTTGGGATGTGGGAGTTCTGGTGTGTGGAGAAAATCCATGGGTGAGACAAGTGCGCTGTGCCTCATGAGACCCCAGCATGGTGGCAGGACCAGCTTTGCCCAGTTTTCCCCATGCCCACTAAGCAATTTCACCAGCAGCTTGTGAAGCTTGTTCTTAGCCGGTAAATCTGCTTTTGAGTTATTTGCAGTTCCAGCAACAATCCGGGTTGTTGATTTCAGGACTAGGTCTCTGAACAGAGCAGTCTTTCTGGGATACATCTAACATCGTGCAACCTGAGTGTCTGCAACCGTAACAGCTTCAGTACCTTCTGCCAAACCCTCTTACTGGCGCAGCAGGGTTTGCCAGTGTTACTTGTGCTGCCCTTGGCTGATTTTATAACCAGATAAATACCAGACCCCCCTGCAAACCAGACCCCAAATCTCAAGTTAGGCACACATAGAAAATGAGGAAAAATATCCATTATTACCATCCCAAATTTTAATCTCTTTTCTAATAAGCATCACAATTCTGGCAATATGAATTGAGCTTTTTTGTTGATTTTTAATATACCCATCTGCTGCAGTAGTCCAGGAGGAGAAATAATCACGGATGTAGGTGAGAGATCTTGTTTTGTGTTGGAAAGATGCCACAGCAAACAGAAGGATTATTGTTTAGTCTTGAGATCTGAGCTTTTGTAATCCAAAAGCCCCTCATGTTTGTTAAGCAATACAAGATTTCCATCAGCTTTTCTCATCTGGTGCACAAATCTCAGGTTCACTGGGCAGAAAACTAGCACTGGGTGCTGAAGTTTGGTATGGAATCAGATGATTTACAAGAGCGAAAGCAGAGGACAGCAATGTAAATCCATACTGTCATATGACCAGCAGGCTGGACCAAAAAGTACTGATTAACTACTTCTAGTTGAAAAAATGTATCCTTTTAAATAAAACCAGGATTGTTACATTAGATTGAGTTTAGACATGACACAATATTCATTCTTTCCCTTAAATTTCACATCCACATTGAAGTTATCACAGAAAGTGACAGCTTTATTTCAGCAAAATTCAAATTAATGCTATGTAGTAAAAGGATGATGTTGATATAACCATAAGAACATTTCCAAAGAACCACTCTCCCACCTGCTTTTGATATATTTTTGTCTGGTTTACTTTCCCAATTTTTTCTCCATGAATAGAAATCTTATACTATCAATAAATATTTATTCATGTTGACTATATGAATTGCTAATTTATATTTTTGTCAGGCTTTCATCAACACGTGTTAGTTTATTACTTTATTTATGTTATTATTAGCATTAGTTAACAACTCAAATATTCTGCCTAAAATGCCACGGTTACATTTTCCCTTCTAAGAGCCATCTGAGGTATAAATAATTAAAATATGTCAAGCCAACTACATAAAGCTTATATTTTACCTCTTTGCATTTTTGGAAGGCTAAAATATATCAATAGGATTGCAAGCAACCTTTCCAACAAAAGATGTGTGCATTGTATGGGAAATATCAAATATTGAGGCAAAACAAAAATCCCCCTCTGAGGAAGTGCTTGGTTGTGGATTCCCATCTCCCAGAATCTCTCGTCTCTGGCAATGGGAGGTAGCACACTGTAGTGCAGGGGAACCTTCACATAACCACTCCCATAGTGCAATACTTCTACTGATAATTATAAAAAGCTGAGAAAAAACGTCCAATTCAGTTTCTGGCATTGATTGGGCTGAGTAAGTGGGCATTGTCTTGTAGGTGAGTCTGGGCCAACGTGTATGATTCATTCCTGTTCAAAGAAATCTACTATATATTGAGAAACTCCCCCCTCAAACCTACTATTTGGAAATTAGGAGTAACTAGACAGCACTGAATCATGCTTTGTTTTTATTATGGTGTTTGAGATTCTTTTTTTTTTTTCCCCTTTTGCAATTAATTTTCTATTAAATGTAAAAGGAAATTGCTGTATATAAAATTAAAATAAAGCACAAAGTCAAGGGTAGCATCAATTTGCTCACCGTCTTCCAGGAACAATTAGAAATTGCCTACGGGGTATGGATTTCCAGATATTGTCTTATTTGTCATAGTTCATAGTAATTTAATGATGAGAAAAAATTATAGTGTGGTTTTAAAAGGTGCTTTTACCAGGCCAATTTGTATGCTCAGTTCACCTGGGGGAGGGAAGGATGGCAAAATCTGGTAGATAATATCTCTGGATATCTAATAATGGAAGTTACTTTTTGAAGCAGATTCCTGGATGTACATGAATTTTTCATACTGAGTGAGATGGATATATTTTTTATCATTTTGACATGAAAGACTGAGTTTAACTGGACTCGTTTGTCAATTGTCTGAAGAACAGTAAAGTCAGAGACTCCTGTTGGGGATGCAGCTGGCAGGAGCTGGGAGGTCTCTGTCCCACCCTCTCACAGCAGGTTTGCCCAGAACATTTCCAGGCAGGTTTGAACATCTCAAGGATGGAGACCCCCTGACCACTCTGGGCTGCCTGCTCTAGTGTCCACCCATCCTCACAGCTGAAGGTTTTACTTATATTAAAGCTTCTTCAGGAATTGAATTTGTGCCTTCTGCCTCCTGTCTTGCCACTGGGGGCCATTGAGAAGGATCTGGCTCCATCTTCTTTACACTCCTCCATCAGGTTATCCATCCAATTTGTAAGATACAGATAGGTTCCCTCTGAGCCATCTTTTCTCCAGGATGAGCTATCTGAGCTATGTCCCTGCTTCAGTCCTTTCATCTTCTTCCTGGTTCTTTGCCAGACTAACTCCAGTAAGTCCTTGTCTCTCTTGTCCTGGGGATCCGAGAGCTCCAGATGTGCCTCACCAGTGCTGAGCAGAAGGGACAGATCTCCTCTCCTGACTGACCGGCAACAATTTGCCTCATGGACACCAGGATGATGGTGGCCTTCTATACTGTAAGTGTGCTTTTATGGTTCATGGTCAGCTTCTTGTCCACTGAGACCCAGGGACTTTCTGATTTTCTGCAGGGCTGCTTTCCAGACGGTCAGTCCCCAGGGTGTCCTAGTGTACAGGATTTTTTACTCCCTGGGGCAGGACTCAGCATGTCCCTTTATTGAGCTTCATGGATTCCTGCTGACCGATGTCTCCAGCTGGTCCAGGTCCCTCTGACTGCCAGTGCATCAGCCGCTCCTTCCATCCTTGCACCATCTTCAAACTTGCTGAAGTATTGAGTGGCTCAGACATGTACAAGCTATTTATACATTATGAGCATATACAAAGAGCTCAAAAGATAGAGAGGACTAGAGTGTTGGCTAAAAAACATATGGGAAGTCAAGATGGCTGGGCAAAATCTTCAAAAGGGATAAACCAACTTAGAAATCTGAATTGACTTTCAATGAGGCATTGCAATCCATTTTTGAAACTGAGTCTTGGGTTTCTGTGTCACCTGCATGGTTTTGAAGGGGTCATCTTTGACTGCTCTCACATTTTGCAGAATTTACAACCTGGATGGGAGAATTTGCAGGGAAAATGAGATTCCAGTAAAATGACAATGAAGTAAATGAACTGTAGAGAGATGTCAAGTGAATTATTTCAGAAATTTCTTTCATTTCAGTGTGTTTCATCTAAAAATTTGTATCAAATGGAACCTTTAAGTATTCATATTGTCTTAACTTTCATCTGACACAAAACAGATTAGCTAATGTTCCCAAATTAATATGCAAGAAAATGGAATATGGAGTTAAATAACAAATGTACACAGGATTCACCACAGAAAACATGCCAAGAGCCATTTTTAAAAACTCTGCTCTGAGCTTTATCATCAGTTCTGTTAATACATTAATCCAAGCCTGCTTTCTGTTTGGAGGCGGCACAGTCTAGGGTATGGCGTGAGGCTCCTGCTTCTTCAGGACCACAATTTATTCTGCCAGGAGTTGCTTTAACTCATGTCATTGCATGTGGCTGTATGGTCCTCTGGGGACCACAGTTTCTGGAGGTGATAGCACAGACCTAGAGACCAGGGTTTTTTAAATATTGACCTTGAGATATGCAGGATATGGGCCCAAAATTATAAATGTGCGTAAGAGGGGACACCCTTTCTCCCAAAGTACCAAAACTGCTCTATATTTTAAAGCTGCAGCACATCCCATGGTCTTTAGGCTCTCCAGGAGAGCAGCACAGAAGGTTTCAGACCTGGAAGTAACACCCTTGGCTTCTCTCCTCCCAGTGTGGATCAATACGATTCTTGTCATGTCTTGTCTGTCTCAGGCAATGGCAATTATGAGTCCTCAACACATTTTTTTTTTTTTTAAAGTAGAGAGCTATTTATTTAGGACAAAAGCATTACTAAGAAAATACATATTGTAGCTTTCCTGTACACATTTCTAACTCCCTACCTTCCCCCAAGGTCTTGCAGGTCCCACCCAGATCTGGTACTTGCTGCATTTATTCCTTTTTGTGCACATTGTGTCTTTCTCTTTATGCATTTTCCCTTTGTACAGCAAGCTTCTTGAAGCAGAACAAGTGTATATATGAACATGTGGAGCAGTGATTTACATTAATTACTTCCTAAGTGAGTGGTTTGCTGAGGAAACTCTCCCACTGTGCAATGTACATAGATTCATACGGCACTCACAGTGATGATACGTGGCTCTTTGAAAATTTCATGCTTCCTGCAACACAGTAAGATTTGTCCTGTTGGAGAGTATCAGCCTTTCAGGAACTGCTATGCTGGAAAGAAAACCAACATATGCTAGAAATGCAAACACATGTTGTTATCTCTATTAAGGGAACTGCTGATGAAAAAATACATACAGAATGAATCCGTTATACATGCTGAGCTTGACCACCTTTATACATCATAGGTGAAAATGAGGTATCACCACTTTTTTGATTAGTACTGAGACCATAGAAATTAGCAAACAAACAACAACAACAACAGAAAGTTTGCTGTTTTCCAGAGCTGTAATACAATTCATTATTTTATCTTGGTTTTGAAGGGAGGAGGAAAAGGAAATTTAATGTCATCTAAACAGAGGGATGGAAAGCTTACACAGAAAAAAAGTCACGGTTTTACTGAAAGCATTGCATGTATGCACTGATAAAGATATTTAAAGATACGTGGTCTTTTGAAAGATGGAAAGTCACTGGTCCTGTGCTTTTCTGAGTCTTGAAAATGCATGACTTGGAAGTATTAGTTGCTTTTGCATAAAAATGATGTCCTCTTAGGACTGCCCAGAAAAGAGGTGTGGGTGGCTACCTCACACTGTGCTTCTGCTCTTTCACTACCTGATCTGCCAACAGAGACCTTTGGCATAGTATTATTATTGTTATTTTTCCAAATCTGGTATCATGTTGTGAATGCCCACCAAGCTGCTCAGCCTGCCACACCAGTAACGTTTATCATCTCTGCTGCAGTTGCATTTGGCATATTGTGTGTTTCTTATTTTCCATTTGCAATAGTCAAAGGAGGCATTCTATTTTTCTTCACCCAGTGATAAGGGCAACAGGTTGTGGACTGGTTCTCTGCCAAGATTCCCACTGAAGATTTTCCTAGGTGATTCAGATAGCCATAACATGCTCTTTGCTATGGGGGACATGGCATGACCACGTCAGTTGAGTGTTTTGAGACTTGGGATGGGAGAATGGGGGTGAGCCCTGGCACTGATGCCCACAGGCTGTGTGGGGACAAGGTCCAGGCACCATGGAAGTGAACACCATGGTGAGTGGCAACCAGTAAGTGCCTGTCAGGAAGAAACACATCAGATGAAGCTCATTTACTTCTTCAGAAAAGTGAGAGACCTTGAGGTCTGAGGAGCGAAGGAAGAGGTCACAGACCTTGACTCAGTGGTTTCTTAGAAAAGAACCTCTGTGGAGCAGAGACCTCATATATCACCTCCATGATCACTGAGCTTGAGCATGAACAGATATTACTCATTTCATTGATGAAAAACAAACTAGAAAAATACTTCAGCTTCCTCTTGGAGAACAAGTATATCATTCTGCTTTTTTATATATTAGGAAAGAAAATGTTTATTGGATGGCCTTGATCTGATGACCTTAAGGATCTTTTCCAACCTAAATGATTCTATGATTTTTCTGTCCATTGCTGTTAACATTTGTTGTAAGCCCCATCCACTAATGGGCTTACACAACTGCTGTGGTTACTTTTGTTCCCATTGCACTAAAACACCCAAACCTGTTCTCTTCTATATTGATGTCACTGCTCCCAGAGACGTATTTTCCCTTGATGTCACTAATGATACAAACCAGCTCTCTGTGCTTTGCAGACTGTTTGGAAAGGTGATTTGCACCACACCTGAGAATAAGCATCCCTCCACATCGCTACTGACACCACCCATGAGTGTCAGTGCTTGCTACTGTCTCTGCTCTATACCTGAGAGGCTAAATTATGTTTTTCATGGACTTTTCTAATCTATACATTCGTAGATAGGTTCTAATACACCTAATGGATGAGTTTTCTAATGATTTTGGATTTTAAGGACATGGATAGTATGATAATATTGGAGGGGGGAGAAAATTAGAAACTGTGAAAAAACAAGGGGTTTAGTATCTTTTTAAAATTCTGAAGAATTATAAGGGGGGAAATGCCAGTCATATTACTGTGGCTCTGATACATTCAAGCCTTGAACCTTATGTGTTCAAGGTTATGGAACCAAGGAGGTCTATAAAGTAGATTTTTAGATGTGTTTCTCTATTACTCTTAGCTGTATTGTTTGACAAATCCATCTGCACATGACTGTCCCTCCTGACTGGATATGGCAAGTCAAAAATCGAATTGAAGAGGAGTATAATCACCTTCCCTCCCCCACATCCATTTATGTTCCACACGTTCAAAGCCTGGAGGATCAGAGCTGGAGTGTTTTTTGTTGTGTTTCAGAACTCATTGAGTTAGAGAGAGAGGAGTTATTTGCTGAGGGATGGAATAGTCCTGAGGGAAGTCTCTCCTGTGGAAAGTGAATCTGTTTTGAATACCTCCATCAAAAAATGCCCACCAGACAGGTGCAAAAAGTAGTTTACATCTGTTTTCCTCAGAAACAGTCTCTGACTTGGCAATTGAGTACTGCCATGTATTCCTTCCATCCCACTGATGTCTCCAGATCTGCTGCACATTTTAGTATTTTCTCTGCCCAAGCCCTCAGTGAACAACTAAATATGCACTTTGTAACTATGACAGTGTCTGAACAGAGTAATGTGGCTTCATCATGGAGAGTAAATAAAAAGCAGATGTGGACCTTGTAGATGAAAACTGCTGTCATAGTAATTCAGAGTAGGAGGTAATGGCCAGCTAAACAGAATTAAATCATTTAGCTATTTCTTAAACTGAAAGACTAGGAAAAAAACCATAAACTATCAAACAAACAAGAATAAGCAGGCCTAAGAAAGCTAAAAAAAAAAAAATATCCCTGTAAAAATCCCAAAGACAAAGAGCTACCATTCTCAAATTGTCACTGAAATCCACTCCGTGCAAATAGGTCACAGGGTCTTCTGATATGGATCTCAGTGCTGGTATTCTGAAAAAAAGACCTAAGTAGTCCTAAAGTTTTTCCTAAAATGTTAGTCCTAAAACATTCTAAAAGTAGTTAGTTAGTCCTAAACTGACTCATGTTAGTCCTAAAATTGGTCCTGAAATGTTAACTTAACCCATCTTTCAGTGTAACAGAAAAAAAATGTCAAATCATCATAAAAAAAAATAAAATTAAGAAGTATTTATTACAAGGTACTACAAAATACAGAAGATCTGCCTTGAGAAGAGTAGGAAACACCATCAGAAACAAAACTCGAGCTCAGTCTCTTCCTGCCCTTTAAAGGGGCTGTACCAAAGGAGCCTTCTTTTGCACAAATTCTGTTTTCCTTCTTGCTCTGTCATACAGAAGCTTTCGGTTCAGTCCAGATGCCCATTGTTATTGGTGTCCATACAACTTGGGCACAGCGGTCATCTGAGCCCATCTTTCCCTCCATGTTGAGTTAAAAGAGACTTTGCACACTTTGAAGGGATGTGTGCATATCACAGGCAATAACTACTTATACTGTGAGAAAAAAATACTGCTTGAATCAAAAAACAGAATTGCTTGGCCAAAGTTTACAAGTGGGCTTAGCAGTGGAGTGTGCTGTTATTGCATTACACCTGCTGAGATGCTGGTAAAAAAATGCTATTGCTAACTGTCTACTAGTAATTATGGAACATATTAACAATTTCCAGTGGATGGTTTAATCGCTTCCTCCTTCAGCAAAAGAAATTTTACCAACCTCAGCCTGTTATTATTTATGACACATTTAAAGCTTTTTCAGTAATCTCAGCAGTGAATTATTGCACATGCATGGAACATGTGAAAGTCAGATGTGCTAATGTCCATCATTACGAAGACCTATTGAATATTTGCATTATTGCTTTTGTTGCTGCAGTTTGTTTTCCCACTTGGACATTAAAATCTGAGACCAGCTATAATAATCTTTGAACAATAAAACTAAAGATAATGGCATTTAAAATGGAATTTCAGTGTAATGAGCTATAGTAACATTGTCGCTGGTTTTTTACTTGCATCTCTGTTTACTGAACGGGTCCGATGTGTTGAGCTGCAGCAAGGCAGACTCACCGCATGTGGCCAGCATTTCAGTGCTGCTGTTATTGTCCAGACCACCAACAAGCCCAATGCCTTTGCTGGCAAACAACTGAGGGGTCAGGAAAGCTAGAAATGGGCTGAGGTGCCGTACCTGGTACCTAATGGTGCAGTTGCCAAAACGGCTGCTTTGTACTCAAAAACATCACCGGGTGAGGTGGGACATATGGAAAGAGAGCCTTGGGGGGGAAGATGGGCCAGGGATGCAGACCAGTTGAAACAATTTTGATTTAAAGTCCTCCAGGGAAAAAGACACTTATACAGTTAATATATTAATTGTATAAGCAATTAATTGATATTATGGTGGGATTCATTTACAGACCACCCATCCAGGATGAAGAGGCAGACAAAGTATTCTATAAGCAGTTGGGAGAAGTTTCACAATCAGTAGCCTTTGTTCTTGTGGGGACTTCCACTTACCAGATGTCTGCTGGAAATACAATACAGCAGAGAGGAACCAGTCCAGGAGGCTGCTGGAGAGAGACCTTCCTGGCACAGCTGGTTAGTGAGCCAACCAGGGAAGGTGGCCTGCTGGACCTGCTGTTTGTGAACAGAGAAGGACTGGTGGGTGATGTGATGGTGTGGGGCTGCCTTGGGCATAGCGATCACAAAATGATAGGTTTGGATTCTTGGAGAAATAAGGAGGGGGGTCAGCAGAACTGTCTGTCACCTTGAACTTCTGGAGGATAGACTTTGGCCTGTTTAGAAACTAGGTTGACAGAGTCCCTTGGGAGGCAGTCCTGAAGGACCAAAGGGTCCAGGAAGGCTGGACATTCTTCAAGAAGGAAATCTTAAAGCCCCAGGAGCAGGCCATCCCCCTGTGCTGAAAGATGAGCCAGAGAGGAAGAAGACCAGCCTGGCTGAAGGGAGAGCTTTGGCTGGAACTCGGGGGAAAAATGAAGTTTAGCATCTTTGGAAGAAGGGGCAGGCAACTCAGGAGGACTACCAGCATGTCGTGAGGTTAAAATTAGAAAGGCCAAAGCCTAGCTAGAGCTTAATCTGACTACTGCTGTATAGGACAATTAAAAATGTTTTTATAAATACATTAGCAACAAAGGGAGTGCTAAGGAGAATCTCCATCATTTGTTTGACGTGGGGGAAACGCAGTGACAAAGAATGAGGAAAAGGCTGAGGTACATAGCGTTGCCTTTGCTTCAGTTTTTAATAGTAAAAACAGTCACTCTCCAGGTACCCAGCCCCATGAGCTGGTGGACAGGGAGCATAATGAAGCCCCCATAATCTATGGGCAAATGGTCAGTGACCTACTACACCAGTGAGAACGGTCAGAAAGGAGGATCTGGGGATCTGCAAGCATGTCAGCTTGACC
>JAVJGJ010000062.1:52500805-52528653 GCA_035590215.1 Microhierax caerulescens
GACAGCTGGCTGCGGGTGAGCCAGCAGGGTGCCCAGGTGGCCAAGGGGACGAACAGCATCCTGGCTTGTAGCTGAAACAGTGTGGCCAGTAGGACTGGGGGCAGTGACCATCTCCCTGTGTTCAGCACTGATGAGGCTGCACCTCAAACACTGCATTCAGGTCTGGGACCCTCACTCTCAGACAGACCCTGAGGGGCTGGAGCATGTCCAGAGCCGGGCAGGGGGGTGAGGAGGGGGCTGGAGAGTAAGTCCTGTGAAGAGCAGCTGAGGGAGCTGGGGGGTTCAGCCTAGAGAGGAGGAGGCTCAGGGGGGATCTGATCGCTCTCGGCAGCTCCCTGACAGGACATTGTAGGTGGGTGATGTTGGTCTCTCATCCCAGGTTACAAGCGACAGGACAAGAAGAAATGGCCTCAAGTTGTGCCAGGGGAGGTTTAGATTGGGTATCGAGGAAAAACATCTTCACCAAAAGGGTTGTCAAGCATTGGAACAGGCTGCCCGGGGCAGTGCTAGAGTCACCAACCTTGGAGGTGTTTAAAAGACATGTAGATCTGTCAGTTAGGGACATGGGTTAGCGGTGGACTAACACATGGGTTAGTGTTAGGTTAAGGGTTGGACTCTATGATCTTAAAGGTCTTTTTCAACCCAAACAATTCTATGATTTAATTCTATATGTACTCTGAAATAAGGGATTTTATTCTGGCCATGTGTGGTGTCCATATGTGCTGGCTGTGCTCCCATTACATTCTTACATCCTATCAAGTGCAGGATGCACCTTGGCATGGTACCACATCATGCCATGCAGACCTGCTTCAGCCCCAAAGAATGTTGTTGCCATATTAGAAGGCCCATCATGGGAGGAAGCCAGATGTTTCAGGTGCATGCAAAAAAAAGGGGTGTGAAAAGTGGCATGTACAAGTGGAAATGCTGCACTGACCCCTCCCCTTGATGAAGTGTCCCCTTGCTGTGTAGCTGTCAGAAGCATTGAACTTGCTTAATTTCTCTGCCTCCACATGTCCATGTCTGAATTTCACTTAAGCTGTTCTACTTTTTATGGATATTTGGCTATGCACCAGTTAGAGCAGAAACTTTGCCTGCTTGATGTAGCCTGGCAAATCAGGCCACTATATAATTAGCATAGTTTTTGAAAGGCTATGCTAAAAGGAAGTTCTTTGGATTGTACAGGCAAGCACTTGAAGGTCAAATTCATATTTGTCCCTGCGACCTCAATACTTCTCCATACATTTCCATCCTGTGCATTGAATGGAAAAGATATCATGTGAGCATGTAATTACAGACTGTATTATAGCACAATAATTCCCCAGCAAGACAGCTAAAGACTGACTGAGAGCTAATCTATCCAAAACCAATGTACCAGTCCCAGCACAAGCTGGACTCAGGCCAGGACGTAAGCCTGGAACAGCTTTCATGACACTGATTAATGCGGTTTAGCTGCTGATGGATGGAGAGCAGACATCCCCTTTTATCCTTTTAGACCACTCTGGCATTCAATCCTGTACTGCTATCTTGCCTGAAAGTAAGAGCAAAATGTTAAAGAACATACTAACCCGTTTTGAGCTTGTTTCCCAAGAAGCGGTGGCAGAAAATTCTATTTCTGCTACTCAGGCTGACTGGAGCTCGACAAGCCTCAGCTCCAGCCCAGGCTGGCCAGCCACAGAGCCTGAGTACCCCATGTGCCACCTTTAACATATACAATGCTACAAGTGTAAAGACAGCCTTTTCCTAACAAAGGATGAGCTCACATCTCTACAGAGAAAGCACCAGGGTCTGTAGGTAGAAGCTGCAGCTGTAAACTAAGGGTATGTTGGTTATAATACTGCAGTTTTCATTATTTAAAGAATAGTAAGGTAAGTGCTGAACTCGTGTGGTGTTATACCTGCACAATGGCCCTGTCCTGTTGTTATTTTCAAATGCTTCCTTAAGAACACAACTGAGAAGGAGAAAACAGCAGATTTGGGTAATTGATGGCTCAGAGCTGAAAGGAATGCAGGGGGACAGGGGAATAGACATCTCCAACTGTGAGGCTTTGTTCTTGCTAAATTTGAAAAACCTGCTTGGAAGAATGGCTTTAACAGCTTTTCTTAATCCCCCACCCAGCACTGATAATTCTTATAATGGAAAATAGGAGGGAGTTTAAAAGAAAGTGCTTGTTAGACAATTTCGTATGTTACTTAAAGTCTCAGACTATCAAACCAAATTCTGAGCAACTTTGGGAATGTTAAGGTACTTTTAAAATAAGTGGATGTTACTGCCATATTTCTGTCTGCTGGATCAGCTAAAGTGACAGCTAAACAGAAAATCCATTAGAAAATTTATATGTGTACTGCTGTTTGGGAGAAAACATATTTTGATGTTTAGATACAAGAAGTATGATGTTCAGGGACTAGAATAATCCCCATAGGACACAGTTCATTCACAGTACATCATCCAAGGACAGTCAGCTTCAGGTTCCACTTTAATTTCCTGGTGAGCTTCACAGTAATATTTATTGTGCAGACAAAAGAAACTGCATGCAGTGAATATTTATATCAGAAAGGAAAGATTTTTTAATAACTGATAGTACATAAATCCAGGAATAGGAGAGACTGGAAAAAAAACAAACACCAAACAATCAAAAACGGAAGGTCTAAGTAGGCAGATTGGTTGTAATTTCTAATTAGAAAGGAGTATAGAAGATAAGCATTATAGTCATGATTCATTTTTATATAGATGGAAGTGTAGGAGTTTCAAGCCAATATTTTGCAAGAATTTCCACCCAATACACCCCCTGTAAATCAACACCACCTGCCAAAGCACCTGTAGTGTTGGCTGTCACCCTGGGCTGCTGCATCTGCACAGGGTTGTCACACCTGGCAGGCCACAGCCACCAGTCCCACCTGCCTGTGGAGGTGCAGGGTCAGCCACCATTGCTTGGGGCATAAATTGGGAGTAGTGAGAGGGAGCGGTGCAGGCAGGGAGCAGGGTCCGAGCAAGTGAGCTCTTCCCTGGGCATGCATACACCAAGAAGAAATCGTGTCTGGCTGGTATTTATTTTATAAGGAAATAGATTTGGGACACATAAAGAATGCAAAGATTTGCACTTTAGCAAAGATTATAGTGCTTTATACAGACTGACAGCATCACGCAGTACCTGCTGCCTGATACCTACACATTACTCCAGAATATAGCCAGTGTAAAAAGGCATCTGGTAAAGAAATCGTAACAAAAATGCACATTGAAAAGCACTTTAAATCCCTTCCGAGAACTCAAAACGAGTTGAAAATGCAGCAAATGGCAGTATGTATGGTGCCTTAAAAAAAACAACAAAACAAACACAAACTAGTTGAGAGAAAAAATTTGCCATTTGTTAAGGGAAAATTTATCTAAAAGATGGTGTGGGTAGAAACGGATCTCCAGAGCTCCTCAATCCAGCTTCCAGCTTGGAGCAGGTCACATAGTGCCCTGCCCCACTGAATTGTCAACATATTCATTAATATTAAAAGTATTAGAAGATACTGAGAGATTAGAGGCAGAAATCACCATAGTTCAGACAATGCCTTTAGTATTGTGTGTTATATAGTGTGGGTGGAAAACTGTAGCCTGAGAATAAAAACTACTGTTGAAAATGTATAAACCCACTGTGCCACTTCCAGTTGGCAGTTGAGATCCATCAAGATCCCATTAAACAAATGCCTTCCTTAGATATGAAAACTGGGGGGAGGGGAGGAGGAAATTGTGTGTATTCCTCAGCACCAATGTAAGTAAAGATAACAGGTATTATGAAAAGAACTTTGCAATCAAGAAATTGTGAATATTGGGACTGTGCTAATAAAATCTATCTGGTGGAGAGATCTGGCAAAGGGGAAATAAGTTGTGAGAGGCTACATTAGAGATGGGCAGAAATTTCCTCAGCATGAATAATTCCCTGAGCAGCAGCAAGAAATGCACCAGAAATTATAGGTGTGCTTTTCAGTGAATTCCAGATCCAGCTTTCGCTTTATTATGTCAGACTCAGCATGCACTTGTGCATCGTTGTCGGGTAACAAAATTTACCTGTGTCCAGAAAGACAGTGAAAAGCTTTTTAAATAGTTACCTTACACTCCAAGAAGTGCCAGCCTGGGAAATGAACAGGAACGTGCAGCACACAGATGAATAATGCCACTGCTTGGTCTTGCTTGTAGAGCAGTTGAAATGTGAATGTTAACAATTGCAAATAAAGCACAGCCAGGACCTGACTGGTGGAACAGATGTAGAAATTTAAAGATATTGCCTCTCAGCTATTAATTTCCAGCCCTCAGCTGAGGCACGGGTAACTAAGGAGCTCACAACCACTTGTAGCTGTTTCTCTGCAAAGTAAAGCATATTAACATTAACTCTGTTGAGCAGTGGTTTGAGCTAATCCCATCTGCTTTGCAAGAGATGAGTAGGCAAGGTGGGTTCTTGCATCCCAGTGAATGGATGGTCGGGAGTGGCTGGAGAGGGACACCTCCTTACCCACTGCCACCACTGCACCAGGAAAAGTTTGGTGATGTCCCAGGAAGGTGCTCAGATATCCACACAATGCTGCAGGGGTCTGTGGGCATGATGGATGTGTCACCTGCCCCTCCTTGGAGTAAAGCCCAAAAGCCAAGGTATAAGTCTTGCTCTGGATTCAGAGGTTGGGCTGTGAGGGATGTTGGGCTACAAAGTGCCTCACTGCCAGCCCACCTCACCCTTTCAAAATAGCCATGAAGGCAACTTTAAACAAGAAAAGATTTTTTTTTTTAAAGATGGCAAATACTATCTCTTCTTTTTTCAACACCTGCAGATTTTTCATAGAAAAAATGAATTGATTGTAGGAGAGAATAATATTATAAGTCAAGTTGTATTTCTATTATAATGACGAAGGGAGAACACACTTTCTATATGCTAAATATATTCATGGAATTATATTATAGTAACATTCCTTAAATTGATGATATTTATCAGTTGGGGAAAACAAATTGCTATGTACAGCAGAAAATAATTAAAGGAAAGGGAAGAGTAATAGCAGTATCACAGCAGTCAAGTCTAGCAATGTCTTAACAGAAATATTGATGTTGCTTTGGATGCACGTCAAGGAAAAATGGAAAGATAGCGGGGCAATTTCTTCTACAGTTACAACTACAAAGTATCTTTAAACACTTGCAGTCACATATACCCAGGATTAAATTCTGTTTCCAGGAGACTGCCTTGTCTTTGCTTTCTCTGATAGGAAAAAGAAAAATTGGTTACAAGGGAATTTTTGTTTATTTGTCTTTTTGAAAACTATTGAGTGTCATCTATGCTATGCTTAATCTATTGTATCACTGTGAAAAGGAGGAAAAAATACAACCTGCAAGTATAGGCATCATTATGGTGAGGCCCAGTGGTGCTGTTACACTTATTTAAGGGGGCTATCAGCTTTTCCATCATTTCTCTTCTCCTTTTTTTTTTCTAGCTGCTAATAATTTGTCTGATATGTTGGCCAAGAGTGAAACTGTGTGGAAATTTACAGGTCAGGAGCAAGCTTGTTTCACGTAAATGGATTGGATTTGATTCCATACTCTTAAAGCAAGAGCATGTTTTCGAAGGTAAGGAGCACACATCTGGGAACATCTGGAGCAAGAGAGATATCGCAGCACCCATCTCTTGAACTCAATGTAATGTGCAAAGCGGGTGGGAAAGGCACGTGTCACCTGGTTATCAGCCTATCAGTGCCTAACTGAGCAGCCGCAATGCTGCAGAGCGCGCAGCATACGCGTACGCTCACCTAATATATACACATATCAGAGGTGCTTGGTAGGCCTTTTGTTACAGTGCTGGAATACAGCACTTTTGCTAAAGCTATCAGGGCTTATATCACTTGGAAAATAATTGTCCAATCTCTGAGGACCTGTTTAGTGCTTAACACAACAGTTTTTCTAGGTCATAATACGAAGCATGACATCGGTGTACTGCTACTGCACCTTGTGATGCCAAAGCTGACTCCCAAGGTCCGTGTTTCTCTTGCTTTACTATGGATTTCGCACTAAAATTGTAAATGCTCCTCCAAAACTTACCTCCCTCCAGAGGTCCCTCTTGCAGGAGGGAATGCTGATCACATCTCTCTAAATGCTTTGGTCCCAGCACACTTACACTGAGGAAGAAGTTGTGGGCATCAAATTTTGCTGCCTGCTTTCCCCATCCCCCTCTTGCAGAGGATTCCCTCTTTCTCCAGAGGCACCCTCTGGGCAGCAGCTGACCAATTTTATATCTGAGTTGCTCTGGAGCTATCTCTTCACTATGACTTTGCCCAGTACCTACTTTTAGGAGATCTGATATATTGGGTTTTACATAGTAAGTAGGAATAAGTGGGAATGGATAGAAAGCTTCTTTAGAGTTTTTTTGAACTCTACATGCTAATTTTTAACTGCAGCTTCCTTTACAGATGTTCTTATAAACAGAAAACAGCTTGTTAACAGTAACAAAATGGATATTTCCTCTGTGCAAAATAAATGTAAGTGATACACATTTGTGAATATAAAATCTTGGTGTAAAGCTACAACCTTTGCAAAAATAAATATGCCTCTATGTTATACATAAAGCTAATAGATTACAGTCATTAAGAAATATATAACATTGACATTAATTGAAGTTAAATGAGGGTATGCTTGAACTAATAGAACTGAGGGAAAGCAGATGAATTTGGTCTTGTAACTGATGGGGCTATTCTGCAGAATAATTTCTGGGCACACTATGACTGTAATCCATCAGCAGCATGGTAAGTGAATGGGATTTTGGTAAAAGCATCTACCCAGAAGAAGATTTTTGTTGTAGCTTCACAAAAATGGCTATGCTCACTCGTTACGTTAGTACAGAGGAGCAAAACTAAGTTCTCAGGTTCTTAATGTAACGTTACCCAGGCACGTTTGCTTACTGGAGACAGAGATGAACTAAAGGACACATAGCACTAGGAGCAAAGAAATAAAAGTATTTCTACATTTTCCCAATTGTTTGCAAGTGTAACTAATACACTTCTTTCAAGCATCTCTCTCTTTTTGGTGATAGCACATTTTTTATTGTACTTCTACTGTCCAGTATCATATAATACATAACCTACTCACCAAATGAGTACTTGCTCTTGTCAAACAAGGCAGTAGTTATCAGTATCCCAAATATAAGGAAAGTATAACAGATCATAATTCCTCAGTAAGGAGGTGTTTATAAACTCTGATGTTTCTAGTGCAACATTTATGTTACTTTTCATACAATGGAAAAACAATCAGCTTGAAATTAAAACATCTTGTATTAAGTTAGTAAGAGTACATTTTTATGCTAATGGATAGTTTACATATATTTTCCCAACAATTTTATGCCTAAAAAATCATCGCCCTTTTGAATTATGTGAGGCTCTTTTTACTGTGAGGCTCCAGCAATTTGCCAGCCTCGTGTGTATAATTAGTTTAATTAGCACTACAGCTTTATTGAGAGCATCAATGTCTGCTGTATGCACTCTGTTCTTTACTGGACAAAGTAAAACACTGTGTTTCTTAATCAGCTGCAACTGCAAGACTCTGCTCCTTACAAGTCTTCATTCAGTGCCTGAGCAGAGGTAACATATTTTGCTGTTTCTTAAAGCATCACACTCTTTATTTCGGCTAAAATGTCTGCATCCATCTGGACTGTACTTAGAAAATGTACATACACATTGGGTATGTTCAGTGAATTGGTTTTCACAGCTTTTAAAATACATTACCTTGGCCTTTCAGGTAATCCCTAATTATTGATGGTAGACAAAATAAATAGTATTCTTACTGTCTGTGAACAGTGCCTGCATAATGGATGGGGAGAATGAGATGCAATGCATCTTCTTAATATAGAATAAGGATATTTCACCAAATCCAGTGAAAGCCTGGCACTGAAAACAATTCTTGGGGAACTGTCAAGATGATAATAGAAAAAGCATTAACGATTTATCAATGTACCATTAGCCCGGCATGTTAGACCTGACAATGTACAAAGTCTATAGATCATTTTTATGTTCTACAACAGAAAAATTTGAGTGGAAATGGAAGCATATGACCTCTAGACTACATTAAACCACTATTAACTAAAAAATCATTATTTGAAAGGTACAAAATCTTATTAATTCTGTCTACTTGTTAGTCTGACTATTTCTGATTTGTTTACTCTCATGTCACCTGGCTATCAATGCATAAATGCCTAACAGAGACTCAGTAACTCAAGCACAGCATTAGAAAAGAACAAAATCCCCAGTACGAATATCACCATTTTTAAAGAAAATGGTGGTTTTTTTTTTTTGTGCTCCAAACTCCCCTTCCTGGGGTGGTTGTGGCCACTTTTGAATTCAGGTTTCCCCTTATAAAAAAAACCTACTTTATGCCCTTTATCTGTTTTATGAGAAACAATTTTAAGCAATCACAATGCACACATACAGGCAGAACCCAATCTTTTTCTCCATGAAAGTGCAGTTCTTTAAAAAGGAAACTTTCAGGAAGGAAGCTTAGCTATTTTGGTTCAAAGTACCATGTTTTTAGTCAGTAGGCAAATACCACAAACCTATTAATCTCCATGCATTGACTGCACATGCCAACCTTTGTGTGGAGTCTGAGATCAGCTACTTTAAAAGTAAAGCTCCGTAACGTTGGGGTTTTGTTTGGTTTTTTTTTAATGTCAAAAAGAAACTATTGTCATCAAAGCATCACAGTGTGTCTTCTTCATTTTGCATCTGAAGGCCAAACTGTTTTGGAAGATTACATTTTATCTGCAGATATTTGTAATAAAAAGTATCAGAGCGCTTCTCTTGTTTATGTGTTGACTGTAGCAAAACTCATATAGCACTTAATGTTGTGTTCCTGTTCCTTGCAGAGCCAGTGCCATCAGTCTGGGAGCCTATTGAAATGAAAGATTTCATTTCTGGACTCGTTACTGGTTCAGGCACAGGCTGCCCTGACAATAACTGTTGTTTTGTATTGCGCGCAGAGAAATGGGAAAGGACGTCTGCTCGCGGGGGAACTGCTCCCTGGGCCCATACCACTTTCCTTTTAATGTCTGTGCTCGCCACCAGTTCCAATTTGTTTTATTTTAATTTCAGTTGACTGTACTACTCCCTTACACGTTGATTTCTAAACACCTATTTTTATTGATTTAAGACAGTGAAGTTTTCAGGATAATGCAGTAATAATACAATAAAACAACAATAGGTCTTCGTTTTGCTTGGCTGCAGAACAGCCTAATCTTGGAGCGTGCAGTAAGTCCTCAACAGAAATGCCCACTATGGTGCTACAGTCTGGCACATAAATACACATTTAGATGGCTAACCACATGGTCTGATTTTCACAGGAATGAGAAAAACTCAACCAGTGTAAATATCAGCTGTGAGTGGTCACCCCCTAATCGGTCAAGTGGCATCTGAATGACTGAAGGGAAACAAATAGGAAATATAATATCTAGGGCTGCTCTCAGACATGTTATGTAAAAACTAGGAAAATTTCACAGACACTTCTGAACTAAGCTGGTGTAAAACCATGAAGGAGGTGAAACCCACTGGAAATTTTGTTGTTCCCTAACCTGTATGGAAATTCACAGCAAGTGTTTTTCCTTGTTTTAATATGGTTTAAATCACTGTTTTATTCCAAACCCGGTCTGTTTGGTTGGTTGGTTTTTAATTCCTTATTTTAAGGTTAGATATTTTAACCATTGTTTCTTATTCTGGTTTGACCCAAGGATTATAGTATTTCTATTTAAAAGGAGAATGGGTCTGAATTAGGGGTTGTTATAACCCAGAATGGCATTAACCCATTGTAGACCACTGTGTAGGCTCCTGGAGGAAACTAAATGGGCAACAGGTTTTTGAATCAAACCTATAAAAGACTTGATAAGGTTCTGCCCCAGGTAGAGGAGAAGATGGCAGCAGGGATGGGGGAGGATGGGCAAGGAGAAGGACTTCTGCTCCTGACACCAGCTGTCTTGATGCCAGCTGTCCTGATGTCATCACCTGCCCAGCTGGTGTCTCCACGGGAAGAGCCCAGGTGATGCTCAGCCCCCCTGTGCTTGTGGCAATGAAAAGCAACGTAAAGTCCCACAATTTCTCTGAACAGAAACATGTACAGAGGCAGCACTAGAAAAAGTTATGAAACTGTAAATAATTATATAATTATATAAAATTATTATAATTTTATTTAATTTTTTTCCTTGTCTTACATTATTTTGGTTGAAGGTTTCTTATGTGCTCTCTGGCAGCTGAGGAGGGTTGGATCCCAAAGAAAGTAGCTGTTTTTACAAGTGCTGGGGGGCACCAATATTTTGATTTAAGTTCTGGCACTAAACAACGCTGAAGGACCAATGACCAGTTGTGCCAGTGGTGTTAACAGTGCATTTCATGTGCCTCCGATCCATATAACTGCTGCTTGAAACACGAAGTTTATAGCATGTAGCCACATACATATATCAAATGCTGTGGAAAAAAAACTCACAAATAATTTATGGCTGAAGCTTTAGGATAAGAATTATGGCTTTATTTGGATAAATTATAATTATTTTTTTTTTCTTCCCAGGGAAGGTAAGATGAATTGAGATGTTGTGACATCTGTTTGGGCTTGATGAGGGCACCTGTTTTCCTCCCTGGGGCTTTTCTTGGGCATCAGTGCTGGGGCCACGTGCACCTTGTGACTCTGGGCATAGAGGCAAAAAATCCCTAAAACTGTCTTAATAAAACCCCCACATGTAAATGAAGAAATGAAGATTAGAGTCTGGCCAATGAAATATTTAAATAACTTGTGACTGACATGTTGCAAATAAGATCCAGGTACCTGGACACTGATTTTGAGTGATTTAAAGCAGGCTTGCTGTCACTGGGTCCTTCCTACAGCGGGTGACAACTTGAATATCCATCAGGGGTTGTAGAAATGTGAATTATAGACAGAACCAGTGATTTTCCCTACACATTCAATAACCATATTCAGGATGTGTCTTTGTCATTTTACTTAGTGATGCAGAATACAGCTAAGGAAAGAGGTGTTATTATATTCTAGCTGTAACAATTATGTTAAAACTCAGTAGTAAGATTAGGTAAATAAAATCAAATGTCTTATTTAGTGGAAAACGTTAAACTTATAGCATGGTAATTACAGTTCAATGGATGTTTGAAAATTAAATGAGATCTACAATAGACTATGTTTTAGTTCAAAAATCTGTTTGAAAATAATCTCACATCTTAAAAACCATTTATACAGTAACTGTAATTAAATATATTCAGCAGGACATGGAAAGCAAACAGTGTTGGGGTTTTGGTGATATTGCTGCTCAGGTGAGCAAGCCTGGAAAACTTGACAAGCCAGGAGATATGGTGGATACAGTGTTTTGTGCCTCATGAGATGAGATGCATTTGTCTGGTTTCTTACCCACAGGTCTCTGTTCATTCCTCTAAAATAAACATTTGATTTTTATGCAAGAAATCAGTCATTCATGAGTGTCTATACTGAATAAAACAGAAGGAAAATATTTAGGTTTTCCTTTTACAGGATTATTATATTTGTTGCACAAGCATTATCTTAATCCAGTAGCTGTCCTTCAACAAGTTACGAGCTCAATGTCTTTCTGTGAATGGATTTTATTTAACTGGCTGAGATTATTTATGAGATGTTTGCAGTTCTGAGCCCCTAAGAGTAATAATTTGTCCAAATAAATTAACACAAAACGTCCCTTGATATCCCCCAAATAAACAAATTATTTTGTCAACAACATCCTGCATTGCCTTAGCAGGTTTGTTAGAATTACAGATTTATCATGAGGCACAACTCTTCTGCCAAAATTGGAGGACTGTTGATTTCCAGGGCAAATAATCGTTACCTTTTGCAGAGACCTTTCACTGAGTTCTTTGTGCAGCAAAAACTGGTCAGAAGAAATGAAAATGGAGGTTGTACGGTGAGATGCATCAAATGGGAAAGCACCCTGACTCCCACCCTCCTTGGCCCTGCAGCTTCTGTGAGTGAGAACTTGAACCTTCCAGCAGCAAAAAATGCAGAATTGCATCTTCTCCTGACATTCTAACTGCCGGGTGTTAGAAATATTGTGAAATGCAGAAATACTGTGGAAACACGATGCACAGAGAAGTATCACAGCAGCAAGGAACAGTGCTGAATTAAACTGTCTAGCGGGGCTCATTTGCTGTGACTTCACAGCTTGCTCAAAACAGAACCAGATGGATTTTCTCCCCTTTTTCCTTCAGAGATACTTTGGCTAACCAGTACACACAGGAATATTAGATATTTTATGCAGTTGAAAGGAGTACAAAACAATTTTAATAAAATATTTGAAACTCCTAGAGGATCTTCGTGTTGGGAGCTGAGCAGGCTGTAAATAATTGAAACATTAACAGTAATTTACACCCCTGGGACCAGCCGTAGAAGTTTACAACCTCATGGAACCATTTACCATGAGAAAAATGACAAAATTTCCAAGGACTGATGGTTCCTTGAGAGAAGATTTGAAGCTGAGGCTGCACTTGGCTTGAGCCTATCTGCTATTAATTCCAGTTCATACGAAGACATTTGCTCTGATTATTATTATATCCCTGCCCTTTCTTGCCCTTGAAGTATTGGCATTATGGCTCTGAAGACAGATTCAATTAACAAACCGGATAGAAGCTGACCTTTCTGTGATTGTTATTCTATCCTTGATTTGCTTTAGGGGAGAAATATTTCTTTCTTTTATAAATATGAAATAACAAATAAATAACCAACAATTGATTTGTAGTTATAAAAAAAAAACAACAACAAAAAAAAAAAGAAAAAAAGAAAAAAAGAAGGAGAGAGAAAGAAAAGAAAGAAATTAACTGGTCGAACATAGACACTGGTCACAGCCAAATGGCTTCAAGACTCTGCGTTGGGATTACTCACTGGGTAAGTTGCCATCTGTCATGATTAAAGAGTTGCTGGAGGATTTCTGGAGTAGTTTTTCTGGGGAATCAGGTAACACAGATAGCTTAATGCTTTTCCCGATTTTGTTAACTTTGTGATTGATTTTCTGTAGACCAGTGAGGAAATTTTCTTTTTGTTGCTTTTTCACATGTTACAGACCACTGTCTCACACTATCAGATGTAGTTGCCAGGCTGGTGATGCAGGGTGGCAGGGCTGAGGCCCCCCACAGGCAGGCCAGGGCCAGAGCAGAAGCAGGACCATGATGCTGGGCCACAAGTGCATCTAGGCAACAACTTTGTTTATACTCACATTCAAAAAAATGTTAGTTTTATACTTCAAAACAGCTTTTTCCCCCTTTTCTCCCCTCCTCCCCTCCATGCACGTTCTTGAGAAAAGCTCAAACAGTGCTTTGTTTTTCCTTAACAATGACGTAATTATTAGACAGAATTAATGGTAGAGAAATTTTGAGATAACGATGCTCAGCATGTAAAAATTTATAATTATAGTTATTTAAATGATAATTATTATTTACAATTACCATAATTGTTGTAATAATTTTCATGCTATGCTATCATGTTACAAGTATTAAACTGAAACCTTTTTGAACACTCATCCTGAATCTGTTACTTTTTATCCAGCTACCAGGTTATTCTATCAGCTGTGCCACTTACACCAGCAGGTCTGCCTTGTTGATTCGTGTTATTCCTACTAAAGTCACCTTAATTCTTGAAGGCCATGTTTATCTTATTTTTTCCAGTCCTTTGGATTTATGTCAGTCAGATATAGGTATTTTCCAACCTGCTTGTCACACCCTTCTTGGGAGAGAGCATTCAGGAGGAAAGCTGAAACCCATGGGCAGTATGTCTTGAACTCTGGCAGGAATGGCTAGGGAAAGCCAGGGAGGGGAGTTTGCACTGGTAGCCTGGAATATAGGGTTTATTTTTTGTGGAAAATTTAATGAAGCTTGTTCATTTAAGATTATCTATACCCAGTCAACCTGATTTTGTACAGCAGGATGCTGGACAAAACAAGATCTCCTAGTGTTCTTACAGTATGAGTGCATGGTGAGCAAAAGGGCTTTTATTCTTTCCTCTTCCTTGCCTGTTTGAGTCCCGTGAATTCCCTTCTTTCCATTTTGTCTACCTTCTCTGGTTTTCTCTCCACTTTTAGAAAGTAACAAACCAGCATACTCAGTTACACGAGGTCTAGCATTCTCTTCCTCAGGGCCAGACTTACTGATTGATCTGCCTTTCTGATATCTAGATCAGGGCTTAGAAAGGAGAGGTGAAATTCTCCTCCCAGAAGGAAACAGCAGAAAGTGTTTCAGATTATAAATGTTCATAATTCTACAAAACCCCCTAAGATCAAAGTAATTCTATCTTGGACATAATGGTAGATGAAGGAAAAGGTCAATTTTACCATTAATTCATAAAAACCCCTTTCTTTGCAGGTGGTGGAAATGGTAAAATCTTATTATATCACATAACTGTAACCTTAGGTTACCCAGTTAGATCAGAAAAGTCTTTGCTGGGACAACAGCAGGAGTTAGGCATTCCAGATAGCTGTTTTGTATACCAGTATGCTACACGCTTGCACAGGCACACTCCTTTCGAAAGAGTATTATAAAATGCATCATTACTTACATGTGAAGTATATTAACCACCCTTCCATTTTATGATTTATTTATTATTGGATCAAATAATGTTTATTCTTAAATAAGCCCCCAGGGAACCAAACATCACCATCTCACAAGGTACATGGTGCTGCCAGTTCAGCCATGGGGCAGCCTGACAGGGCAGAATGGAGATGTTAGGCATTCTCCACTGTCCTCTGCTGCATCCTGGGATGGAGGAAGGTATCCCTCTGGGCCTGTCAAATGGACCCTGGTTCACTTAAAGGTGCCCCAGGGTTTAGGAAATGGAAGTGGTCCTGCAGCCTCAGAAATTGTACATTAACTTGTCAGTTCATCACAGGTTTAGGGCACCTACTACTACTAAAAAGCAGAATGACAGCTGTGCTGTTAAGCCTTTTTATAACAATTACAATATGGTCTGTCTTTTGTGTCCTGCTGAGCACCTATTGATCACCAAGGTTTTTTTTAACTTGATGCAGACAGCCTTACAGATCTCATTTATAAAAGAGATTTATTTTTTTTTTGACAGAAACTGAAGACTTTTCTGCATAACTTATTTAAGTATAGATTAAAAGTGATGTGCTGATTTGTTACTGACTTTGAGGATTTCTTTCTGTGCTGTTTGCCTCCAGCATTAAGCAGTCCACTGAACACACAGCTTGTGCATGATTCCTTCTTTTTTCAGTCTTGAGACTCATTCCAATATTATGCATGCTGTATTCAACCAATAAAAAGGTAAACAGACAGACCGAGTTTGTGCCAGCATCTCACAATAAACTGTGCATTGGTGAAATATTTAATCAGGCTAAAACTGGATGCTGGGCCTTCCCACACGGCTTTATTTTGGCATTGCAAAATATACATTCTTTAAAGGTCAGAGTTTCCGATTTCCATATTGTACTGTTGCTTTTTATCTAAGAATTCAGTTCCTATTATTAGACTGTTATCTAAAATTTCACTACCAGGACTTCTGTCCTTTTCTGTATTTTTTAACCGCTGTAAATGAGCTGTCCTTACCACGCATGTCCCATATGCACACCCATGCAGCCACTTCTGGTCATCCAGGTGTGGGTCAGGTGATGGAGGGGCAGCTGACTGCAGCAGCACTGCGCAGAGATCTGTCAGCCCACTCCACGTTTAGAAGAATCTAACTTCAAGTGTACTGTTCTTTACTGAATTCACAGTTTAGCTCTTCCACATTATGAACAAGACATAATACAAAGCAGGTTCAATCATATTGTCTCAGGTTTGCTCTCTGCTTTTCTGGCTGTAACAGATCCTCATCAACTGGGCAGAAATTGATAAAAATCCAACTCGGTTTCTGAGTTGTCTTACACAGGGAGATGGCTAAAAGGCTTGATCTCACACAAATTGCAAGTCAGTCTTGTGTAAATAGCAGTACTAGGGCTCTGTAATGTGATCAAATAGCCACAAGCCATTGTGTCACTGAAAACAATTCTTGGAGTTAAAAGCATCTTTGTTATTTTCTACTAAGTGTTAAAGTCTTAGACATTTTTTGAAACACAAATGTATACACAAATGATGAAATTTAGGATTATTGTACACAGCCAGCTCTTGTGGTTTTCTCTTTAGTTGGGTAGATGGTAGTATTATGTTTTGTAGTTTAGCATATGATTTCATTAATTTTTTTAGTCAGCAATCACATGCTTGGTAAGTATCATATCAAGCAAAGGTAGTTTGATAATGCTTTCCTTAATTTGGCTGTATTTTCTGTTGCTAAAGCACTCTTGAAATTCCTTTTCCTAGCATCGCTCTGTGGTCTCATAAATGCATTTGAACAGTACAGCTTCTGCGACATAGTGCTCTGACCCTTAGTCAGCGCTGCCAAGCTGCCTGCTTGACACTGTATGCAGCGTTGCTTTGGCATACTGTGATTGGGATGTCGAGTCAAATGCTGATGTGAAACAAGATGGAGAGAATTTCCTTTCAGTTTACTAGCCCTACAGGGTAATGGTCTGAACAACGAATGAGAAATCAAAAATCCAACCTGAAGAAGTGAGTGTTGCCCATGGATGAGCTCTATTTTAGTTTTCTAGGAGAAGGTTTTATTTTGCAATGCTACACTTCCCAAAGCAGTTATACCTTAGCACAGCTGTGTCTTCTGTCACACCTAGACACTAAAAACCTCCTGTGTTGAGGCTGGATCCTCCAAGGCTTCTGAAAGCTGATTCCTCCCCAAACTGCAGAAATAAACTTGAATGCAGAAGCCCTCTCATGACTTTTGCTGCTGCTGATTCCCAGTTTTAGGCAGCTGGAAAAGGAACTTTTTTTTTTTTCTTTTTTTAAAGTATATAAGTTTGCTGTAGGACCAGAGAGATGTTTGCCAGAAGGCTCTGATGTAGTCTCCTTACCAAAGCAGGTCATGCTTTCTTTTCAAGGCATGAACCTTAGCATTTAGGAGATCACTAGCTCATTTTTTGTTTCGTTTCAGAAGTCTTCATAAACCCCCTCTTGTTCTGATCCGTTCCAATCTCCCGGTTTTCAGTTATTAATGCCTTTCCTCTTCCACCTGCTTTCAGACACTTGTTGCTGGCATCACCCAGCGAGGCTGCACCCAGAGCTCGCGCTTGAGCTTTGGCCCTGGTCTCCCCTGCAATTCCTCCCGGTTTCGGGCATTGTGAGTGTTGAGAATTACCATCCTGGTGAAGTCATGGGCAGTTGAGAAGATCCCCATTTCATCCATTTCTGGGAGGTAAAGAGGTGTTGTTGTCTCCTACCTTACATTAAGAAAAACTCAAGGAGAGTCAATTTGTTTCAAGAGGTTTGGCCAGGGAGGGTTACCGGGGGGCGCCTGGGGCACAGCAAGGAGTATATCTCCTGAGGACCCAGACACCACCATTGTGGCTGTATCAATTTACCTCATAATTTGTCACCTGCAGAGTATTCTTACAAGCAATATGCTATAACAGGAGATGATGTTATCATTTTCTTCTCTTTTTTTTTACTTTCCATCTTCCCTTGAAATTAGGGAATTGTTCCTGCCTGTCTCCCTGGGATTTCTGTGGATCTCTAAAGTAGTGAATTAGGAATAGATTGAAATTAGAGACAGAAATAAAATGCATTTATAGATCATATAATCTATACTCTAGAAAACAGAAAATAAATTACATTTGAGTAATTTTCCATTTCTCAGATGTGCAAGACAGACTATAACCCTTCTAGGTACTAAGATGACCATTCTCTGTTCAAAATGACTAACACTGCAGTACTTTCACAAATATTATGTGTTTTCTGATGAATGAATATGAGCAGAAAGGAAAATTAGAAATCTGACAGTCTAACACCAGCAGTGTTAATTTTCTACAGTTTTGTCATTTACTTGCAAGAAACTGAATATATCTCTTCTATAGCTTTATCACTCCTTCTTCTATCAAAGCTCTATAGACTGTAATATTCTGCTCACTGAACTGAAATATCTGTCAATATAAATGCATCTTCTCATTGCAAACTCTTATGGTATAGTGTTATGTACACTAGTATTACCTAAGGAAATATTTAAAGATTTGAAGAGTAGACATTTTCTAGAGAGAGTAGAAAACAAAACTTCTAAATTAAAAATACATTTTTTCTTGATTTAATTCAATAAGATATTTTATTCTCTAACAAAAATCATATGCATGGGGGGAAGAAATAATCCTTTAAAAAGAAACAGAAAATACTTTTTTGGTGTCTGGACTCACGTGCTCTGAGCTGTCTTTGTAAAAATAAACCTTATATATCAGTAAAACAATGCATTAACTGCTGTACCCAGGTCAAAGGGGAAATGAGTTGGCCAACGTATGGCAAATGTTTCACTTTCCCAGCCCTGACCCTCATCCCAAACACAGATCAGGAGGAGGCTAAGGGAGGAAAAACAAGTCAGGTTAAATAAAAAAACACAAAGATTTGTCTTGCAATTTTTTCCCCAAGGTCATGGTTTCTTGCTGGAGCACCGGTGTCAAACACAGACACCTCCTCTGTGACATTTGGGACCACCCGTTTCTCGCAAGGTGCAACCCTAAACCAGCTCATCTCCAGGATAGTCATCAGGCAAAGAGCAGCCAGTGCCAGGAGGTCTTTCTGTGCAAGGCAAGTCATATGAGCTGCTGTGCTGTGGTCGCCTTCCACAATCTCAAAGAGGAGGAAACTTTAGGAAAAAGTTATGAATTACGTGGGTAAAAAATAGAGTGTGTTGGGGAGAAGTCTGGTGGGAGTCAGGGGCACATTGACATTTATTTCAGCAGAAATTGCGTTACTGCTTGTATTTTGATTCTGATGCCTGTGATAACATAGTACACACTATTTCCATCCCATTTTTATTCCAGTTCATACATTCCCAAGTTTTTTTGGTCATTGAGTTCATTCATGAGTTTAACAACAGACAGTACCGCGTGCATGGTAAATATTAGAACTTTACTGAGCAGATAGCTGTTGCGCAAGGCTGCTGATACAATGCAAATATGCTTATTACTGTTAGAATTTCAGCCAGGGAAAAGTCCAGACATTATCATTTTGAGAAATGTGAGGTTTTTTCCACCTTATTTACAGTGCACGGTTCACTGGTAAAGACTCTTAGGGCTGAAATTGCTAAAGAGCTCAACCTCAAATATGTTTGAAGACGTTCCCTGAATGAAGCAGAGCACACTCGTAATAATGGCAATATAAAGTTCACTGCAAGGCATCTTCTGGAAAACTTGACAGTACTACAGAAATTATGTGCAGAAAACACTGGCACTCACATCTGATTTAATATCAGCTTTCTGTACTTTATGTCATATTTACAAAAGGGACTGTAAATACAGGCACGTGTCTATCTGTCCAGCTGTTTTTTAGGAAGAACTCAGGGGAGAGCTGCTGGGGAAACCCCTGGGGGTTGCATGGGGCGGGGGGGCACTGCCTTTGCACGAGCTGGGAGGGTCCTGTGCCTGAACTGGCTTTGGCACCTTCAGAATGTCAAAGACTGGCATTTCCACTCTGAACTGCTGTCTGATGCTGATCTTGGTTACAGCTATTACCAAGCAATTTAATTGACTGCTGCCTCAGTTTCTCCGTTCTCTGTTAGACACAAAGAATTATACCTGCATGCTGCAACTGCTCAGCTCAGGGACAAATTGGGAACCAGCTAAAACATCTGAGAAGTGTTTTGTTTCAGAAGCTCTGAAAATAATGTCTTGTCTGTATGTGCAGTGACAATTATGATAAATATATGATCTTTTTAAGGTAAACTTGAAAAAATACGTATACCTTAATGCACTGGGAATTAATTTTATTTTATTATATATAATGTTGTAGATGCACTTGTCAGCATTACATTAACAGACCATTAAAGTACTTTAAGTGGACATGACTAAATTCTCAGGTTGATGACCTGAAGTGGTTTAATTTTTAACATGGCTTGAACCACTAAAGTATGCTTGAAACACAGACATTTATTAGTCCTTTCATGTCACAGTAAGTTACTTAACAGCAGCCATCTAGTCATGGAAAGAGGCAGAAATAGCCAATTAGAAACAAAAGGCAGCTGAAATTAAGAGTTTTACAAACAAGCTATAGGCTACAGAACCACATGCAGATCCTAATGCAGACCAGCATCTTTTCCTGGTGGACTGAGTACCTGGAAAGACACTTACCTAATATCATACGTAACTGGTGATTTAAATTCTTCATTCTGCCATCAGCACAGTAAGTGGGATAAAGCTTTCAGGTGTGCTGTTTGCACAGCATAAATGCTGTCGGCAGCTGGCACAGAAGCTGCTTTGCTACGTGCAGAGGATCTGGGCTGGAGGAACCTGCCAAAGTGGGAGATGCAGCATTTTGCAGTGATGCTGGGTTTTGGAGATACCTAGCATGTGAGAGCAAAGCTGGACTAATACCTTACCATGTTCACTCTTTCCAGCTTCTCTAGGACCCTTGATAAATCCTTGCACTGAGGATTGACTCTAATATGTAGAAGACATGGAAGAGGAGGTAAGCAAGGCCAATGATTATTAGTATTTTTACACAGATCACCACAGTTATACCTAGTTCAGCCTGACTTTATTTCCCCGATATGAGTGGCCTTCAGCAAATAAAAAAATAATGGGAAAATGCCAGGAAGATGAACAGTGGTTACATATGAAAAGCTATTTGAGTCATCGGCGCACAGGAGGAAGCAGCAGCAGTCCTTAGAAAAACCTTTTGGGTTTATGGTGAGGGTTTTGGATTTTGGACAATGCTGCTGCTTATTCTCTTCTTCATTTGAAATAAAAGCAATAACATAATCCAACATGTAAGAAATTAAGCACTCGAGTCCCACTTGTTCATATGCAACCATAGGAAAAATGAACAGATGGAGTACATATGTCTCCAGGCATGTACTCCAGAGCTGTGCTGGACTCCAATGTGCTTTGTGTGGGACTGTCTAGGGATATGAAATTATGCCTATTCATTCCTAACACTGAGATGTAAATGCTAAATCCACAGTCCCAGTACAGTACTTGCACTAGTGATGGAAGAAATGGACTGGATCATCCAAGGAATGAGATGATGTCCTTGCCCCAAAACCTCCAGAACTGCCCCAGGAGTATGGCCCAGCAGAATTCATGAATCTGGCCCATGCATCAACACTATCGTGTACGAACTGCCTTGTATAAAGTGATGTGCTTGCAATAATTAGGTGATACTATTATATCTGTTTCTATTGAATGCATATTATTGAGTTTAATCAGTGAAATTAATTTGGTAAAGAACTTGTTAATAAGCTTGCCATAGTGGACTTTGGAGGTTTTTTTCTGTTCCTTTTTTTTTTTTTTTGGCTATTTTTTCCATATTAAAAAAAAAAAAAAAAAAAAAGCTACTGCAGCTGTTTGGCAGCTTGTGTTTTTGCTTTAGGCAAATGATGAGAATAAGTTCAGCTACAATTGCTTTGATGTAAAGAAAAGTTAATAGAAATTTTAGTAGCAATATCAGCTTAAAAGAATTTGAGCTCATGACCTTTGCATTGTAATGAAGCCAGTTTAACTGCCAGCCTGGCAGTCCTTCATTCCCATACATGAGACACTCAGTTACTGGCACTGGGAGAAGAGTTTTGGAAGAATTCAGAAAGGTTTGTTCCATCTAATTTGTACGCAGTTCTGTGTCTGTTAGGTACTTACAGCATTGTAGAGCATGTGTCCTGAGCATTAGTCACAATATCAAGGTATATATACAATGATACAGGTTTAATACATGTAATTAACTATGAAATATTTAGGAAACACAGACCTGATTTAGGGCATTCCCCTGTGTTTTGAAGTGAGCCCTATCAGCTATCCCTAACAAGGGATGGCTGAGCATTGCAGAAGAATTTCAGTCCCCAGGATACTTTGGGCCAGCATCATCCTTTGCTTCCCTTCCCAAGCAGTAAGCCAACTCCACAGGCTGGTCTGTCCACAGTATGGCCACAAGGTCCCAGTGTTAATATTGTTCCCACCTGGGTTTGTACAGTGCTTACCTTGCATTCGTGTTGCAAACAGCCAAAATTCCTGTAGGGTCCCTTGTGCCTTCACAAGCCCTCCCCAGGCATGCTGCAGGTTGCTGAGCTTCCCACTGAGCTCCCAACTGACCTGCTGCCAGAGCACCAGCCCTTGCTTAGGTCTGCCCTGCCTGTGATCAAGCAGCATGTTCCCGGTGCCACCAGTTAATTGCAGAGCACAAAACCTTTGCTCGAGGAGTGCTGCTCAGTCTCCTGGTGTGGTTTTGTCCTCCCCCCACGACTTCCCCACCAAACAATGAGGCACAACAATGAAGTGGCGTGATGAGATTTCTCTGACTGCAGCCTGTGTCATGGTGACAGTGGCAGCAAGTTTCGGCCTTGATAACCCTATCAATTTTCTATCAAAGCACTGGAAATCAGGAAGATGACTGCGAAAACCTCCACACTATTAGTGCAACATCCCCAGCACCTCACAGAAAGAGACAAGGCTGTCAAACATCTCTGCGTGTTAAAATGCTGCTATCAGGGTGCTGCACAGAACAACTTTCTTTACCTCTTTCTCAGTAAATATTATGAAACACCTTTTGCTTGGCAGAAACATGAAATTCGCTCATGAGAGTGAGAATTGTTATAGGGTATGTGGTAAATAGAGTTTTATACTCTCTTCATGTTCCATGAGCGTACACAAAGATTTCATTCGTGTTTCAACAATGAAAATGGAGCTTTGCACACAATAGTTAATATGGAAATGGACTGGGTATAGCTCACTAAACTGGTTGGATGTCTGGGAGAAAAGCAGCTATAAGGGAAGCGCAGGTGAGTGCTGGGAAGGGGTGCTGGGCAGGGCTGAGGCTGCTGTGGAACTGCTCTTGATGGGTTTTCAACAAGGGATTGGGCACCCCTCTGACAGCAATGACACAGATGGTGTTGAGTCCTGCTTTGGGGTCCCAGGTGGACTAGAGGATGCAAGGAGGTCAGTCCCTGCATTACTCTCCCTGTCTATCACTAAGCATTCTGGACCTGCAAATAGTGTTTGAAGGGGCAATAGCACTTAGGTATGAACATAACATAGGCATGAGATGAACAAATTATGATTTGAAATTCATTTCTTCCTTTGAGATGGAAATTACCCATTTTGGCCAGACACTCATCCTTGCCCTGTGCACCTCTTAACCCAGTCAGGCACCTCGCCCTGTCCCCGGGCCCCAGGGATTGCTCGCTTTCTGAAGAAACTTGCATTAACCCATAGGCTAGACATCCTGATGATCTGCTAGCTTAGGTTTGCTTATTTTCAAGGAGGTTTCAGCTTCTCATCCCTTTCTAAAACTATATTATAACAGACGTAGCATATAACAGGACATAGCCCTGACGTGAAGTGCTACAGCATTGCGTCGTGCCGCAGGACAGCCTGGCACAGGAGCACAGGCTGCTTCAGAAACTTTTCCTCTTCCTGGAGTGAGGGCAAGAGCACACTCATGCCAAACCTGCAAAATCAGAGGTTGAAATTGTCTCCCACTGAGTTCAGAGCAGTGCAATAAACTGATTTTCATTTTGTTCCATGGGAAAAGTAACTTGCACTATACCTTACCCTTACGTATGTTGTTAAGTATTTCCTACTTTATTGTCATCGTAATCAATAAATTTTACAAAAGGAGGACATACTCTTTAGGTTGAATATGGGGTTTTTTTTTTAGAACCTCACAAATCTATCAAAGAAAGTCTTTTATAATAAACTCACAGCTGCCTGTGAGAAATGGGTGAACTGATCAACTCCATTCCCATTCATCCAGTGGATCAGTACTGAAGAATTTCCAGCCAACACAAGCTAGCAATTTCCTTTTACATTCTGACCTGTAGGCTAGGGTTGGGTTTGGTTAAATGTAGTGCCAAAGGTTATAGAAAACAGCTTTTGGGGCCAAATCAGCCATGACAATTTTAAAGTGCCATGGTCAAAATATTTCCACCACTCCTGTTTCCAGGTCTGCACAGTCTCCAGACATAAGCCGGTTCCTGGTCACCAGCGTGAGTATGTCTGGGCTGAGGGCTGAAATGTAATAACAGAGATTGCTTTGGAAATGTGATAGGAGAGCCTGACAAACATCATGTTGTGCTTGTTCACATTCAGCTGAACCAAGAGGATTGCACAAATGGCTATGGACTTTTTCATATACACCAGACAGCTGTCCTTATTTATGACACCTTTTTTTAACATTATGAGGCTTTAACCTCACACATCATAAAACTCAAATTAAAATGTGTTCCTCCGAGCTTTCACATGGTGTGCACAAACGATGTAAAGTGAAGTGGGAGACGAACAGTGACAACAAACTGCATCCTGCATCACAGTTAATGCTAACCCAGAGTTTATCCTGACAGGTTTTATCTCACACTTTACATATAACATTTTGAAGAACATCCTTTAACATTCCTTTACACTAGATTAGTTTAGATTAGGATCTTCAGAAGCATTAAAAACGGTCGATGTCTATATGTCCCTGACAGAACAGAAAAATGCTTCCTGCTTCTGGTGGTACCATATGAGATAACTTACCTGCAACAAGACAGCTGCCTTTGCATCTCAAAGCCCACAGCTCCACATTTCTCTCTTTCTCCTTCTTTCACTGCTGAGAAAGGAGCAGAGACACAGCAGTGCTGAAACTTCATTAGATTTGTGTTAATTTTTGTGTGAAGGAATAGGTGCTGCAGGTTTTAAGGTTGTAAACTAACGTCTTCTGGGAGAATATCTTGCTCAGCATCTCATTTGAGTTACCAGCTTCACCACAAGCAGTGGCAGCATGGCAAAACATGTGTCCCTGAAGAGAGGCAGTTTCTATGCACACAAAACTTTAAAGGTGAAAAATTAATCCCACCAGCATTCCCACGGGCAGATATTAGGTTTCCCTCCTAGAGATGAAAAATGCTCAACTTCCTAACACTCCCTTGCACATGAGCACCTCACTGTGTCCTTCACTCTGCCTTTGCTCCACAACATGATGGTGGTTACTATGAGCTGATGAGGGTGAGGAAAATGATGCCCCCATCATGTGCATTTTCCCAGCACATTGGAAATCCCACCAAGTAGCTGCAGTTCCTTGATGAGTAGATTTGAAGTGTGGTTTCTGCGGCAATACCACAGTGATCAGTGGCTGGCCTCTGCCATGCAGCAAGGCGTGGATGCTTATACCAGGCGGTGGTGCTGGGACATGGATAGTCATCTCATTCAGTAGCATTCATGCATATTACACTGCTCTGTTGCTTTAAGTGAACCTCTTTAGTTTATAAATACAGGAAAGATGGAGATGTTTATGAAAGAAATAAAGAACAGGGAGCTGGGGGACAAAAGACTTTTCACCTTGCAAGAGAAGGATGAATATTGAAGGAGAAGAGGAGATGAATTGGGAGCACATTTTTGAAGGTTGGGATGGTTTTCCCTTTCCTTTTGTTTCTCCCCCTTTCATTTCAATGAGAATTGCACAGAATAATAATCTACTTGTTTTGTCTGCGTGATAATTGCATTGATAATTTAGTATGATTTAAATAATCAAATTCAGAGTGGTTTTCTTTATGTCAGAGTCTGAGAAAGGGTTGTCTTTAATCTCCAAAGATGCATATTCATGATGCCATTATAGATATAGCTAAAGAAATTACAGTACCATTGTCTGCTTCAAACAAGTCATCCACTCCCTGCTTTTTTAAAAAGATGAAACAGTCAAAACACAAGATGATTGATTTGTACTTTCAAAGTTCACCTCCTTTCACTTTGGTGAGAGGACTTCTTTACCTATCAACAGATGTTCTTGTCATTTAACATCTGTCCAGCATAACTTGTACTCAGGTCTAAGTCCCATGTCAAGAAAATTTACACCCTGATGTTTTTCTGCCACCTCCAACCCATGTTTTGCTGCATCAGGAAAAGGTCCTCGGTGTGCTGTGTGTCTTGTGCCTTGCTGGTTGTGCTGTCCTGGATGCTGAGCTCGGGATACAGCCGGGGGCTGCTTCTGCTCCCAGGTCAAGAGCCATGGGACATCCCAGAAACCATGTCCATACCTTGGTTCTTCCTCCATTTGTCTGCTGGGCTTCAGCTGGCAAATGCAGGACCCCCATTTTGTGTGCCTCTATTTGTTTTCTAAGCATACTATATCCCTGCTTTCTAGATAATTGTATGTCTGGTTGGAGGTACGGATATTGTTAAATGAGCAAAAATAATGGTTGTAAAATAAAGAATGTGGGAATGGCCCTGCTGAAGTTTGTGGGAATTTTGGTCAGGGTATGTTTACATGAATAGGTCACGAGAGACCTCATTGCAGTGCACAAGACAATGAACCCATGATTAGAAGCATCTCAGATTTTTGTGACAGTCTATTTTTGTATTGGATTCAAACACTTTCTGGATCAAGATTTAAATAATTTGTTGTACAAGATAATGAAAATACCCCAAGAAGCATCTTTATGGAATAATATTTGTCTTTGAAGGGGAACCCCCTCCCCCCATTCCAGAAATATTAACATTAACATACCACGGGTCAAAGAGCTGTGATTTTGTGAAGTTTAAAAATGAATCTGTTATATATTACCATGCATTGATAATAAAATGCATTTTTTAAGAGAGATAGCCACAGGATAACAACTGACATAAATACATTGGTGAGACAGAATTTAATAGTGGTGAAGACTGATTTTCCTGTGCTTTCTGACACTGCTGTGGTATTGCCATTTTGAAATCCACAGCATAGGGTAGAAAAAATGTCAAGATGTGTGGGAAAATATTTTTTCTGTGAAAATTGGCTGGAATTTACGTATATAAATATTATATTGAAATCACTTGAACAAGTCACAGACTAAGGTGTCGTGTTTAAGAGACAGAAGAATCCGGCTGAGAAAACCAGATGCAAGAGATGGGTGAATCATTTAATGCAAATTCCTTAGTTAGCTATTTTTGGTTCTTTTGTTCACAAATTGTCTGGAAATAGCTCATGAATTTTCTCAATTATATGTGCCTTAGTCACTACACCAATTTTGTAGATAGCTTGTTATATGTGCTGTGAGGAATGTTTGCGTCTTGTGGACCTGGCATGCCATTTGGTGGTTATTTTTCTTTCCATCCATTAGAAGGATGCAAAATTTAGGCTTTCTGCATGATCAGTTTTACATAAACTTTCAAAATGTATTCACCATTGTTGTTATTTGAGGTTTACATATACCAGTGCTCATAGGAATTGGATTAGAATTCAAATAAAATAAGCAGAATTAAAACATTTTTTCACAAGAATGGATAATTTATGCCTTGAGAGAAACCTGTGCAGTATAACTGAAATAACAGCAGGAAGGAGGTGGATAAATTATTTCTTCTCCATGTACATACCATTATTTTTTTATATGTATTATTGAGCTGAGCATGGAAGAGCTGTTGCTAGTTTTTTGCCTTCGTACCTAATTTTTTTTAAACTTGAACCAGGATTTTTCCAGTTTGGTTAGTTTGTAACAGTAGGGACTGCTGAAATATGGGCAATCTCAGTACAACTTTTCTTCCTTTCTATTTTATTTCTTCCTTTCTATTCCCTCACCCTCCCACCCTTTCTTTCTTCCTGGCAGAGCCCCAGTAGAAAAGGAGAACACAAAATTTATTGCATAGAGCAAAGCCTCACTTGTACCTCTGGCCAAGCAGTCGATTGTTGTGCTAGATTTGTAGTTAAACTGATGCTTAATCCCTGGACAATTTAGTCTGTCTGCTGTGAAGTCAGAGCTAATGTAGAGTAATTCCTAAGCGTGCAATTCAGGGAGGGTTGTATTTATTATCATTATTATTATTATTATTATTATTATTATTATTATTATTATTATTA
>JAVJGJ010000062.1:52538701-52553997 GCA_035590215.1 Microhierax caerulescens
CAAATCAGTTGGAAGAAGGTCTCTAGGATGATGCCTTCCAGGACACCCACCAACAGAAAGTTTGCACTGGAGATGGAAAAGTTTCTTTCAGGGTAGTGACAGGTAATATCTGCAATAAGTTGAGCTATGGTGAGATTACAAAGAAATGCCCTTATAGGTCTTTCTTTGCTCCAGAGAAGAAAAGCCAGAATCATCTAAGAGTTATGGTCCCACTCCACACTATTTCCAACTTTACTTCTCCCATTACAAAATACTTGTGTAACACTAGAAAAATAACTTAAGTACACCCAAATGGGTTACTCCTTTGCTAGTTCCAACTAACCATGCCTGGCATATTACCTGAGGAATATGTTGGTTAAGCCCAGTAATAATTGCGAGAAAAGATTTTAGCTGCATATTTTGATGCTGTGATTTATCTCTGTTCATCAGACAGCGGTGACTTTTTGGGTGGGAAATTCCCATGGAGAACCAGTCATGTCTTTGAAAAGCTGCTGCCTTCTGAAGGGGTGGCTTTTGCCACTGGCTGCACAGAAGCCTGCTGAGCAGCTGTGGGTGGTGAGGCACGCGGGAGCTCTTGGCTACCTGGTGTCACTAAATAACTTCACTGGGTTTTTTCTTTTTAAACAGAAGAGGCTGTTAGCTGCTTTAAGCGACACTGATACTCGAATAAGTGGTTTCTGGGTGCAGCGTTTGCTCCTGCCCCCTTTGAAATCTATGGACTGCGTTTTGATCCAGAATAAAAGTTTGTCAGGGACGAGGATTATCACAGACCTCAAACACAGAGTTGCAGTTGTGTTTGGTAAACTCTGTGAGGATGGGACAACCTGTGTCCTGCCCTACCAGTGTAACTGTCTTCTAAATTGTCACATTTAAACTGAAACATGCCTTTCTTGCTCATTGTGCCAAATGCTTTCATACTAGTGCGATGTCTAAAAGGGAAAATGTGAATTTGCACTGTATTTAAAAATCTCTAAGCTATGCATTTTATTAATTTTGCCTTTTCTCTCCTTTTATTGTACCACAAAGAAAAGGACACATCTGCTATACAGCTTCTGTATTTTAATGACCTGTGAAAACTTCAATTAGTATACTAATAAGACTTGACAGTTTTACTAATATTAGAAGATGGGATTGAAGCAATGTAAAGAAGGAACAATTCATGGATGTATTCTGTAGATCTTTGAAATATACACTTGAAATATGTTCTTGAAAATACGAGCACAATTTTAAAACTATGCCCATCATTTTCTTGATAATAAAGTTATCATTTTCTTGTCAGCAATTGGTCACCCACCTCAAATAACTAGTATGTTATTTTTATATTATTTTTTATATTTCATTTTATATATTTCAGTATGAGATACTGAAAAAGTGAATTCAGATGACACACTGAAGCTATAAAATATACAAAGTTGTGTAAAGTTCAGGAGTAAAACAGTTGTTATTGAAAAAATTTTATTACTGCACCTGGAAGGTTAAGCACATAAGACCATGTAGCGATGCTGCAGTTATGACACAGCACATCACCAGAGTTTGTTGTTATTAAGACAGTTCCGCTTTGTCACCACTAGCATGAGATGCTGCGATGTTCATCTACAGCAAAGAATCTGGGTTATTAAAAGCCGACCCGACATGAAACTTGAGAAATGTACTTTCTCCATTATTTTGGCAATGGCAGTTTAAAGCACTTCCCAACAAACTCCTCGCTGCGCAGTGCTGTATTATACACAAATGGTATTTTAGCACTCTGGAGTGTCTCAGCACTGCGTTCCTGTGAAGTTGTCTCTGGCGGGCAGGAAGCCTGCCAGCTTCTTAGCAGAGTGGCAAAGTGTGGGTTAGTGAAGTTGTGTTAGACTCCATTTGCTGTAATTGCAGGGGTAATTGAGAATAAAGACTAAACAGATAGGTCAAATCTCCTTTTTCAAGCAATTATGTGTGATTCATACGGAGGATGTAGTAGTAGAGACATAAGTGTATGTAAATTTTGGAAGTTATTTCCTAGAGAAAGTGATTATAAGGTTAACAGTATCTTAGCATCCTAAAATTAGAAATTATTTTAAGCTCAATGTATTTGAGGAATAATCTATCACATAGGAAAATATATCCTTCTCATTAGAAGCAATTTAGGAACCAGAAAGCCTTTTTGATTACTGTAAATGGTTCTGAAAGACAAACTTCTTCCGACTGATGTATGCTCCAGCTGTGTACGCATGGCTCAATGCACAGCTTGGGCTGGCGGAGCAGCAGGACCAAGTCAGCATTTCCCACCGCTCACAGGAGGGGCCAGGCGCCACTCCTGAATCAAAATGTTTTGAAGGAGCCAGCAAGCCAGGGGACGTTCAGGCCGCCCACCCACACTTCACTGTCTCAGTGTTGAAGTCCCCTTTGCAAAACACAATTCCTGCCGTATGTTAAACAAGGAGCCTTAAGCCACCACAGCTCTCCTGCCCATCGGTGTTCTCCTCCCATGCCGCTGGGCTAAAGAAACCCTTTGCCAGGGTCACACAAGTCTGTGCAGGAAAACCTTACTGGAGCACCCGGTAGCTGCTGGCAGGTGTGTTGGTTGGCCAGGGGCACAGGTGCAGGGGTTTTGAGCTTCCTTCCTTCCCAGTCCTGCTCACAGGGTTTGTCCAAACATCACAGAGGTGCCCCTCTGCTCCCGTGGTCACACCTCAGCCGGTTGTCGCGCTCACAACCACGTTGTCCAGGCCAAAGGAGGCAGCGGGCAGAGCTGGGCGAGAGGACACGGCCCAGCAGCATCCCACCAGAGCGAGGGGCAGGGCAGAGAGTCTGCCTGAAAGCAGAGCCTGTGTGCCATACAGCATGAGCTTTTCACAGCTGTAGCTATAGGTACAAATCTTCAAGAAGAGTTCAAGAAACTTTTAATTCCTCTAAAGCTGGCTAGATCAAGGGATGCTACCGAGGTACTGCATTTAAGTCTGTAAATGGGGAGAGGTGGAGAGACTGAAAAAATGTTGACCATGAATTGTAAGGTTTGTTATGCTTAAAGAAAGATCAGCAAGAAGAAAATTAAGCCCTCAAAGTACATTCTTTTTCTCCCATGTGTGGGTTTATGTAGATAACTCTGCTGTATCAAACCACAATATCCTTTGAGCAATGTGTGCGCTTAGGTGTTGGGATTCACCATGAGCCAGAGGAGTGAGGAGTACAAAAACTGCTCTCATATTTTGTGTTTTCCCCCCGTGCCTGCAAGAAATTCTCCGGTGCTTTGTTACATCTGCATCAAGGTGCTTTGCCAACCCCTCTGCAGGGGAGCCCTTATGTAAGGGTGGCTGGCAATGACTTCTGGTGCTGCAACTACTTTCTCAGAGGGAAGACGAGCAAAGTGATGGTGAAGAATGGGGCTGCTCTGCTCTTGGGTTGCAGGACATGAGTCTGGAAAGCTCTGGCTGGAAAAGAAGAAACAGCTGTTGTAGAAATCTGTGTCTGATACCTGCGAGCTGCAGTCACTGTAGGAAGGGATGTAGAATCTGCCAGGCTTGTAAAAATAAATTCCATTTCTTTGGTCTTTTGAGGGAAGGCTCTGATGTTCACTGTCAATCTCAGATCAAATAAAACCTCTGCTCGGGCTTTCCCCATCAAGAGGATCATCACTGCCAGCCCCACCTCGGAGGCCCCAAGGCCCTTCTGCTGATCTAACGATCCTAATGAGGTGTGGGGGCATGGGGAGAGGATCTGAGGAGGGGGCGAGCGTGCCGAGATGAGAGGATGCTCTGGTGCATGTTAGGCTAATATCTCACATGCCAAACCAGCGCCAGTAATTTCTGTTAATCAGATCTGATATTAACAGTCTGTGGACAGCAGCGATGCAAGAAATGCAGAAATTCTATGGTGGTTTTTTCCTTTTTCTTTTTCCTTTTTGTCTTTTATAAGCATGTCATTACGGGGTGGTTAGATTTCAATTACTTCTGACAGCTGAAGTGTATTGCATTCTGTGCAATCAGCTCTGATTTATCATTCAGTTCTCTGACTGAACGTCAGTTTGAAAATCCAGTTTCCATTTCAAATACAGTTCGTTGATCAATGAATGACACAGGTCTTCCCTGGATTTATGTGGATGCAGCTGGATCAATGGTCCTCCAGTACCTCCCCCATGCTACAGCCGTGCAGCCCTTCATACCTGCCTGCTCAGTGATGGAGCTTGTAAGGGTGGTTCAGGAAACATATTTTGGAAGAGAAACAGTCAGAAATGCCTGTTTCACTTCTTTGAAAAAGGTAACGTTAATCCCTTTGTGTAGTAATGCTGGTTTGGGTGAGCATTTGGTACTCACCTGTAACTGCAACTGCATCCTGCGCTCCTACAGACCTCATCGAGTCTGCAGTATGCAAAATTTGCAATCTTAGCTCTCTCCACGTAAGGCATTGCTCTTAGTATTTCTTCCCAACATTAATAGAATTATTAATGCAATCTGTGTCAGTGTACGTCCAGTGCCATGGGACCTATGTTTACAGAAATCCCTAGTACAAGCTCGAATGTTTAACTCCAGAAGGCTCTCAGTGCGGTCTGGCTGTCAGAAGGGTACAGCAGAGCCGCTGCCAGGGTCCTCTCCACACACAAGTCCCCTTAACAGCTCCCCCACCCCCCGGGAAAGGCTGGTGTAATGATGAGCACAACAGCCAGCAAAGCATGAACTGCAGCCACACAGCCGTGTTGTTGTCCTTCACCTTTCTGCCTTAAATAAAGCGCACGGATGTTCTGGAGGTGGTTGGGTTTGTTGCCTTTCTGTATTTTCCTAGGAGAGATGTTGTCCAAGTTCTCCGTAACAGCAAGGCCTTAAGAACAGAAGCCCTGTCTGAAATGGTGCAGTGAACACGCTTTCTCAGGAAAGCAAATCCTGGCTGTAGTTCTTGGGTAATTTTCAAAGGGAGCTGCTTTCCATTGAGCCACCACAGCTCACATCACAGCAGCACCGGGCAGGCACAGAGCAAAGCTCAGGTTATATCTGCCCAGCCTAGATTTGGCTTGATTTGATGTTAAAGAAAGTTTTTAAACTCTTTAGATTTATTCAGACTCTAGCAAGTTGCACAACTGTGGTGTTTCAGTATTGATCAGATATTTTTGAATTTATAACTTGAGAAAGAAAATTATATTTCCATAAACACACACACAAAAAATATGTCTCTTTTCTCCACTAATACAGAGAGAAATCTCCACTATACAGCCTGAGTGTGATGCTAATAATGTCCTGCCACAGATAATTTGACCCTCTCTCATGAAATCTGTCTTGGGATACAAAACAAAAATGAGGATGGGAGAGAGGCACTAGTTCTCTGGCAGAACTAGGATGAAGGGATGCTCAGAAAGGGGGGAAGGAGGCAGCAGTGGGGAGAATGGTGAGGTACACAGGAAAAGCTGTACATTGCTTCAGATGGATTTCACATGTCAAGTGATACATCAGACCTTCAAGAAATGGTCTTTGTGCACCCAAGAGATTGTGAGTAGTACATTTTAGTATGTATATTAAAAAGACTGAGCAACTATTTGCCTTCAGCAAATATTTATGTATATGTGTATAAAGACAACAACAGGAGAGCTTTAGGACTAATATACAAAATAGAAGGGCTAATTAGATGGTGCACCTTCCTCTCAATGTGAACCATTCTCAGCTTCAAATAGATTAAAAATGCCCACATAACGAGATTTAGAAGTCAGACAGCTTTTCAGATGGAGGTGGTGATCAAAACTTGTGCTATCTTTTTTTGAATAAACAAATATTAATCACACTATGTATTTCAAGCTGTGCATGGTGTTATATGACATTTGATCCGAAATTGGCTTTTTCTTCTTTCCCTGCTTCCACTTTTTCTTTTGACTAACTGGAGAGACACACAAACCCATGCTCGGTTGATGTGTGCCCATCTCTTTGGTGTCAGTTGGGGTCTGCCATGGCATCAAACCTTGCATAACATCCCTGTTCCTACTGCCATGTCACAGGAACAGAAACAGGTTGAATCATCAGCCTCCTTATTCTTTTCATATTATCTTAACCAGACTATTTTTATCTCCATTTAAGACCTAAGTTGTTGATAGATTTTGATGGAATGAAAATACTTCTGATATGCTGAATGGATCTGTCTGCCTATTTAGAGTCAGAAAAAATTATTTATACTTTAGGTTAAAAACTTTATCCTCAGTGCTGGTGTTAGGACAGGTTTTCATGAGTTTTCCTTTGGCAGTTTGGTTTTCTGCCTGTACGTCTCAATGGTACCTGTAGGAGTTGTGATGCGTTCCTTACACTACGTGTTTGTGTGGATTGTATTGCTTGATGAGCATAGTTTTGCCTCAGAAACAGCAAATACGTTCCTCCTTTCCCCCCAGACTGATTTTAAATAGATATTCAATCTGAGTCAAAACAGCAGGGTTCTATCCGAGGGTCTTGGGCTCAATCTTGCCAAGAAAAGGGTTGGACTCAGACTTTGCCCCTCACTCCTGACTCCTTATGGAGGTGTGATGTTGAGGTTGACTGAACATCAGGCTCAGAAGACGGTCTACTACATGCTCGGTAAGTAACTGTAAACTTTAAAAGATCACTGACAGCTAAATTTGCCAATTCACTTTGCTATCGTGTATTTTAGTAGCCTCATTTGTAAAATGGGAATAATGTGTGTATCATCATTTCACATCAATGGGTTGAAATGGTTTTATAAGGGCTAAATATTATGACGCTTACTCTCTCTTTAGAAAGAATGCTTTGATTTGGGGTAGGTTAAGTTTTTATTATTATTGAATTCTTGTTTCAGAATGCTCAGCTCCATCCAAGGTTTTTTTATTAAACTCATCTGTCAGAATAGAAATACTTTCTGGAGAACACTGGCTTGTAAAGGACCTATTCAAAGAATGTGTGCATATTATGTCCATAAATGTTTGTTAGAAAAATTATTCCCAGATGATATGACAAAGATATGAAAAATTAGATCACAAATCTCATTAACGATACAGACACTGAAAAAGAAATGCAGCCAATTAATGTTGATAATACTTGTCAGAAGAATGTCATGGTTCTCTTCTTAATGCCAGTCACATACCCTGAGCTGAATGACTCCAGAAATGACGACTTCCCTCTCATCAGGAGCAAGCTGGGGTGGATAATGGAGGAAATTTCTGATTTTCTTTACTTACATCCAATTGCGTCAGTTTGCCAGATAGATGTTATGTTAAAGTTTTGAAAGTGGAGGCAGCAGGGACAGGGCCCGTTGACCTCCCAGAACCCCTCCACTCTTATTTCTGCAGGTATTTAAGTGGAATTAAATATCAGGCTGCTCTGTTACCATGACAACTTTGCTTTTCATGAAAAAAGTAGTATATGGTTCATGATTTGAGCACTCTGTAAATGTGGCTATTAAGCATCACCCACTTTGTCACTGGGAAAAGTGAAAAAGCTAAACACATATTTTTAAGCTTGGATAAAAGAAGAGCCTTTCCACTTGAGAACCAAAATAGAAAACTGGTGGAAATAGTTAAAATTATCAGACTTGAAATTTTGGTTATACATGCAGTTACATATAAGACTATACACATGTCCACATATGAATTATATATAGAAGCATATAGGAACGTAACTCGGTAGGATTATTCTCTGTTATGAGCACATCCCTTTGCCAGGTAAATTAAAGCTTGAACTGAACATTCAAACCAGAGATTATTTTTTAACTTTGACAAAAATCATGCTTCTTACTTATGTATATATGCAAAACTACCTTTATCTTAATGCTCCTGTATAAAGTAGCACAAAGACAATCTTGCAGCTGATGGCTTTTTGACTGTGGCAGTGTGAGAGGGACTGGTAGTTGGCATAGTGATAAAAATGCTTGTGTCTCAGGAGGTGCTTGACCTGACCCTTGCATGTCCCACCATCCTACGCTGTGGTGGCCACCTGGGCCGAGGGCTTCTTTTAAACCAGCTTTGACACCGATTAGAGGAAAAGTCATTTTCCAGCACAGCGAACTGCAGTGGCTAATTATGCAGAGCTGAAGAGGCACAGATTTATCAGCTAACCCCCCGTAGATGTGGTTACAGAAGACCCATCTCCCACCGGTCAGGCCCACCAGTGGTGGGTGGGTGAAGGCGCTATCCATCACATGGCAGTAACATCTGGACCTTCCTCCCACACCGACAGGGAAACAGCAGGAGAAAAATGAGCAGCCTGACCTCAGCTGAGTCACCATGCATTGCATTTTGTACTTCCAGAAGAGGAAGAAGCTGGGTCATTTTACAGCAAGGACTTTTTGGAGAAGGTATGGCAGCTCTAGCTCCAGCTGGAAGTTGAGTGGCTCCTCTCAGGGTGAGCACAGGCACACAACCAGCAGAGCTCTGCTGAGCAAACCTCAGGAGATCTGGATGCCCAGTTCATTTAGGTAGCATCTGGAAGAGGTTTTTTTTCCCTTCTTTCTACCTCAGTTTTGCTTCGGCTTTGTGAATCTGCAGCATTAGGAGCTGCAGTTTGCTGGTCAGAGAAGCAGGAGCTTGGGTGAAGGGTCGGATGCCAGAGACCAGGAGACCTCCAGCCCACTGGAAAGGGCCATGTGCGAAGCAGGTTCCCAGCAGTACTGGGAGTGTAGAGACCTCTAGGACAGAGGATGGGAGCGTTTCAGTTGTTGCTGAGTAGCTCTCTGCTTACTGAGGTTAAAAGCAAAATAAAGGGCAAGGAGAATTTTGGCGGCCTGTGGTTTTGTCACCAGCAATGACAAGGAAAGACACTGTCAGAGCATCAGATTCAGTTTTGAAAGGGAACATCTAAATTGTGCAGTGAAATAAGGGCATTTAAGATTGCTATCTCAGAACTCCTAATCCCAAGGTAATTCTTGTTTAATTAAGTGAATTTTTGAACAGCAACAAAAAAGTTAAAACCAGGAGGTAGGGGGCCAAGTGCAAGAGCAGGATGTGCTGAAAATACTTTGCTAAGAGTGGGCAAGCCTTGAGCCCTGACCACAGAGAACAGAGATGTGTACAGCCTCCAGCGAAGGGCTGAAAAGAGATCTTATCTTTGGGGCATCATTAAATTGTCAGCGTCTGACTACAGGATGGCAACGTACAGCATTTGTTTACAACTTTGATGTTATAACCTGGATCTTATCAATTAGAAGGTTGAAATCATGCTTGATGATTTATTCACGTGAATTTAGAAGCTGTCTGCAAACAGATCATTCTTTCCTAAAGTTTATTATCTAATTTACCTTATCTCAGTAATTCACATTAAAATGAGAACGGCATTATTTTTGTCACTTGATATCAAGGGTAAATAAGGGGTTTTGTAATACTTGCTGCTCCTAGATTCAATACCTGCTGAAACGGTCAAGTTAAACATTTCATTTTTGTAAATACTATCTCATATTATTTCAGTTTTTCAATAGCCTCAATTGCTGGACTATCTAACCCCTAACACTTATACAAGCATAGAAAGCCAAGACATTGATGGATATTAACCTGCTGGATATCTAACAAGCCTGTATGTGGCATGGTCATTGAAGAAATCCCTGACACCCCTGAGGTTCTTTATTTGCCATAGCATGGGGATAACATGGAAATTCTAATGCTTATATTTTTTATTTACTACAGATGCTGCATAACTGATTATTTTAAACAGTAAAATCAAGTCTTCAATGCATATAAGAATTAATCTGATTCTATAGAAATTATTTTTCTGAAGTAGAATATCATTTTTCATATATGTATTTATTAAAATACAGGTGATTCTGAAAGCAGCCCTTAATATAACTAAAATCAGGTGAGAATTTTAAAAAGAGTTATATAAAAGATACCATTGATGACTATGGTATCAAGTTAAATTATTTAAGACTTTCCCATGCTGTTTCAGTCACTGGAATTAGGGCAGTACCGCTGCACGTGCGGGTCCTTGCCAGCGCTGCCCCAGGACTGGTTTGCCTTCTCCCTTCTTGGTGGGAATTCAAGCCCTCCTGCTGGTCCAAGGCCCCTTGCGTGTGCCGTACAGCACGCTGCTGCCCTTCCTGTGCTGGGCACAGTATTTTCGCTGTGCCAGCGATGCACATCAGGAGCAGGGCTATGGCAGCAAAGACTAAAAAGTGCAGTTGCATTAAAAAAAGTTTATTTGCATGCATACATTTACAGTCCCTTACCCCTTATTTCTTTAAATAACATTGGCTTGTTAAAAACATTTTTTAACTTTTGTCTCTTTACCTTCGTGAGATCTTAGAACAAATTGGCAACCAGCTCCTGAGATATGCTTAACCCATCCCTGCCATATCCATGTACCTCAACTCGGTTCCTGCATTCACCAAGAAATAACAGGAGATCACACAGGATCTTTGGGCAATGACATTCTCTAACTTCAGTACCGAAATAGATATTAATGCAGGTGTTCTAGTTCAAATATTTCTGTAATGGCTTTAAGGTGGTTGTTTTCCTTGCTCTTTTCATCCAGAGCCTGGATGAAAATACGGAAGGAAATTAATGACAAACCTTGTAGAGCAGCTGTGGAGTAGATGGGCTATCAATTCAGGTACACCATTTGATTTAAGTCCTTCATGTGGAATTAGGGTTATTACTATGATTTAGTAAGAAACATATGTGCAAGTATACACAGGACTACAGAAAATATAATTTCCAAAGCTTATTCAGCAGTGGATTGCAGAATACAGATGTTGGCTGTAATATGCTTGCACTAAATTGGGTTGTGGATGAATAAAAAGAGTTGATCTTAAATTCAGCAGTGGAGTCCTGCTCTGAGTTCAATTGGAAATATAGTCTTTTTGTTTCACTTTTGAAACTTATTCAATAAATATTTTGGCATGTCTGTCTGTTACGCTGCCTTAATCTTCTCTTCTACTGAACAGAAATTAGCATTTGTAATTTATTCACCAGGGGAAACAAAAAAGGCTCTGCGCCGAGTTGAAATTTAATGCCTAACAGATAAATGGAATTCTGAGTCAGCACAAAGCACACGTAACAAATAAACTCATTGCCTGCATATAATTTAATAGGACATATGGCAAAGAGTGAAAAGAAAAGCTTTTATCAGTACTGCAGTAAAAAAGGTGTAAGGCTTTAATGGGCTTTCCGATCCTTGTTTCTGTAACACGATGCGGCCCCTAAAACCCAGCACTTTCCGATGGCAGCAGCATACACGAGGGCTGGCCAGCAGCAGGGACAGGGGTGCAGTGGGAGATACTTTGGGCACTTTCTGGCTACCAGAGTGATTTTCTGTCAGCTGCTGTCTTAACTGGAGCAGGGTAGGACCCATTATGTGCTAGAATATTATTCAAGCCAACAAAATCTACTTTGACATCTTCAGGTATCAATTCCCCCATATCTTAACGTGTGCAAATTCATCCCTGGATTTAAACCAGTTTTGCTCTCATTCTCTGACTGACTACATTATAAATGCATTTGTAGTGATGCAGATGTCATCCAGGCTGAGCTCAGGAGATCCTCTGCTTCCCCTGAACCACTTCTTCTGCATTTAACTATTGGATTTTTAATTTAACTATCACCTCTGTGGCATTTAAGCCTCGTGCCTCGAGAGCAGCTAGCACCCACTGATGCTCTGGGCATAACCTGGGGGTGGCGGGGGGGAGGTGAGCACAGGCACACTGGCATCTTTCATGGGGTCAAACAAGTAGGAAAATTTTGGTATTTGGGTATATTTTACTTTTACTGAGAACTAAAGCATATTAGAGTTAAAGAGATGATGTGCCTCTGACATTGCCACTGCTCATCTGGACACTAGAGCAACCCACAGTGAAACAGCATCAGAGTTTCTTTTCTCCTTCACGTAAGGAAAACATTTCTCCCCTTAATTTTAGAAATAAGTAAACAAATCCTGCTGAAGGAAAAAAACCTGCAGCTTGAGGTACATATCTAGTACAGAAAAAATAGTAAATGGTTAAATGCTTAAAAGTAGCAAAGTTACAACAGAAAAAAATTGTGTGCTTCAATTGGTAACGTCAAACAACTTTAAGCAAAAATTAAATTATCATCTCTGTCCAAAGCAGCTGATGGCTGCAAGGGTCATTAAAGTGTGATGCTGCACACTGCAGAGACACGTCCTTGGTGCTGGGGTGCCCATCTCTGTGGCGAGGGGTTGGGGCATGTGCCAGGCAGGATTACTGGAATGAAGACTGTGGAATGGCATGTACAGCCAGGCTGGGTGAAATCCCCCCCTCCTTGGGCATGTATCACCATCCCTGCCCATGTTGCCCTCCAGCAGCCTTCACTGCCAGAGAGAGGAGCAGAGCATCACCTTTTTCTAGAGCAAATTGATACCAAAATGTTTACAGTCTGAGTAGACTGGACATAATGTCAGTGGCAGATCCATACTAGGGTGGTGAAAAGCAGTTTTATCTCTAGTGCAGCAATTGTGATGGTAAATTGCTGCAATCTCCCTAGTCCTGTATGTGTTTTAATAGCAGAACAATTTTATTCTGTTGCATGAGCATATCTACTGGGGTTATTACCAGCATAACTGCCTTGGAGGGGGAAGATCATGTCCTGACTGATATGGCTGTGTCATTGAACTCAATCCCTTTTATTTTTTTATTAGAAAAAAATAATAAGATGCCTATTTTGTTTTCTAAATGGCAGATAGACGAGTTTTTCAAAGTTATAATACTGAGCAACATAATGATGGTCCCTAATTAGATTAATTTTTTTCCCTAATCCAACCCCATGCAGGTTTAAACAAATTACCTCTAAAAAGCCAACCAAAATACTCACTCAACAGATTTCAATGATTAAACAGCAGTTTCACTTGCTTGCTCTTCATTTTTCACTCTGGGGAGGAGTTATATATCTTTTTATTAGCTTGAGATCTAAAGCTGCTTTACTGCCTCTTAGCCTAACCCGTTACATCTAAATTGCCTGGCGCAGTCCGTAATGAGTGTGCTTTTCTGGAAAGAGGGGACGGGTATATGTCTAGCATGGGCAGCATCAAAGGACCAAATCCTGGGAGACACCAAGGCACCGGCTCCCACCTGCGGCCGCGCTGCTCCCGGCTCTGCAGAGCACACTGTGTCCCTCTGCGCTGCCTACGAGTGATGAATACGATACAGCACTAATATTGGTCACCTGTCATGACTGGCATTAATTTTTCTCTCCAGGGAAAGTTTGTGAAGCCGGGTGCCCGTTGACCCTCAGGGAGCCTGGCCACCTTAAGAAATTGGGAGCATTCATTGTAAAAATAAAAGTATCTCCCTTTGTAAAAGATGAATTTTTGAAAATGGGTCGCACTTTTGGGGCTATATGCACCCATTTCTTCTTTTTACTCTCTACTAATTGTATTTTGTATTGATTATGATGCAGCCCGTAAGACAGACACAGTATGACAATTAAGGCTGTTCTGAGAAGCGGTCGCAAAGACTGTGGTTTGTGAGTGGTTTGTGTGATCGATTTTTACTTTTCAGCTGAGATAATGGGCACTTTGCATAGAGAATTTATAACCAGAAACATCCTTCCATATTGGCACATGAAATGGGCATGACTTTTATTGCAGCAGTATTTTATTGATTTTGCAATACGCTGCTCAGTTCTAGGAGCAACTGGTCTAATTTTGCCTTACCTGGAAGGAGAAGTTTTCCCATGACTATATATTCATGATTTAACTTCCCAGAACCATTTTGCAGGCTTGACTGTGCATGACTTTCAGAGCAGTTTTATGCCCATCTGACTTTGTTAACACAGCATAAAAAATACGAAAAAAATGCAGAACCTGACATCAAGGGCTTCAAATATATATTTTTCTACATGTTGGTGAAAGGAAGCAGGAAGGATGCTGGGTTTGAAGCTGTTCGGTTTCTTTTCGCAGATAACGTACACGAAGGATTTGCTGGCTTCCGAGGAGGCTGCCACCACTGCGCTCCCAAGAGCTTTGTCAGACTCTGCTGTTGCAAGCGCTGATTTCTGCAGCCTGCATGGCTTCCTCCTGTGCAAATGTGTTATGAAATACTGAGCTGAGCCCAGCTGAGACAGGGCAAGGCTTCAGATGGGGTTCTGCTGCAGGGGAGGGTGCAAATACACGAGGCCATGCTTGTATAAGCTCTGCATCATGACTGCTGCTGTACCTGAGTTATAGCTGTGAAGTCCATAAAGAATAAGCCGTTCTTTCTTTGGCATGGATCAGCATGCACCTGCATTTGCAGGGTGGTCGCATACAAGCAAATGTTTGCTTAAAAAGTGAAAAAAAAATAAAATAAAATGAAGCATTCAACTATGTTTCTGTGTAAGAAAATTAAGGAAGGCAAAGCTACCACAGCTGAACTGTCTGCTGGAGGGGGCAGATGAGTAGTTACACTTTCCAGTATGAATGATAACTGATTTTTTATCTTACTTTCCAGTGTCTTATAACCATAACATTATTTAAATGTAGCTTTTCATTCCAGTGTGACTGTAATAATTTCTTAGAGAACATATTTTAATAGCTTGACTATATGTTCAGGATTTCTGTTTGCTTCTACAATTGCTTCTTAATTATTTTCCAATTGCTGAAACAACAGTTTTCACAGTTTATTAAAAAGCATTTTTGAAAGCATTACCCTAAGGCATTGTCAACATTTTATTACTATCACTAACAGCCAGCACAAATGAATAATCATCAGCACGGGTAGCTTGTGTCAAACAGATGAAAACTATTTGAGGCTCAAATTACAATAAAGTTTAATGTCAGACTGGAGTTGTTTTCATGCAGGAACACAGGCAACCTTCTGCTACCAAGTATCTGGACCAGTTCCATACCCTCAGTATAGAGCTGGAACATCTCAGAGAGGAAACCCGGGGGTGCTGGGTCTGCCATCTCAGGAGGACCCCGCGTAGGCAGCAGCCAGGCTGCTCTCAAAGGCTATCCTGCTTTCAGCTTTAGCATTGATTTAAAGCCTCTTTGGCTCTAAAATCATCCATTTTGCCCAGATGCTCCTCTTGCTGGGCTGGTCTGGTCATTGCTGTCCTCGAGCTACAGCAGTTGGATCACAAATCCCATACATGAAAAACCACTGTGCTGGGATGCTCAGAAGTATATTCTTTAACTTCCCAGTCTGACCAGGAGAAGCCCATTGCCAAAGGCACATCCCTGCATCCTGCCCTTCCTGTGCTGCCAAACAGCCGGTTAACACAGCAAAACTGTGAGCTTGCATGGCTTTATCACAAAAAACCACTATATCTTCATCACCTTTCATGTTTTCATCACCTTTCCCTTCCCTTCTTGTGCCAGCAGTGGTGTTAGACCTGCTGATATGAGGGCGGCGAGGCGCTGGCCCAGGCTGCCCAGAGCAGCTGTGGGTGCCCCATCCCTGGCAGTGCTCAAGGCCAG
>JAVJGJ010000062.1:52557661-52595483 GCA_035590215.1 Microhierax caerulescens
ACTGATGCCTTAAAGGCATTATTAGCTTCAGTGTACTAGCAGTTTTCCTCCTTAATGCGGAGGCAGGATGGTATCCCTGCCTCTGGAGCAGGACACAGAGGCTTTGCCATTAGGTAGCAGGATAATAAACCTGGCACCATGGCTGCCAGGAGCACATGTGCCAAAACACAAGCGCGAGGGAAGTCAATTTGCCACTTTGATATGGCATCTTAGGGAGCAAGTTGCGTTATCTTTAAAGCATGTGGTAAGCATTCAGAAAGTAAAGTTTACAGTTCCACTAATACTCTGAAGGTAGGTAGAACAAACAGAATATTGTCCCATGAATTCATGGTGGCATGACAAGGATCACATATAATTTACTAATGAATATGCATATTAGCTGCCCTGGAGGTAAAAGGAGGGATTTACTAATGGTTCATCAGGACTATGTGTGAGGATGATGCTTTGCTGCCTGCTCTTCACCTTCTTTATGACACAGTGGTGGGAAAAAGAACATATTTGGATGTTCTGTCATTGAACCAGCCTTGTTTAGTAATGGAGCCAACAGTGATATAATGATATTTTTGTTCATTCCTCTTGGGAAATTTTAAACAATGTGTTACCCGTTTAAGCAATGAAGCTAAAAGAAATACAATGTTCTCCAGAAATAGTTGCAAATGAAAACTTTGCCTGTGCCAAAGCCAAGACCTGGCTGTGATGAAATCCAGCCCTGGGCTGGCTAGAAAGGGAGGGAGTCTTTCAGGACCACTGTGTTAAATGAAACCACAATTATCGATGGGGCACCAGTTAAACAGTGAAGACTGTTTCCAAAAAGCAGTCATTAAAAATCTGCTTTTAAAAGTTGTGTCTTGAAATTGTGCATGAAAAAGTCTTATCAACGCTACTAGATGGAACCTTTTTTCAAACTTCAACATTCTTCCTCCGGGTCAGACTGAAAAGTCTGGCACAATACCTGCTCTCAGTAATGAAGAGATCTCTCTTTTTGTAGAATTTATTACTAGGCCTGCATGCAAGTTACACAATTATATTAAACATAACCATATACGTAATAATTTACATGGTATAATGTTATTTTATGTATTATGTGTATGCATTATTTTGGGTTCAGACACATTTCCTAGCTTCTGTGCACACAAAGTGCGTGGAATTTATAGTTCGGAATTTCAGGCTAAGATGCTTTTTATTCCAAACTTTTCTTTGTACAGCTGTACTTACCATCTAACAAGGCAAGTCTTGACAGCATTATTTACGTGAACAGTCTCAGCAAACTGCCCTGCAGAATTGCAATTCATTATTGATTTAAGTGAAGTATGTGGATAATTACAACAGTCTTTTCTGAGGTCAGCTAAAAGTACAAAAACCATTCTCAGAGGCCAGGATTTTCAAACAGCCCAATATTTCTGAAATTGAAAAAACAAACAAACAAACAAAAAAAACCCCAACACAAAAACAAAAACAAAAAGGAGATGAGAGGGGCAAAGGGTGTATTGCTCGCAGATTCATATGAAATTCCCAAGGGTACAATTCCAAGTCACATCCATTAAAGGCCTCACTGCAGTCAGAAGTACAACACTGCCGCTGGCAGAATAACACAATCTAATAGCCTGTAGGAAATACAGGGCTGGGAATTTTCACATGGTGATGTGCCTGCCATTCAGTATTTTTGTACCAATATTTTCATGAGCCTATACCGTAATAATTAATATGCTGAAAGGTTTACTTATGGGATAACAGAGAATATCTGTGCCTGCTCTGAATAACACTAACAGCCAGTGTCATATGGGTCCACCTGAAAGAAATAAAGGCAATTTGGCTTCACTTACCCAAAAAGGTGTGTAGGAGCTGTTAGAAATGGATGAACACAGAGAAACCCGAGCTATTTACTAAGACTAAATGGAATCACTTTATTATTTGATATAACTTGCTGTCAATTCCTCCTATAACAGGGAATTTGCAAGGTTATGTCAAGTGTGAGCAGTGATCCCACTTGGAAGATGCACTTCAGGATGTAGGCTGCCCTCCTGCCTTCTTGAAAAATAATTCCAAAGACAGATATTTCAGAATAAAGATGTGGATAGAAGACAACAGGAAATATCAGCAGAAGAAAGGCTCCAGAACTCCTCCAAAGACTGAAACATTATCCCCAGCAGTGCAGAGGGACATCGGCAGGGAAAGGTGGTGTATGTAAAACCTGCAAAAAAAAAAAAAAAAGCAATGGTCCAGAAATGGTACCAAGGAAATCCTCTGTTGCCACTGCCAGCCACCACGCTGCTGCTGCGAGCGGCGCGGTCACTGTGTCTGGCTCCTAACGAAGCACCTCCTCGCTGCCGAACAAAAGCAAAACATGAGTGCATTTGCAGTTACATAGACAAATCTTTGCACGTTCAGTGCCTCGTTACTCCCTCAATTGTAGCTTTACATGCAATGGTACAAGTTTTTTTTGCGTCTTCCTTTTCTTTGTAATAGGATAACTACAGTCATTTCTTCTGAAGCCCCAGGAAACCGTTCTCTGCCTAGCTGAGTTGTTGACTTATTTATGTATCAGTTGTATCTGCAAACAATATTAGAACTGAAAGTATTCTCAGTGTATCATGATCCTTGTCAAAGCAACAAATGCCTTATTTACCCAAGAAGCACTCTGTGAAAGAACAGGGATCCCGCACAGGAATTCACTCCTGACATTGATGTTAGTTAAAGGTTATCACATGAAACATTGAATTATCTGCTAAGGCTGCAGACCTGCGGTGAGTTAACAGAGAATTCTGAATAATGATTGATAACTCCATGCTTAAATCAATGCTATTAGACTATATTGATGTAGATATTTCTTTTATCTATAAAACACAATTAAAAATTGAACCAAGTGCGGATCTTAAATGTCAGTATCATTACCAGGTTTGTGGTTGTCAACACCCAGACTGAAAATTGTGAACATGCAAGCAAAAGCACCCCCTACGAAGATGTTCAGGAACTCATTTGCAAAGTCTATTTTCTATTAGACAAAACAACATGTGGTGTATTAGATCTCATGCCTCTCTCTCCAAGAGGGCTTTTATCAAACCAAGGCATGCTCAGGCGGGGCAGTCGTCTGTGGGGCGTAGATAAAGGAGCGAGGCCAGTTTTTTACAATTCATTCAAACACAAGGAGTTAGCCCTTGCTAGGCAACACATAATTTTCCAGTAATTTCCCCTTTCCCCCAGCATCCCGAATCCCAGTCACTCTGTGCTACACTAAACCAGAGCTGAGCAGATGGGTATCTGGAGCAGGAAGGAGCGTTGTGAAACGACTGAGTTGGGCTGGTACCTATTTCAGTTCAAAGCATGGAAGCTTTGGTGTAGTTTGATGCACAGTGCCCGCATCTTCATTAAACTTATACACCCATGATTGTTTAACAGTATTTAGAAATGAAATTTCACAGCCCATTTTTGGTACCAAACAACATAAAGCCTTACTTTAGTCCAAAAGCAATATTCACACATTAAAAGAAGCCCTATCTATAACAATGACATAGTTTGGGGATTTTTCCTATTCCACCCCCCAAAAAATGGTGAATCAAAGCAACTATGTAATTCCACCATGTCCCAACTATCACACAGTGGAAAGTATATTTTCCAGGAGAAATGCTCTGGAAGAACAGAAGGGAAAATACTGTCATCGGGTTGGGGGTTGTTTGTTATGACACGCTATTTTCCCTAAATCTAACATGCATTTCTAATAGTTATCTGGGAAGCCAGCACCCCTTTTGGGGGCATATTTTATGGTCTGCTCTGGATTTGCAGGGTGCCAGGACTGATGGAGCTGAAGGTGATGTTAATGCAGAGGAGAGGCAACACCGCTGCAGCAGGATTTGTCATCAGCCTCAGGAGCAGGCAGATGCTCACAGTCTCCTTTAACAAAACCAGCTCCCTACCAGGTCACCCCAGGTTCACGGTAGCTTTGTGTATGTTCTTCCATTTGTACCTTAGGGTGAAGCAGGCTCTTGAACAAGCCTGGTTATGGTGTTTATTCTCAAAGTGTTCAACCTCATATCACTCAAGGAGGTGTATAAACCCTCAGGCTATTCACAAATTCAGTACAACATTTAAGCCCAAGTACCTTGTTCAACTGCAGTTACTATTCTGCTGGCACTGGTAACATCTTTTAAACACAATAGGAGTAGTTTGATAAAAACAAATTGAAGTATTGAAACATTATCTCATTTAAAAAAATATTGTTATGTTGAGGGTCTTGTTGTTGTTCCCTTGGTAAGGGAAGAGTGGCAGACCTGGTGCTGAAATCATCATGGAGAAAGAGTGGGCACCACTCAGAGAACTCACTTCCCTGTGCTATTCTTTGAACTCAAGGCAAGGCAGAAGTGGCACACCTCTCCTAGAACGGGGAGACATAGGAAAAAAAACCACACAAAACCAACAGTAAAAAATACAGAAACATTTCCCTGAACCAACTGAAGAAGGAAATTTCCATCCACCAAGTTACATCTCAGTTCTTGTTTCTTAATTAATTACCTAGCTATTATTTCTCACGTTGAGGAGCACACAAGCCAGCAACCTCTACATCAAGTTTCTGACAGAATATTCTTTTATGCCAGGTGTGATGCCCAGAATAATGTATTTCAAGAACGGTGGTACAGTTACAGGATACTGGTGTGAATGTCTTGAGATGAGACATGATAACCTTTGACGGATGGCTGAGGACAAGACCTGGGAAACACCTACACCCATGTCACAAACCAGCAGGGTTGGTCTGGGTGTGCACCAACCAACTCATACCCACCAGCCATGCTGCAGCGGCATATGTTATCAACGTGGGGAAAAAAATGCAGCTTCCCAATTAGCAGATCCAAAGGTTGATGACCTTCTATCCTGTCAGACTGCTGGAAATGTCAGTGTTAACTAAATAATGATGAAAGAAATGGCAGAGCCTGGTTATCAAAACTGCAGCTTCTGGAAGACAACTGCAGCTTTGATGAATTCAGAGTTTTCCTCACCAACAGGACAATGTACAGCTGTCTCCAAACATTTCCCAAGACTTGTAATTAATTTTCAAGTTTTTAACTGAGACAATGAATTGACTTCATACTCAAATACCAAATACAGCTATCAGAGATGTGACTCCTACTCAAATTCAGATCTAATGAAGACCAAATACTAGTTATTTGACTGAATACCAGTTACCTAAAAGAGTATTATTTGGTCTCCCTAAGGGTGACAGAGAAGCAGGGTAATAGGACACGTCAACATGCTATGAGCTGTATGATAGATTGCAGCCCTACACTGGTTTTATTTGAACAAATGTTACAACAACCCCCAGTAATTTGATTGTGTATCTGTATTTTTGGTGTGTTCTACAGCATGATATTACTTCCCATCACCCTAGAGGAGATGGGAGATCATTTATTGTAGTAAATAAAATAATTTCCTATTACTATATGTTATGAAAATACCATTTATTTTAATTTGATAAAGTGACTCTGGTTTAGCATCTCCGCAAAGCAGAAGGGCTGATGTATTTTACTCTGTGCTTTCTTATTGTTTCCATGCTTAGCTGTATCTATTAAACACACTCATACATATTTTTCCAGAATATTGCTATTTTGAGGATACTGGCATACCATGCTGAAATATACCAGCCGATTAATTCTCACAACAGTTCTGTAAAGGGATGAGAATGTATCTCCCTGTGTAACTACTTTTTTGAATGATTTATATAAGAGAGTGTACATGTGGGTACACAGCCATGCATATGGCTAAAACAAATTTAAAGAAAAACTATTTTTATTATCTAGTGCTTTACAACAAATGCTAGCCAGAACTCCATTGAACAAAATTGAAAAAAAATTGCAAAAGGGGAAAAAGATCAGCTGTATTTGGAGAATAGTTGGACTGCTAACAATGTTTCTATGAAAACAAACATGCAAACGTTAAAAAATATGACAAAAATTTGTGGGAAAAGTAACACAAATGCCTGACATCAAGGACTTAGCAATTCATATTACCAGCTTTCAAGCCTGAACTTTCCCATGGCAAAACTCCACTTGTATGTATTCCCATTTCTTCTCTGCTCCTCAACTTGCCTGTTGAAACCTGTTGTGAAACCAGAAACACATCCCACAGCATTTAGCCATCCCAGTGCTGAAAGAATTTATCAGGCTCTACAGAAGACTTTTGGGAAGGGTAAATGGGGTTGCTGTGCACAGCAAGAGAGCAAGGAAGGGAGGATGGCACCAACCTGCTGCCACAGGATCTTATGGTAGACTAGACGATAACCAGAGAAAACACAGATGCACAGCATTATGTCTAGCAGTCATTTGCAGTATAGGCTGACTCATTCAAAGGGATAATTAAAGACAGCTGCCTACCTAGTTAATTACTGTCAACAATTAAACCTAGAGGTACATTGCAATAGAAACCCAAGGAAAACTGAACTGAGAAATGGTCTCACAGGGGCAATGGCTCTTCTCCAGCTTCATCAGACACCAATGTATTCATCCCCATGACCTTTAAAAGGCTGAATTTCTTTTCTAGGACATTATTTTCATCATCTTATGCAGGAAATTTGCTGGGTATAAGCCCAGGAGGGCATTTTCTGAGAGATGATAATCCACCTTGAGTCAAAGGTCTGGGCTAATCCTTTCATGGTGACTGGTGGGATGGTATGGGAGCTCTTACTGTCCCTGCACATCAGTCCCAGACCTCCTCTTCTGAGCAGGGGACTACAGTTGCCTGGACCCCTGGTCCATGGTGGGAATTAATCACGCAACTGCAAATAAATCTTTATGCAGATGGCAGCAGGGCAGACGATCACATAGTTGTGAGATACAATACATCATCACACAGATTAAAAGTATTCCTGTTATAATTTATTTATTTATTTGTACAGGAGGAAAATAAGAAATGTGTTCTCCTTCACTCAGGAGAGAGAGGAAGCAAACTAAGTATAGTAGTTTCAATATTAATTTTAATATTATCTGTTGCCTATAATAGTTTGTAAAACACAAAGAGCCCTCAGCTGGGCTTAAATGAACTGGTTTATGAATCTGCATCCAGGGTATAGCTTATGAAAAATTAAAATTACACCAATAACATTTTCTGTTAAAAATCCTTTAAAGTCTCATCATAATCAGTGATTGAAAAGTCAACTGGGACTATTTGTCATCTCTAAAATGTCTTAGATTTTATTTTGTCAAATCACCTCACCATCCTTGAGATTTCCTTGAGAAAGGCAGAACAGGGACAGTTTGTGCAGGAGAAGCGCTCCAGCTTATGTCTCCATCTTAAATCAGTGTCCAGCTCAGCTTCTCCGTGAATCTTTCACCAAAATCAGCACACCAGACCCCACATGCCAACTGGGAAGAACACATTCAAATCAACAGAGAATATTTGCAATCATTTGTCGGTTCTAAATATTTCCATAAAAACACCCCAAACCCAGCAGCACATTTACTAGCAAACACCAGAACACGGTGGAGCAGGGGATCAGCCCTGCTTTGCTGAAAGGCAGGCACATCACCTTGCAAAGGCTGGTGCTCTGAGATCCCTCACCTGTAACGTGCAGCACAGGGTAGTGTGGCCGCCCATCATCCAGCCAGCACAGCTATTAAACACCTCTCTGCACAGCTGGTGATGCAGGGGCAGAGAATTGCTTTTTCAGTACTTCCAGAAGAAACTTCAGAAAATTATTGTCGCCTAGGATACAAACAATACCTTTACATTATGGCTCTGGAATCTGCAGTACTTCTGGCAGAGTGTGTTGGCATCTATGGATGGCTCTTGACAACACACGGTAAGAGATTTTCATGTTTTTCTAGAACTCCTAATGTTCACAACAGCTCCTACCTGTGTGCTACTACTGACTCCAAACAGCGCCTGTTTCCCGGTCTTTACTCGTTACTGAAGCTTTCCGTATGGAAGCTTTTTTGCTTCCTTGCAAAATAAATCTGACTGGTGCTCCAAGCCCATGCAATGGCCCGTTGTAAGTGGTCTGCAGCTGGGACACCCAGTTCACATTTGACCCATGTCCACATACCTGGTCTGGAGGAATAGGAGGAGGCACAGGAGTTTTAGTTGACACGGATCTTAAACCTGCGAGAATATGGCCAGTACTCACTTTGCTCCATTCCTTGTTCCATTACACAGATTCTGAGATCAAAGAGCTGCAAATGCTATGTCTCTCAAGAATAAAAATTGCTACTATAGAAATCCTTAATTTCCCAATAGAAAATAAAGGATGTAAATGGGATTTTATTTGAAGGCATCTTAATAAGTTTATTAGGAATTATTACTTTATAAGCTTGTTCTGATAACATTTTATGATCTCTGAACTATTCCTACAGCCACACTCACCAGAACAGACGGTCTCTTGTGCAGCAGCCCACTGAGACCCAGAAAGGCCAGCTGGGTATGTATGAGCACATGCAGCCTTTATGCTCGCTTCTGAGCATGACTTTAAATCAGATTTTCCACTTTGTGGAACATCCTTGTGCTTTTAAATTTTGTACTTTTTGTACATGCTTTCATTCTGGATTTTGAATTAATGAAATCAGATATGTATCACCACAAAATTAAAAAAAATAAAAAAAAAAAAAGAGGAAAAGCTTAAAAGGAGGACAAGAAGCAACAGTCAGAAGTTGCAGCAAAGTAAATTCTGCGTGGACATAAGGAGAAAACACCCTTGAAGATCACAGCAATTAAATACTCCAAGAGGTTACACAGAAAGATTGGGCAAACTTGGTAATTTTGAGATTTTCAAAGGGCAGTTAGTTGGACAGGGTCCTGAAAAACCTCACCTATCCCAGCAGTTTACTTTCTGTTGAGTAGAGAATTATAGCTGATTATCTACAGCTTCATTCCAAATTCCTACCTCCCAGTTTCACAGTCCTTTCAGGGGTGGGCAGGGGGGAAGAAGAAGGGGGGCAGGCAGGGGGCTTTCTGACCCAGGAGCAGGTTGCCCAAGGCTGGGATGCCAAGGGCAGGATGGGACGAGCCACCGGGAAACAGTCATGTTCCCTTTGGAGCCCTGGTGTATTTTAGGAGGAACTTGGCAAAAATGTAAGGCTCCCCAAAACACTTTGCTTTTGTCAGACTCCGGATTTGATAAAATGCTGCTTCAGAACACTTCTCTTTATTTTTTTGCCTAACAGTTGTAAGTATATTCTGTTAGCTTGGCGGTTAGATGAGTTTCCAGGTTATTTAGGGACTTGGATATGGGAGTAGGAAATTATTTTACTTCTTTAGAGATTACACAAGACAGACTTATAGGAAGAGGTGATTTATTGCTGTGCTGCAGAGAAGCTCCATAGAGGAAGGATTTGCAGCTACCAAAGCCCCAGACCCCCCACCACTTCTCTTGGTTTGAAAATGTGGCTGCTTCACACACTGCTCTCACTGTTAGTCAGCAGAAGCCTGAATTTTTACAACAAAAGTTATACTGAAAAATTATTTCTCTAGTTTTGGGGGTTTATTGTTCACCTTGTTCTGTTGTATCTACACCTAACACAGAAGTTATCAGTGCATTGGGGATATTAGGTATTATTTATAATATAGGTATATATATTTCTATATATATTATATATATATATTTATATATATATATATATAGGTATAAAGAACACCCATGGTTCTTTAGTTTCTTGGGCTTTTAACACAAGTCTTTACCCCCAGTATAAATTTGGATAGGATTATTTGCTCTGTTGTGTACTTCTGACTCCAAGTTTTGTTTCTAACTCTTTCCAGAGATCGATTTTGCACTGAGACACACATTGAAATACAAAACATTTCCCATCAGTATCTCATCATTATCCTTAAAAAACAGTAGCACAATGGTGCTTTAAAACATCCCCCCCAAACCTGGTCCAGAGAAGTAATATTCTTTCCTTTCATAAAATTTTTCTTTTGCATTTTGCAGTTCATTTTCTAATCCTTTTATAAGTACAGAGTTATACCATGATATACATTTGACAATAAATTTCTGGGGTTTTAAGGCAACTCCAAGTGAGATTTGAGAGTCGAGTAAGATATCCACCAAAACCAAAGTTCAAATCAACATCTTAAAAAATAAAACACACACACACAAAAAAACAAACCACAAAACCAAAACCCAAACCTAAGTCTCTTAAGCTAAGTCTCCTTTAACAGCAACTCATGCAGCAATGTAAAAATTGCTGCTAGACATTTCAAGCCAAGGATTCTGTGATGTTGTTGTACTCCTCACAAGGGAAAGCCACAATAGAGCAGATATTTATTATCTCAGAAGACATTCTGCAGAAATGTAAACCCATGCATTTTAATGCACCATTCAGCTTCTCGTCAAGTGAAAGCAAGACTTGTTCTGGCAGCTTCAACTACACCTGCAGGCATATCATACACCCTCCTATTGCAATAGCATCTTTAGAAAAGGTTCAGGTTTTTCAGAGGTGGCTATACAGAACTTAGGAAAGTATTCAATCTTAAAGTCACCTGCAATACTTCTGTGACTCTGTCTGGAGCACTCAACATCTCTAGGATGCTACAGCCAGCTGGAGGGAGGACAGGCACGTGGCCACTGTGTGCCTGGTGTTTCTTGCAACAGGGCAGCACTGGACTGGCCTGTCCATCCCCTGCCCAGTGGTAATATATGTCACAAATAGTCCAGACATGTAATTATATGTATGCTTGGAATACACATACGGAATCTTCCAGATGTTATCTTTATAGAGCTAAAGTCAATAAGAATGGCTACATTCAGTCCAGCACAAGGAATTGTATCTGCTGAACTAATTAACCCACTGGTGGGGAGGAAACACACTGGGAGAGGCACAGTGGAATAATAAAGTCCCCAAGTTGTGTCTCAGCTGTCCCAGCCCAGGAAACGTCTCTGATCTTCATCTGATAAGAGGGCATGCATGAGTAGCTGGCAAGAATGACCAGCCAATTGCTTCTTGGCATAATTTATGCTAAATATAAGTTTAATATTTGCAGGGTGGAAATGGGAAATCAAATTAAACTGGGACTGTTTACAAGGTGATACGCAGAAAGTGAATACATATATATACACACACATGTAAAACACATACAATTTCTATGCTCCTATTCTCCACATTCAGTTTCTCCCAAGTAGCAAAATGAATATTTTTAGCCAAATCTGTGCCTTAGGAATCAACTGTATATCCCATGTATACAACACCGCAAGCCATGAGACACAGGCAGTGGAATATGACAGAAACCGGCACATTCTCCAATTCATACAGGTTCCGAATTTATACTTGATCAGCACTGGGACACAAGGTGTTTCTTTGCTTATGCCCCGGACAATTTCTGTAATGCAAAAGTAATAGAAACTGTAGGAGATAAAAGGCATGAACACCTAATGAAATGAGGGACATGGTCAATGAACACAATTTGATGTCAGGCTCTTCTCCCAGTTTAAACATAAGCTGTTTTTTAAAAACAACAGAGAAACCCAGTTACAACTCTCTGTTAAGGTCTGGCAATGCGAAGGAAGAAAAATGGCACTATTTTATATAGCCAGCATGCTTAAACCATTTATTAGTAGTTTGGATAAAACTGAAATCTGGTCCTTCAACTGGATAGAGCACAAGCCATTAGAAATTACACCAGAAGCAATAGCTGCAGCTGTGTTAAGAAGGTGCTGGGAGCACCGTCACCTCCTCGGCTCGTGTGCCCATAAGGCCCCCGTCTTGCTCTCTCCTCCCCTGGCATCAGCCCTGCCTGACCCCATGGCAGGAAAGACCATAACAGGTGGCTAAGTGGGGGTACATGGCTAGGGATGCTCTCCAGCAGCATGCTGGACCATCGCACCCCAAGGGACCTGCAGCCGTGAAACAGCCCCGTGAGTACACACTCAGTGCTGGGTCTCAGCAAAGGCACTACTGGGGGGAAAAGAGAAAAAAAAACAACTATCCACCTGTTTGTGGTTTTCCTTGTGTCACCAGTGAAGCTGCAGCAGCGGAAAGTTTCAGAGGAAAAGCTCCGAGTATGTAAGGAATGAACATTTGTTTTTACCTGCAAACTCTGATGTCCTGTCCTGATAATAAACTGAGGTTATAGAAGCTCCTGCCTTGTCTTTTCAACATACATTTTCACCAGGATACTCTCTTAAAATATACATCTGCATATATGCATACATATATATGTATATAGGAGAAGTCTTGCCCCACTTCATATTTACTCTGATGACAAGTTTTATTCCCTTTAATGCCTCAAGCAATCAACCAAGGAGGTATTCATGTGCACACATAATATAAAAATGCCAGGCCCCAAAAAAATTATTGTACTTATCACATCTGTGTTATCACTTTCCTTTATGCATTGCTTTATCTGCTCAAAAAAAATGCTTTAAACATATGACACTAATACCAAGTGGATTTTGGTTTATTTCAAACTGCATTATCGATAATTACAGGGTTTATATTCCAGCTTGATCTTTTCTGACCGAGGATGAATTTGTTATGAAAGAAAGCAGTAGCTATAACTTCCCATTGCACTGCGCTGGCAGAACAGCACACAAAACCGCCATCATTTGGGTGGAATATGTTTAGAATTACAACATAAAACAATGAGTCATACCTCCACAGTGGAAGGAGTAACCGCAGTTAAAATGAATTATCCTTGGCCATCGAAGATGCAGTTTGACAGACAAAAACACGAGCTAGGGTGAAGTTGCAGTTATAATAAATGAAAATGAAAACAACGTATTTTACCAAGGGGAGAATTGAATGGACAATATGCAAGTGCTGTAGTCTTTTACATCCTGTCTGCAGGCATATCAGCGACACCTTCCAAAACTTAATTTCCCTCACACTCTTTATGCCTAACCAAGCAACATTATTGTCACCTTAAGAAAACTGAAAGCTGAAAACACCAAAGGTTTCCATGCCTGCAAGCTTCCCTGCTTTCTCCTGGCGATGTGCGTTATTCTAACAGACATACCTCCATACATGTCTTTACATCCTTAGACCATTGCAGCTCTAAATATTAATATACTCTAAATATTAAATCATACAAGTTCTGGGAGAAAAAAACCCAACAAAGTTAATTTACCCAAATCTTCCAAAATACAGGTCAGTTGCAGATTGTGAGGCATACCTGCCAAAAACCAAGGCATGGCATACTATGGGGAAGACAAACATGCAAGACAGATCCAGAAAAACAGCTTAATTGCCATCTCATAGTCATGGTGATTAAGCTGATGATTAAGAGGCGCTAACAGCGGATAAATGAGAGACCACTGCAGAGAGGGAGGAGACAATCCACCTTCCATGGCCCCAGTGGCTCACGCCAGAAATAACAGCCCAAATCCACAGCAAGAAGGATTGCACTTGGTACCAGAAAACCAAATAGATTGCTTGGGGAGTTTGTAGGATTGCCATCTCTGGTGGTCCTTGGGCGTGGGCTAGGTGGCAATAACCCTCATCTGTGCAGGCAGACTGACCAGATGCTCAGCTTGTGCTTTGCATCCCATGACTTTGTGATATTGTCCAGGAGCCTGAATTCCCACAGCTCTTTGTGAGAATCTAGTGCCTAAATAGAGGCTGGATGCAGCTAAACTTCTGGATCTGGCCCTGAGGGCTAGGACACACACTTCTGCAGCTAAATGGACGAAGGCTGATTAAATCCCCTCTGTGGGCTCATCAGATGAATGGAACAAAGCTGAGAGTGAGATGGCTAAAAAAGCCATTTTGATTTTTTTCTTAAATACCGTATACCTGTGCAGTTTCTGAGCTCACGTAACTCGGAGCACCACCTTTTTATAAGCCCATTGGCTGTCATACAAAATGCAGTTGCCAGAGAAGCAGACACAGACAAGCACATGGAGAAGGTGTTTAAGTCAGAGCAGTCTCCAGCCTGCCCATCCCCATCCCTTGTTCTCGGGTTATGCTGGGGTCCTTTTCAACACGGCTTGTTTACAGGCCCCACAATATCCCCCAGCAATTAAAACTCAAAGAGAAAGGCAGCGACAATGAGAAAGCTGTGAAGACTTGTTATACATGCCAAAAAAATATTGTCCAAGAGAAATGAAAGATATGTTTTGGCAGTGTAATAAAAATAGACATACCAAGGCTGAGAAGGTATATCACCATTGCATTTTATTGCATCCTTGAATATTAAACTCACTTTTATATTATGCAGTTGCTCTAAGATATGACAACCAGGTGCATATATATAATACATTTTGAGTTTATAGGGGATAACTAAGCAGGGAGCAGACCTTTTTGCAGATACATATTGACAACCATGAACCACCTGCCATGGCCTGAGCAATTCCAGTCCTGAGAAATCATATAATCCCAGTACGCCCAGGGACAGCAGCGCATACCCAAGACAAATTTGATATTTTACTAGTTTATTACTTTACAATGGTCACAAATACCAAGACTGTATGATGATGTTTCAGGTTTTTCTTCCACTGTTTTATTTTAAAAAGTTTCTACTATGTTTACCTTAAAAGCAGGTGCTGGGAAATTAACCGTAGAGGCATGCAACGACCACACAAGTTATGCAATGTTTTGGTTAAGTAGTTTTAAGCTATTGCAACTTCTCCATCATCTGAAACAAACCAACTGCTTCAGATTTTAGCTATGCCTCTCTGGAGGACTTGAGAAAATACTCATCTAAACAGTTCAGAATTTAGTTTGAATCTTAATGGACTCTGAGTCAAGCCAATGGTGCATGGGCCTGAAATAGCATATCACTGGTGGTTCCATGGGGTAACTGGGCTTCTCAAGTGCCATTGCTTGCCTGGAGAGAAATGCATAGGCAAGTGAGCCCAGCAGAGACCGTCTAAAGCACATACAGGCATTACTGGATTACCACCCATTGCCATAATGCCACAGTCACCTCTCCATGCTGTCAGTTTATTTTCTAAAGAAAAGCAAACAAAGGCAAAGCTACTTATGGAGCAAGATTTTTTTCCCTAAATAATATGCTCTGCATTCAAAGCAAACATTTTTTTATAGCACCTCTAAATATAAACAAATTCTTAATGTTTGCTACATGCTGAGCACAGAGACAAACTGAAGCACAAGTAAATAATTTATTTTTGCCTTTCTTACACACAGGTTCCTTCCTTCTGCCCCACAAAATGCATTAATGGCACGCTTGCTTGTCACATAGCGTGTGAACCTTACCTACAACGCTCCTTGGATGCAAAGTCACCTTCTCAAGTTGAAGCAAAATGACCTACCTTTGCTACAGGTAGTACCACATGAACCTCTCTCCACTATCTCCTAGACTTTTTATATAAACCAGGTTAATCAAAACACCATCTGTAGTTAAGAAGCCCCAGCCCTGCCTGATGTTTAGTGTCAGCCCCAGCAGCGTGCAGGAAGTATTTAGCTTATAGAAGACTGAAGGTTTGGCTGATGGGAAAATGCTGATTCCATTAACAGAGTTAATTGGATGATGAGAGGGGGCGGGGGGAGAGGACCCACTTTCTTTTCTCCCTCCCACGCATCCACCCAACACAAACCCACAGCAAAAGGAAAGTGACCCTTGAGCAAACAAACCTACAAGGTGCAACAGTACAAAAGTGAGACAGGAGGATGGGCTTGGCGGGTTTGCGGCACTGCAAAAGCTGGTGGCAGCCCCGTCCGCGACCGACAGCTCCCGGCTCCACTTCAGCAGAGCACGGACTGACAGTGACTGATGAGAGGTGAATCAATATAGATAGTTATCGTAAATAAATGGGATTCCTTAGGCTAAAAGGCATAATTCATGCCAGGTAATTTATATTGCACAAGTAATTTAGGTAATTGCCTAAACAACTAGGTAATTTATATTACGCAGCAAAGTTACTAAACTCTGGCCCTTGTGGATTTACTATTGTTATCCTTTGTTAAATGACAGTGAACCTTCTCATAAAACCCGGTACAGAGCATTTTATGTGTTTTATGAATTTTCACATGGAAAAGAGCTCTTGGGCAGAAATTGTAGGCGATGCACTGGTATTCTACTGGGTCATATTATTTTCAGGGTAGGATTTATGGGACTGGTTGTAGCAGATTAAAGCTACTTTATGCAGACATTTCCTGCATTTTACACAGCTTTCTGATTAGAGATCTTGTCTCCCTTTCTCCTAAGGTTAATTGCTTAAAAGTTTGAAGCTTGGTCAAGGGTAACCAGCCAGGGACAGGCACTTCCACCTTGTTCCCACAACCACTTCTGCTCCTGGATGACTCCTTTCAACAAGATGTGCTTCTTTAGATGACTTGTGTTCCTCTCAAAACTGACCCTGATGGATGGGCAGCTCACAGGCTGCTGCTGTCCCTCAGCTGTGACATTCATCCCCCATCAGTGGAATCACATCAGCAGAGGCACAGTGCTTCACGTACATCGCTCACACAGTATCTGGCCAACACCGATCACTGCCAACATTCAGAGATTTTACTGCTGTTGTAAATGTATAGTGCCATTGCTGTGAAGTTGCAATGGTATAGCAGATCACAAAAATGCCATTACTTGGCTGACAACAACAAATACTTTTAGTTTTGGCACCTCAGCAGGAAGCTTAAGGACTGCAAGGAGACTGTGCCTGTCCAATCCCTCTCTGCAAGCTGCAGGTTAAGGGAAATAAGCACAGGCTCTTTGCCATGGCTGCTGGATATGGTTAAAAATTAACACTGATGGAATATTTATTAGCACCTACAGGTTTTACTGACAGTGATCTGTCACATATATTTTCCCATTAACACTTCTGATTTTTTCTGCAGCTGAAGCGTTTTGGTATCTATCAAACCTTCTCTGTCTGACAAACCAAAGCAAAAAAATCCTCCCAGGCCTGCTTAACAGGTTCAAAGATTAGCAGAAGAAATGGGAAGAAGCTAAAGCCAAAACATAAATAGATCTCACTTGTTCTGAAATAAGTTCTTCAAAGCCTCTCTACCGGGTTTTGGCCAGTGTCCATGATGTGTCACCAGAAGCCCCAGGGCAAGGGGCACCATAGCTGCCTCCATCCCCACTGTCATGTCTGTTCACTGAACCATGTGGATCTGGGCCAGCCCAGATCATGAGATGCTCTTGCTTTGGACTTGCTGTTCAATTAAACTTTTTCCCAAGAGAATGGAGTCGTGTCTGTTCACAGGTCAAATGAAGACATCTGTCCAGACCCATGATTGCACTTGGGTGGCATTTGCGAAATGAAGTCTGCAACTTGCAACCAAAAAAAGAAAAAAATTAAGTTATAAAGAAGCCTGTAACTTCTGACAAGTTGCCAGCTTGCGTGGATGATGAACACTGAAGAATTGAGCCATACTCCCTGACAGCTTCCAAATTAAACTTTGGGCTATTTAGGAAGTTGTCAGTCAATAAATTCAAGTGTTTAAAAGGTCCAAGGCTGTTTCTTCTGGCCATTAGATAGGATATATGATTTGGACTCTGAATCTGGAAGAAACCACTCTTCTTTTTCATTGTTTCGGGATCACATTTACATGGCTATTGAGGGAGATTTCATCTTTTAAAAAGAACTGGAAAAAATACTATTTGGTAGGGCTGAAGCAATTCTATTTTCTCCCCACACCCATTGACTAGAACTGTTCTTGAATTCATAGGCAAGCTACCCTCTTACATGCACGTGAGCGATGCTACAAAGACTTTGGAACAGAACAAATACAGAAATGCCTGAGTAACCACACTGGACATCTTGTACTGCAGGATTAGCTTAATGTCTATTAGGAAAAATCACACTAGCATTTCTGAAGATAAATGTTTTCTTTTTAACCTAACAGTCTATTGCAAAATCTCTCCCTCCCCCAAATTTTACCCTCCATTTTATCCTAAACCACCTCTGCACCCCACTAGGTTTCCACAACTTTAAACAACACACTTGAGTTTTCCAAGTCCAAATCCCTTGAGCTCCTCCTACAAACCACCCTGTCGTTAAAGGCACCGTGTATCTGCCCTGGATGAAGCAACGCAGCTCTCCCCACCGCTCCTGTCAGCCAGGCTGCAGCCAATGGATGTGCCATACACCCGCACATGTGCCAGCTCCCATCTGGTGTCCAAAACACAGACCCCTGTCTGCCTCTGCCTTGAAGAAACCATGTTATGACTTTGCTGTCGTGCGTTAGTGTTGCACGCCATGTTGCATACTAGGAAAACTAAGCAGAGTTAAGCATAGCATCAGTTAGGAAAAAACTAAATGCAGCTATGAAAATAACCGTACCAGACCCATCGAATTCTTTCTGAGAGCTGGCGGCTCTGGGACACCCTAGCAATGTGGGAGATGGTCGAATTAGCCAAAACCCATACCAAAGCCGTTGGATGCTACTCCTGTGAATGAGCTCATCCCAGCTCTCTGGGTGCACACAGGGAGTCTCCATCCTCCTTGGGAAAGTCCATGAAATTCAGCACATTTCTGGGTGAGAGCTCAAGCCTCAACAAATAACACTCCAGACCAAAAAAACCCCAAGCAACAACATGTTCTTCACAGAACCATTTCTGGACAGCTTTATTAAATAACTCAGGTAGGAGCACAGAGTGGATGATATAGATGTGCAAGGCAGCCCCTCAGCTGGCACACACTGGCACAGCTCCACACTCATCTGTCTCATGCATATTTATGTGCAAGAGACGGCGTCCTAAAGCTAAAACTGTCACACCAGATGCTAAACTCACACACAGAATTTGGCTTCTGCAGTTAGGAGGTGTGAATTGCCCCAGAATAAATCAAAGTGTCCCAAGTGATCTTTGAAAACGAGATGTACACTTCTAAATCACCAGCGATTTAATCTGAAATGGATAGAGACACCAAAGCTGAGATTTATATAAAACTTAAGCACATCAGAAAACCACTGCCTAGACATCTTTGGGGATTTAGCTATTAACTGCTTTTGAAAATGTTATTTTCCATTTCCGTACAATTTAAAAGCATGGAATGATTTTTTAATTCTCCAGTGCACATGTATTTCATGATCAGAGTTGGGTTTCTATCACACCATGACAGACCTAAACTCCCTTTATCTTACTTGTAAGCCAGAGTACAACACTGAGCCTGAGATGCCCTTAAAGATGATGCACACCAGCTCATGTGCAGTATTAGATTAGTCCCTTAATATCGTCATTTTGTACTGTTTGGAGGACAGGGATAATCTGCAAAACATCCTTCATTCAAGCTCAGTCTTCGGTCATCTGGTTCTTTCTCCAGAGGTCTGGCTGTTGTGGCTTGGGCTGGATTACCTACAGCCACATTTTCCTGTATGTTTATAGAAAAACAGCTAATCTGCCTCATGGATGGAAATCCATGGGTGATATTTTTCATGATGGCTGAAAATCATAGTCCTCTATCCTATTAGTAGGTACATATGATGTAGTGGATTTATTCAGCCTAAAGCCATGGTTCATTATCTGGAAAGGGAGATCGCATTTCAGTGATGGTCTTTCATGACATATGAACAATTCTTACTACAACAGATTAGTAAAGATATTACATAAAACAGTCTTGAGACAAATGACACTGAAAAGCCCCAAAATTAGACTAATAAAAAAATCTGAGCTATAATGAGTACATTTGGGGATGACATGTGACAATTTTATAGCTGCTTTCAAAAAAATTATTTTATCAGCCACTTACATCTAGGTATGTAAAGCTTATTCTCACACAAGTTAAGACACTCTTGATTGGAAATGACCTGCGGTTACAATTTGAATAAGGCAATTTAATAAAGAAACTTTAGCACATCCTCAATAGAGATGGGGCAATAAATCCGAGATATTATTTTTTTTTTATCAGCAGAAAATGGCAAGATTGTGATATGAAGGAAAAATCTAAGTTTCCATGCAAAATAATAAATGCCTGGCAAACAGCTCTAACACATTCACGACAGTTCCGATGACATTACAGTTCCCCCCTTCCCAAAATAGCTGTAACTCTGTGTACATTCATACCTCAGTTCTGCAACCCAGTTTTGAGAATTCTGAAATAAAACAATGGTGGCATATTTTTCTAGAAGGCAGGGGGAAATTAAAGCTATGATAAAAGGATGTCACATTTGATATGGCTAATTGAAGTTTAAGAGATGGTCCTAGTTAATACTGAAGTTAATGCCTTAGAAATGTTAGAAAATATTTTAAAAATAAGTTTAAAAGAAGACTGATATTTAAAAAAAACCAAACTGCTGTGTTTGGACTTGCTATTTTACACAACACATGTACAAAGCCTGCTTAGTACAACATGCTGTTTTGGAAAATGATTTACCCATTTTCTTGCAGTCCCTTGTGTGACAGATTAATTGTTTTCTTGCTTTAACAGTATGTCCAGAAACAAGGTGGAACGAGCTCTTTTAACACAGACACTTGAAGGGGAAGTGAAAAGTATCTCTTGCTTTATTGCTACATTCACTTTATGAAATTGTCAGATCTTTTCCTGATTTCTCAAAACTTGGAGGTAAAGTCTTAGCCACATGCCAGGCAGAAACCTCCACGTCTGGGTTTGCTCCAGCGTTTCCTGAGCACAGCTTGTATCCTTTGTGCAGGAGTCGTATTGCCTTTCCTCCCTTTTGTAGCAGGTTAAAGTGTCTTTAAAAGGCTTTAATGAGGAGAGCATTGAATGTGGGGAGAAAAGCTTGGGAAAGAATTGCTGAAAATATTGGCTGTCATCTCAGACAAAAAGAGGGTTCAAGATGCTGCATGCTGCCTCCGCAGACACCAAGGCTTCTCTTTAACAGATACACAGTATTCCCAATAATAAGCAAGGATGATAACTGATTTTCTTACAAACAATTAATCTTACGTTGAATTGTTTCTTTTTTTCCCTCTGTACTTCATTCTCTCAAGCTTTGCTGTGGTGGGTGGTCCCATCTTATCCCCATGTGTGGATCCAAAGCCTGTTAAAATCTGTGGGAAATTCCCACAGACATCAATGGGTGAATTTTAAGGTGTACAAAGGCAGAGTTTAAATTTATATATATTGTATCATATCTTCCTGATTATAATAGATGTGCCAGAATTTTCTGTACCACAGATCAGCTTAATGAGTAAGAAAAAGAGCAAACACAAAGTCCATGAATGGCCCTAGAAGTTCTTTTTCATTTATAGATAAATAGCACTTTTTAGAGTCTTCAGGAGATGAAGCAGTCACTTGAGTTTTTCAGTACTTCAGCAACAGTGCCTTTTGCAAGCAGGGCATGTCTTTCAGAAAGCAAAATCTCTTTCTCTTTCAAGAACCTGACATCTATAGAAGGCTTCTGGAGCACCACATCAAAAGAAAACCTAGAGAGCTGGGGATGAGATGTAAAAATCCACAGTGAAGTAGGAACAAAATCATCAAGTAACAAGAAAAAAAAGAAGGGAAGGTCTGGAAAAATAAATTGGTTTATTAACATTTTATTCCAGGACTGGAAGCATGTAACATTTCGTCTATTTCTTGTGATGCCAACTGATTTTTTTCAGATACCAAAATGCATATCACATAAACAGGGATCTTTTTTTTTTTTCCTTTTGCTCTGTTTAGACCTCCTTATAGCTTTACAGTTTCACAGCTTTTGCATAAAGACTTTTGAATAAATACGCAGATAAACCATATTCTTCATCATATACCGAGACTTTATTTAAGCTACCTTTATTTTTTGCAGGGGGATAAAATTTGTTCCTAAGCTAGAGGGGAAACTGCCTTTCACAGTCTGATTTGGAAACCATGACTTAGGCTTAGATGAAATCAGTGCTAATAAGGAAACGAGTTAAGAGTTGCAAAATAGCAAGACTAGTTCTCAAAAAGTGGTGATCTTCCCGATAACCCATGGTTGCTCTGCAGCCAGCACGGGGCTGAGCGTGAGGGCATCAGCTGCGGGAAACTCTTCTGAAGGTTAATCCTGTGATACAACATATGTCTCCCCTCTCCAATGGCGTGTATCCCCTGTTCTGCCGGAGACAGACAAGCAGTGGTGGCTTGCTTTCCTCATCACTGCATTCTTCCTCTGTTTTTGGTTAACAGCCTTTTGATTTTGCATTCCAACACCAAAGCAAGTCTGTTGTGCACTGTGGTTTTGTTTCTGAAGATTAAAATGAGACTGTGTGTGGAGAAGCTTCATCTTTCTGAATTTCCAGATCCAGCTAGTGTTCATCTGCTCTGATCTGTGCCACCCTCCTGAGGAATATATTCATTATTATGCAAATCCTGTAGATGCAGTACAACTGTCAGGTGTGAGATATTCTCAGAAAAACATTAATGTACACAACTGCAAGCCTGCACTTGACCACATATTTCAGGATAAAGTTCAGATAAAGTATAGTCAAAGGAAAATTGCATTCAAAATTATTACATTATAATAAAGAAATTATTTTAAATACATTTCATTGAATTATTTTGCAATTTGCCATCAAGAAAAGTAGCATGTTCAGTCTTGTTTGGTGCAACTGCTCTTTATAAGGCATCTAGCAAAGCCATTTTGCTGCCCTGGGAATGTCAGTCCTCCTGCACATCCTGCTGCTGGCACGTGCCCTTAAGAAAATGGGAGGGAATTGGGAAGGGTCCTCTCCTTACTGGCTTTCCTCTGGATAACAAAGAAAGGACTTAGTCTAAAACCTGCCAAAGCTTATAGAAAAATCTCATTGATTTCAGTGGGTTTAGATGCATTTAATCCTGTCAAATGGTAAGCAAACGCCTGGAGAAGAAAGTTTCCAGAACCCCAAGGAGCTCTTCATCTCCTTAAAGACTTGTATGGGATCAGCTGGAGGGGGAGGAAAGGTAACAGTCGGAATAGAAACATTCAGTTTGAAAACCATATGAAAATAATTCTGTTCATTATAATTTAATCCCACGGTTCCCATGGGTTTGATCTTGCAGGCACCCCTGTGACCGATTTTTTGGGAGACAGCATGGACACTGGGGCCTGCTTCCACAGGAACCGCCTTGAGGTCATGATTCCTGCACATGACACTCCTCAAAGCCCCTCACTAGACACTGGTGCACAGTTTATGCTGGAGTGTCAGTTTAGTAGCACTTCTGGAAGTGACAAAAATTGTTATTCAGATGCTGAGCTCACCTAAATGGCTATTACCTCCCTGCAAGCTTGGTGAGTACCTTATACCCTGAGGAGCTGAAACCATCCATAGGCTGCTTCAATGAACCTACATTACTTTCAAATCAAGCCGTCTGCAGAGCCAGCATCGTGGCTCTTCACATAAACCACCAAATACTATAGATTTCAGTGTCGCTGTGAACAGTGCTGTAAGAAATAAAGCTTTGACTCTTTTAGTAAGTACTTCAACTCTACTGCTTGTCGTCACTATTGCCGTATACAATGGCAACAGTTTTATGAAAAAAGGACTCACATTGCAGTGTTACTCTACTATGACTGTCACTTCTCTTCTGTAGCAGAGAGTTTCTGTTCCTTCTCCAAAAACATTTGGGAAGGAATAACTGTGTTATGGGGATGTGTCAAATGTAGGAATGGTGGGTTACAATTGTGATAGGAGGATAATGAATTTGTTAATTTGTGCCAGCTGAAGAACATAACGCTATTCTAGTAATGTCTGGCATAATGCAAATTGCATATAGAAGTGTATAGTGGTGGGAGTGATACATAAAAGTTAGCTTTCCAGTGGAACAGCTTTATTTCACCATACAGCACAGGAGCAGGATGTACTGCTTACACCAGCACAGATGTCCTGCTATCAACCAAGCATCTGGCACACTCCTCTGAGTTTGCCTTCTAAAGCAAACCTAAATGTAGTTTCTAGACTGCTAAACAAAACAGTGCCATGATCTGTTCTTATGTTTCTGGCCAAGCCACTAGCAGCACATTGCTCCTCTGGTGCTGACCCCTGCCTGCTCCCACCACCTGGCATCTCCCAGGCATTGAATGCCACAGATAACTGTGCCTCCACCTGAAATCCTCTGCTCAGAGGGGGTCACGGGATAAACTCCAAGCAGAGAGACCAAAGAACTTGGCATCTCTCATCAATGCCTCCTGCGCTGGTGGAGCAGAGTCCCATGCCCCCTGCCCCAGGCTTGCAGCAGCCCTGCCCCAGGCTCATGCACCACCGTGGCATGGGAGGGCTGCAAGGCACGGATGGAGTCAGCTGCAATATGCTGATCTTGGTCTGCAGAGGCCCGGGTTCAGGCAGTTCCTAGGTTATTTTGGTTCCTAACCAAGACACTTTTTGCAAGTTTTAGCAAGACAAGAGGTGCACAGGTCTAGTCTCAAGCTCTGCTTTCCAAGGAACTCCACACATCATTGCTTGTGTGCCCATGTGATGTTTTACACCAAACACTTATCTGTGCTCTCCCTCCTCCCCCTCTTTTTTTAGTAAAAGTTCTGTATTCAAGATGTTTGAATGTTTTGAATGAGCTTTGGAGAACATTGGAAGCTTTTATGTCTGCACCCAGACATTTTACTTTTTACCTATATTAAACAAACCACAAGTAGACAATTTAGAAAAGGTAATAAAGTTCTGTTGGGAAAAGTTTAGTGCTATGGACAACTCCATTAAAGATGACTGTGGGTTTTTTTCCTGCTGTCCCTTATTCTGCAGTTTGTTATACCGCAACCATATTGAATGCACCATATCGAATTTGCTGCAGTTGTGTCTGGGAAATAGCCCTTACAGAATGTGATTGCAGCACACCTCCATTTCCACTTTCCCATGGAGACTTTACAAAACAAATTACCAAAACATCTTGGTTGTCTTCTATCAACTGCAAGCATTAACAGTTTCTTTTCTGCAGACTTTGGGCTCACACCTGCTTGCTCTAGCTTCCCTGGGCAACAACCCCAGGGCACCAGTCAGGAACATCCTGCCGGCGAGGATGGGTCAGAGTGACCAATGCACTCAACCCCTTAGCTAAACGAGCAGTAGTTTGGTGCAGATTCCAAAGGAAGTAAAGTTCTGAGCTGTAGCTGAGCCCAGAACTCCTCCAGGAAACGCACAAAGGAGCAGAATGACCCAGTGAGCATCAGCGCATATGAGATTGGAACACCGGTCATGTGATTAACACCACCATGTGATATAGGAAGCCATCAGGACTGAGCCTCGATGCATGACAAAGCGGAGCTGTATACTGCTTGTGTGGGAAACAAATGGAGTAATAAGAGTAATTCCCACAAAAGGATAAGAATGACATTAATTGGGAGTCAAACAGTGCTATTTCAGGCAACAGACAACATACACGAATAGCAGGTGGCTCTTCCAAGAATGAAACAATGAAAGGTGTGCTTACAAGGAGTCTCATGCACACCTTTCCCATCACTTGTAATTTGACTACAAGCCAAGCACTTCATTTCGCCTTTGAGCTCTCCTTGCTGGGCAGGGTGGCTGCATGGCAGTGACCTCCCCGTGAGTGGGGATGCCTCTCAAGGTTGCTCCTTGAGGCAGAGAGGCTTTTTACCAATGGCAGATCTTTGGTAAGTGACCAATATCACACGTAATCTTGTACTTTGGTGACTGATTTGTGCCTTGGTAACTGATTTTGCCTGGCTAACTTGGAGTTGGGACTTGGTGTTTTTGAATTGTTGTTCAAATGATTGTGCCATACAGCAACAGAGTAAACCTCACTACTGAACTTTGTTAAGTCACATCAACAACATCGTATCAAAACCACTTTTGCTGTTACCTTTGATGGCGGTTCTTTAAGGGGTCTAAATCACCCAGTTGCAACAACAGCTTGTGGGGAGCAGACGGGGCCCAGGCTTGGAAGAACCCTCAGTAGCAGGATGCAGGCAATAATCTCCTTGTAAGCAAAACCATGAGGTTGTTAATCTTTTGTGAGGTTGTATCAATTAGTATTTGAGGAGAATTTGGAGATCCTCAAATTCATGACACAGTATACTGTAAAACTGATTCATGACTATCAGTGCAGCTTTTGCTAAGCCTAATTTCAAAGTCAGCATCTAAGAAGACAGCACCTTTTTTTTAACAATGTACTTTGTATGCTCTTCAGAAAGCCATCAGGACTGAACCTTGATACGTGATAAAGCAGAGCTGTATACTGCTTGTATGGGAAACAAATGGACTAATTGCCACAAAGGGATAAGAATGATGTTAATTGGAAGTCAAATGGTGTGATTTCAGGCTTAGAACAGACAACATACACCTTGGTCTAGCCTCTGTTTTTTAAAGGTAATTAAAAAATCAGTATATGATGTGCTATGGGCAATTCACTGTTGGAGGTTGCAAGGGATGTAACAGCACTGTCTGCACGCTAACTGAATGCACGAGTGTGGCACCATCATGTTAACCCTACCCAAAAGGCTTGTCTCATGCAAACTGCTGCACAAAAATAGTGTTACACAGAGGCAGCAGAAAAAAGCCCACTGTTTCATGTCTTTTCAGCAGATTCTGTGGTAACACAGCTTCTGGAGAACGGCATCCACGAGTGGCCTGTTCCACAGTGGCAACACTCCGTAGAAATATTCTCCAGTACTTTTTAGTTCTTCCAGGAAACCTGATGAGTCAGTGAATCCTGTAGCTGCATCTCCTTATGGCTGTAAAACCCTAAATAGTGGCACAGTGAAATTTGCTGAGCTCCCAGGTTATTTCAGAGCCAGCAGTCATTGCTGTCTGGAAGGCACGTTTGCTGATGCAATGATCAATAGCCACTCTCCTTCACTGAGGACATGAACCAAAAATTGTGCCACTAGTTACACAGTAAAACAGACATCCATGTAGGAGCAATGCCGAGGAGGGACATGGTGTCATTCCCTGCACGTGCCATCAGACTCCATCCCATGAGCATTTTGAGCCAGGATGTGCTCTCCAGGAAGGGTTGGGCTGATGGAGATGCTGGCAGCCCAATTTCTGGTGCCAACATGTTGCTCTAATTTCACCATGCTCCCATGATATCTAGAGTACTTGCATACCAGAGAAAGGAAGATAAAACTCGCCATGCGTCCAGAAAGCACGTCCTGCTACGTCCATCCCCAAGCACTCATCTGCTCAGAGCGACCAAAACCCTGAGCCAGGACTGAAGAAAACTGGGATTGTTTACAATTTCTGTCCAACAAGAGACCTGTTATTTCCTCCACTGGTACAAATGCGATGAGCAGCAAATATCCTTCCCACCTGCCTTTCCACATGCACCGCACTGTGGGAAGTATCTGTAATATATTCAGTTATTAAGGCACCATTTAGCAGGGGGTTTCTGCTTTCTAACACTAACAAAACAGTATCAGAGAGCTTTTTTATGATGGATATAAACATGAACTGAAAGTGCTTTTGTAAAGTTTGAAACGAGTTCTCCTGAATAAAAGGGAAAATGCAAACTGTCACCACTTGTTTGTGGCTCTTCAAGGGGAACCAATTAGGCCTTTAAACTTATTTTAAGGGTGGGGGGTGGGGCTGGGGTGAGTTGGGGAGATGATCTATAAAAATTAAACTTCCTGACTGTCTTTCTGGTCTCAAAGGTACCCTTTTCTAGAGGAACCTGTACAGGCAATTTCAGGTGCATGCTCCAAAGAAGGTGTTCCCAGACCCTTCTCAAGTTGACTTCTCCAAGGTCCATCCATCTTCCCCTTCAGGACATGAGACCACTCTCTTGAAATACTGTTCCATAAAATATTGTATTACTACAGGTAAGCACTCTATGTAGGAAGAAACTATTATCAGGTATAATTAAATCTTTGCAAATAGGTGTCTCAGGTACCTGGGAGCTAGAGCTATGGATATGGGAAGATACACAAACACATTTCTGAGGTTTTGGGCCTGTTCCTTCTGGTTTGTGGCTGTGACTGTGTTTCTACTTATCTGCCAGGTCCTGATTTCCTGAAAACTAAGAAAGATCAGTGTACATTTGTGGGTTAAATTTCTGGAAGTTTATTTTAGGTCAGGCTTACTGTATCTAAGATGATATTACATGGGTCCTGTCCCGCTCCAGCTCAATATAGTGACAAATTTGCAAGTCATCCTAATTCTCCCAAAAAGTAACTGTGCACAATGGTAGAAGGAGACATTGGTTTAAGTGAGTCCCAATAGGTGAGAATTAATATTTACGTTTTTCAGAAAGCAGTACCTTAACCCAGTGAGGTTTTCCTACTGCCTCAATCAAATTCAGCTGATCTGAGCTTGAGCAGTGTATTTATATAGAGCACTTATAGATTTTGATTTGTATTTATTTTCTTGAAGAACAGTGGCTAGTAATCAGATAACAGCTCCTCAGGGTATTTTGTATGTGCTCATGGTACCCATAGCCATGAGGAATTCCCAGGTCTGGGGGCTGACTGCATCGTTACAGGCAATCCTCAGTGGGGAGGATGGTGGAAAAGCAAATTCTTTGACACCACCTTACAACAGTAAGAACTCTCCATCGTTTTCCACTCAACACCTTAAAACACAGACTGGAGGACTTCACTGGGAAGAGATTTCTGCTTATCAATCTCTAGAATTTCTGTAGTTAAACGTATCATTACCAATACATTTTTACAAGTTACAGAAGCACATAATTTTGTGCTCTGTTTGCTGGTCCTACAGCAGAAGCTAAGAGGGAAACTCTCTGCCAGCTGCCCTGACAATGACAGCAATCATCCATGTTGGTGTACACACAACCCTCACTAAACCCTTCCCTGCACAGGTAGCACCAGCAACAGCATGAGGAAGGGAAATGACAACTGATGTAATTAATCGTGTTCATGAGCAGACTAATACATGCCGCTTTCTTTGTTAGAAGACAAAGCCACAGTCTTGTGATGATTAGTAGCTCTTGTTATTCATCTCATTGTCAGAGATCTGATCAGTATTGCTGAATAGGGGCTGCAGTATGAATATTTATGATTAACAATCCTGAAAATTCTTATTTTGGCTATGCTTTAAAATCAGCTTCAAGGTGACAACAAGTTACAGCACAGCCAACTAAACCCCCCATGTAATGCAGGAATTATTTCAGTTTACATCTTTAATAAACACTGGCCATGATTTTGAACTGAAATCCTGATCTTGGAAGCTTTTCCAAACACACAGAAGATGCCCAGGGAGAACAGATGACATGTGCGGGCATGAAAAAGAAGCTGGAGAAAAATCCTTCCCCACAAGTCACCACATACATCTCCAGACTTCTACCGCAGGGATTATTTGACCTCTAGCAGAAGCTAAATGAGTAGCAAGAGTCAAAAACCACTGCTCATTGTCAAAGGATGCAGAAGAGTATTTTTCATGAACAAACCCAAACCTGAGAGTGAATACCTTCCTTAAAGATAACTAAAAAAAAAAAATATAAATTGCATTAACCAGAAATTATGAACACAATGCAAGAATATGGCATGACATTCTGATGCTATTTTTCTGTAAGATGCTAGCTTGTTAATAAACTGGACCTAGTCAAGAATTTTTCTAGGTAATTTTTAGTTTGTTCTCCCTCCTCTGCCATGCACAGTGTCCATTTTCACATTCATCTCTAAATACTGACATTCTCTATACTGCTACTTTAAATCAGTTCCACTCATCCAAATTTCATGCTATGCATCCTATGACATTTATCTTTCAGTTCCTGGTCTGTACTGATGCTTTTTTTATTTATTCTATCTGATATTCTCAAATAAAGCAGTGGATCTTCAAAAGAAATCTTCAATCAAAGTGCAGTTCAAACTAAATCATGGTTCTGGCCAGGTTAAACACGTGACTTGCTGTCTGTAATGGAAAGATGATGGTGGAATGTTTCACTATAGGCCTCTAAAGGAAATCCTGGTGATTGATAGTTTTCTATTTCATTCCTATTCCCTCTCATCTTCTCAGACTAAAATGTAACAGTCTTCTTTTTAATAGAGCATCCTTTGATGTTGCTGGGAACTTTGGGCTCAGCTGATTCTGAAAGATTTAATGTTTATTTTTCCTGTTATTATCATTGGCTTGGTGATAACTATTTCTTCAGCTCTGAAATAATTAGGTGTTAATTCTGTTCTAGGAAAGCAACAAATTTGGGACTTTTTTTTTTTTTTTTTGAGATGGGAGGAAAGGGCTGGAAGGAAATGGAAAACAGTCTCTCTGGCTTCAAAAGATGATGAGACAGGGCAGTGTGGCCATCTCTAGAACACCTTTCTCATAAACTGTTGTTTAGCAGAAACAGATTTGAGCAAATTTTAGGTAGGTTGGTAGCCACAGACAGGGAGCATTGCTGCACATTAAATTATACACTCTAATAAGGAAAACCTCCAGGAAACCTTCAACTCTGTCTCCTGAGATGGGAGTCCATGGCTATGGTTCCTGGAGGGACAATGGAGTGTATTCACATGGGTTTGAAGGCCAGGTCCAAGCCCCAGAACGCCTCCCTGGGTGCACAGCCAGCTGGCACATACCGGCGGCAGCTCTGTCAAAGCCTTCCAGCAGTGGTTTTCTTTAAATGCCAAGTTCTCCTTCACCACGATCTTCTCCCAAGAGTAACACTGCAAGCAGAGCTGGGCTCCCTCCATCGGTGTACACCTGCTATCTCACTGTGAGTGATTAGTTTGAGCCAATCTCCACCGACAAGTCTGACTTTGGTAAAAGTCACCCATGTGGAGCTGGACACTGGGCAGGTGAGGATCTGCTCCGTGGAGCAGATCCATAGCCATGGTTCCATAAATTAACCAGAGTTATGGTGGCCTCCTGTTGGGACTGGCAGATGAAACACTTGGTTAACCGTTCACCACAGGAACAACCTCTCCAGAAGCAAACCACATTTTCTGGAGCAGTTCAGTTGTAAAAGTTTAGGCTCAAAAATGCATGTAGTACAGTCTAAGAGTCTGGAGAAATCGTTTGATAAAGCAACCATGTAAGCTGGACATAGATGTCAAATACTTTTAACTTGGAGATTTAAACTGTGCACGTCGTGACTAAAGCATGGTTTATTGCGGTTTATGGAGTACAAATGCCCCCATGACACAATTACCCATGAAGGCACAGAGTCTCTGTGTGACCCCAGAGCGCTCCAGGGGGGCAGGCACCTTTCTTTGTTGCTGTTCCCCAACACCCAAATAATTATTCATGTTCAGAGACATCATCACTGGGAGAGGTGTAACCTACAGTCTTGCACTACTGGAGCATGTCCAGCCTACAATCATTCATGATGTAGAAAAAACCAAAGCTACCAGCTTTCTTCATCCTGAATGTCTCTCTGAGCTGGAAAACCACTCTGAGACAAACAGAGATGGGAGAAAAACATCCCATCCAGTTTTTTTTTGTTTTTTTTTTTTCCAGCGGGGGATATTAAGAAATAAATACAGCAGTTGAATAGGAGGTGGTGCTAAAAGAATCACTGGATGATGGGCACTGAGAGTAGAAAGCCAAGGGGAAGATGGTTGTGGAAAAGATCATCTCCATAGGATGCTCCTACCTTCATTTTTCCTTCTGGCTTTAGCACGGGTATTTGCCACCTGTGAGATGAGCATTACCATTACTCTGCTGTCTCAGAAGGTGCTGATAAGATAATCCTGTTATATTTCTGAACTGCTAAAATATGAGTTTTCTAGTCAAATGGTCATAAGTTTTCTAGTCAAAACAGCCACTGACAACAAGAAAATTGGAATAAGCCAATATATCTGGTTTTGCTACATAGACCTTTACTGAGCTCTCCATATTTCTGTCTGCTAAATGTAATAAATTTATTTCCTGATTTTTTAGGGCATTAAGAATTTTTATTGGGTTTTTTTTTTAGTAACTTATACAGTATAGCAATTGCCTAAAACAAATGGATGTAAGTGGAATAGTATCAACCATTCCTCCCTTGACCTTCAAAAATAATTGAAAAAAATAATCTCACGAGGGCAGATTTTTAAAGGATCAAGTCTGAAGACAATCAAATTACAGCAACATCACCACATCCCAATCTCTGTGTGACAGGGACTTGGGCAGGAATGCCACTGAGCATGCACAGGCCATTCCTGGGGTGACCACCCCTACAAGGCTTGGGTCCGTCTCCAGTACATATTGAATCAGAGCCTCACTAATCAGTTAAAAAGGAAGAGATCTTTTCATGTGTCTTTCTTGAAAGTCTCCTTTGAAGTGCTGATCCAGCCAGGGTCTGACCTCCATAATTTATGCAAGTACAAATTTACTTCCTTGGCATCAGTGAAGTCAATTCAGTCTTCCACTATTTATCTGATTTACTAAGATTTTTTAACTTACCAGAGTCATTCAACCTGAATAAAAGCTCTTCAAAGGACAAATGCCAATTATCATTCCCTCCTCACTGTAATTATCATGTTTGGGTGGGTTCAGGTTATACGTCCTCCTCTGCATGTGCAGCTCTTATGGAGCTGCTGATCCTCTGTGCTTCCAACACTGTCCACAGAAAAGGTAGGACAACTGCATCAAATGAAAGAGCAATGTGAGATGACGTACGAGAGAGAAACCTGTGCTGGTTTAAATTAGGAAAAGTTTTGCATTCCTTGCTGTTTCAATGAAAGTTTGGACATTCCTCCAAGAGACCTTGGAGCTACAGTTACTCCTCCTGCAGCATCTCTGTGCAGAAGAGTGTGGTCTCTCCTGCTCTGCCCAGGGGCACACCAAGGATGAGCCTGACACCAGACAGGTGAGGCACGCTCATACTGGTGCTCTGCAATCTCCTCTCTCACTGCAAAATGTTTGTGAGGTATTTAATTTATAATTTAGATTGTTTGCAGAGATGCTATAAGGCTGAAGGAAAGTCAACAGCTTGAAGTTACATCCAGCTGTTTGCTTTGCCTTGCATCTCAGCACAGCTTTTGACCCTTCTTGTGTAAACCCTGACTTCCATCAGCAGGTTTTAGTCATTTGAGGACTTTGGTGGAGCTATTGATGTGCATGAATGTTTGCAAGACCGAGTGAGGCCTTGGCTAAAAATCTCTTTAGTGCAGTTTGGAAGGTCAAGACATTAAAATACTTCCATTGAAAAATGTTAATATTTTAAACACTCACATTAAAGTAGAAGACATTTGCACCTGTCTGATTTTAAAAATTAATTTCAATAGTTATTTTGCCTATACTGTTTTCCAAAGTATAGACTCTCTGAGAATTACCCAACAAAATTTCCATGAGCTTTTCTTCTGTGTTCATTTTTATTGCTGTGTTTGCTGTTAAATGTCGTGGTTCTTTTAACATGTTTTAATTTATTCATCAGTGATTTGGAAAAAAAAAAACCCAGAACATAAAATGGAAGATACAGGTGAACAATAGATCTAAGGAAGGAAAGAGAAAGGTTCAAGTATCGTTTAGGATTTGGTTGAAAAGATCAAATCCATTATTCAGAGGACAGACCCATTGTTCTAAAGGCGAGCTGAAAACAGGCAGAATATGTATCCTGTCACTTTACAGTTAAAGGACTTGCTGGCTAGAATGTTGCCATATCAAAAAGGCTAAAAATACTGCTTTTTCCTATTCATTTTATCACAGAGCTTGTCTCCTTTCCACCTGTTTTGTGTTCTGCTCACAAGCATCCTCTGCAAAGAGTGCTCTCATGTTATGTTGAGAGAAAAGTCTCCTTAAAATGGTGGTTGTAAAACCTCCCAACACATTCTACCATGCGCATTTGCACAGAAATCATAAAAAAGAGAGGGATAATTGAGATGTTGTAAAAGAAGAATTAGAAATATTTTCTAAAATTACTTACATAGAGCCAGTAAATCATCTCTGTACTTTACAGGTGAAGAATCAAAGTATTTTATCTAGACATTAGTCAACCTGAGAAAAAGTCATTTCATAGATAACACACATGAGGGAAAAAATATGAACATTTCAAGTGTATTTCAGAGAGCAATATTCACTGGTTAGTTTAAAAGAAGGGCATCAGACAATTTAAAAAAAAATATAACTTTTTTTTTCCCATAAATAAAGATATATTTGTCACAGTTTGTATCCACCATAACTTCACAGGTGTTTCTGGAGTCCAAGGAAGTTCCAGAGCTTGCTCCCAGTTCTGCAGATGCTTCACCTCAGAGCTACACTGATGTGAGCCTTGGAAATAGGATGTATTTCAGCCAGGGAAATATGTTCATTTGAATATTCACAAGGAAAGGAATCAAAGGGTTTGCAAATACTACTGAAGTGGATGACCATATTTACTTATAAGCATGTTCCAAAACCATGTTTGGTTTTAGTCACACATCTTGAAAAACGGCTGAGAGCACTGTTCACTAAAAACCATGTAAGAGCATAACAGCCGCTTACACGGAATAGGACAAATCCTCCACATTTTTTTTAAAGAGCACTGCACTCCTCTTTTGTAGTATATTTCTATAGCATGTAGCTCATTTCCTCGTGAGGCTATCAGCAAGATAGCTATGTTGTTTTCTTTATTTATTTTTAAGGCATATAAATTGCTCTAGTAGAAATTAGCCTGAGACCAATGTGCATCACAGACACACCTCACATATACATCCCTATACCTCTTCAGTTATCAGAGCTGTCCTAGACATTAAGACTGTAAGATGTTAGATATTTCAGTTACAAAAAACACTCGGTTACATATATATATATCAAGCACGTGTTTCCCAACCATTCAGCAGTAGATGGCTTTTACAAGGGGTGGGAAATGGGCAGGCATCTGACCTGTTGTCGATGATGGCAGTTTATTCACCTCTGGCTATTTACATCCTGTTCTTCAGCTGGGGACATCAATGATCTGGTTAGCATGGATCCAGCTTTGATGAACAAGTCCTTCCATGTTTATGATTTTGTGGTGCTCACCTACGCTGTTCCATGCGGTAAGATTAAACTCTGTGCTACTTGGTTTTGCCTAAGGGAGGATTTCTGCAAAGACAGTGTTTGTACACAGACATATGAAATAGAAGAATTTCAACAAGGAATAGAAGGATCCCTCAACAATTCTCATAAAATAAACAGCTGCAGAGAGCTTTGAGGGGAAAAGAAATAGTTTATATACCAGGTATATGCTGAGGGCCCTTAATGAAGCATTTGAGAACCAGCTGATGACTGTTGCAGGCAGCCTGACTATGCAAGGGTGTTTGCAGAGAATGATCACAAGTTTTCCCTCAAACTATGTGAGATGAGATGATGACAGGTGATGGGAATTTCATGCCTTAACCACAGAAAACAGAAGCATTTGCCTTCTGATTTTTTTTAAAAAAACAATAACACAAAACAAACAAAACCTTGGGGAGCTATTTTTCAGTAACCTTGTCTTCCAGCATCCACCCAGTAGTAACTCACCAGCAAACACACCAGCTAATTAATTCTGGACACATTGTAAAAAATAAATATCAGCCAACAACCTTTTTCTGGTGACAGATTTCTGCCATTTCAGTGGTATATAAAAAGGACAGCGATGCATATCTTCGTTTCTCCAAAGCAATAGAAGGGGCCAACTCATTATACATCTTCTCCATCTTCATCCAGAGAGCAGCTGCTTGTCCTGCCCACTCCACATTCAGCAATGGCTAGCTCATAAGCTGGAGCCAATTTGGAATAAACTCTGCTAGTCAGTGCCCAAAGGCGCACGTGAAACTTGGACTGCTCTTGCACTAAAAGGGCCTGTTGCAATGGGAAGGATGGAAAGGAAAAAATCAGCATTTATTACTTTTGTCTGTTGTACAGAGGGATTCTGAAAACTTATGAGCAACATGGATTAGTCTTAGGAACTTTAAAGTTCAAGTCATTATTCATGTTCTCTTATACATTTTGTTGAGGCTCATACATTTTTTTGCAAAGCAGATGAATCTCTCTTCAAGGTTTACCCAGAGGCACAATGATCTCTGCCAGCCAGATACAGATGAGCGCTCTGAGCATCAATAATACTTACTACATCAGTTATGACTACAGAAGACAAAGTACTTATTCTAATACAGATCAAAATAAAAACCCATAGATCATAAAATTTGGTCAAGAAATCTGGTCACTGAATAAGGCAATAGCTTTGAAATATATCTGCTCCACACACAATCCTAAAATCACTCCCAAGACAGTTCAGGTTGCTAAATTGAAAGTCTCTTGTGAGTCCATAAAGATTAATGTGGTAAGCTATGTTAAATACCATTACATGCCACCGTGATTGAGTTAAGCAGCACAGCTAAAATTTGGTTATGATAGTGAAGGAAAACTAGACTATGATACAGGTGTATGGCAATTTTAATTTTAACTTTTGAAAAAATAAATTTAAACTAATTTGCTAAGGACCATTTAATGACATGGGAAATTAGTTTCCCTGAATTAACTTATTATTAAATGCTTTTGTTTAAGAGTATAGGAGCCCAACAAAGCACAAGATCTCATTGCCTGAGCTTTTCGCTACCTTTGTACGATTATATAGCAATTATACATCGCTATATAAGCCAGAGAGGGTATAAAAGGCTGTGTACAAACTGATCTGCAGCAGCTACTCTTTGGCCAGCAAAACTGCTCAAAACAGTGGTATGGGGGTCTGTGGGTAGGGCATGCTGCCCCCAGGAGAGCTTCCCTGGTGCCAGTAAGGGACATCCCACCAGTGAGGTCAAGGTCAGGGCTTGCAGGGAGCAGACAGGGCTCAGGCTGGGACCGAGCCCATGAGTAGGATGCCAGCAGTAATGTCATTGAGGGAAAAACCATGAGGCTGCTCATCTTTCATTTAGTATTTGCTTGAAAAGATCACAATTTCCATCCTGCCTTTTCACATCTCCAGTCCTCCCACCAGTTGCATTGTAGTCCAAGCAGAGTTTAGCATCCTGCACCAACATGGTTCCTACTCTGCTAAGAGTGCAAACTCTTGGAAGGAGGCTAAATTCAACAAGACAACTGGGAGCACGTCAGGTATGTGCATCTGAAACCCACAGAGACCAGCACAGAGCCCTCGTTTCAATTACAGAAGTGGTTTCAGTGAAGCCACTAGGAGCTTGCATTGAGCTGGGGCCCTAACACCACTCTGAAATGCCATCATGGGAAATACCAGGGAGCCTCTCATAACTCAAGTGGTCTCCTGATACAGGGCAGCATAAGAGCCATTCTTCACTTACACATTAGTGAAAACCCAAACACATCAATGAGACCGTTATACAGCAGAAAGGAGCTGAAATGGCAGCAGCAACCTGCTCTGAGCATCTACACACTTTGTGGCTCCAACCTGAGACACACAAGAAACACATCACGTGCGAAGGCTGGGGTCGGTGAGGGATGTGGAAAGCAGCAGAGCAGGGGGAGAAGCAGGCAGGAGATACCAGCCAAGCAACAGGAGCACTGGTAGCATCACCTACGCACAAGAAACAAGAAAATAATAAAGACAGAAAAAGATAGTGAAAAGTGGTGACTGGAAAGAGTTTTGAACTATGATCAAAGAAACCCCAACCACTTGAGCCTGGCTACATGGAGGGAATCAGCGCCTTGTGCAACCCATATAAACAGACCCGTATCACAAAGCATGACTCCATCTCAGAATTTCTCTTCCTCAGAAACCTAATTTCAGCTAAATGCTGGAGTGACAAGTGTAATAAAACTAACACTATAAAATGCATGAAGAATTTCCTTTCCCAAATATCAGATTTTAAAAGCAAAATAAACATTAATTCTCTGCTGTCCTGCCAGTGACACTGATGTGATTCACGGCTATTCAGCTGTGCAAGGCTATGCTCTTTTCTTTGAGAAAAAGAATATAAATCTTCAGATGAGCTATCAAATGGCTTTATGGTTAATTCTGTATTATTCTTGAATTTATTGCCAATGGGTGGGAGGAAAATAGGAAAATCCCACAGAAGAGGAATGGAGCAACAGACAAACTCGGAAGCTCCCCAAGGTTAATCTGAAAGAGTTTTTTTCTCATCCCTCCCATGAAACATGGCATTTTGGGGCTGATTCTGGCAATTCCTCCCAAAGTGTCCCCAGGAGCCAAACCCCACAGAGGAGCCACTGAGGGCTCTGGAAAGCATGGGGAACATGCTGGGCTGGCTTTTGCTCCCTTTTTGCCTGCTGTGCCCTAACACAGTCAGCGCAGCTCCCCTTCGAAAGCCAGAGCTCTGGTGCTCCGTGT
>JAVJGJ010000062.1:52604535-52618400 GCA_035590215.1 Microhierax caerulescens
GGGGACCCTGCTCTAGCAGGGGGTGGGACAGGGTGGGCTCCAGAGGTCCCTTCCAGCCCCCACCATGCTGCGATTCTGAGATTCTGTCTGCATTGTCCACCACAGCACAGTTCCTGGGAGCCTCATTGCATGAGGATTTCTTGAACCATTCCAGATCAGTGTCACATCAACAAGGCAGATCTCTAATGAAACAGCTTTACCCCCTCACAACATTTCTTGTTACATTAAAAACATGTTATGCCATATACATATCTGTGGCATGTACAGCCACATGCATGCATGCAAAACAGTCTTTTAAAAATATCTTTTTAAACTCTTCACAATTCTTAAGCTATCCCAACCCTTGCCTCATCTGCCTCTCTGCATTTTCCTTTTTCCTCCTTGCTCCAGTGTTTGCAGGTGATGTTATTATGTGCCAGCTTCCATGACAGGAGAAATAAAATCCTGACATCGAATATTTTCACGGAGCTTTTTTCAGGTTAAATGTAAGCAGATTTGGTACGGAGAAGCTAATCCTTTCAAGGCATATTTAGCTGTCTCCCCAAGGAGCGGATCAAGTGGTGCCGTATTTCAGAGCTCACCAATCACATTAAAAAATATTCCATTCTGCTGCGAATACCCCTAATGCCTCCCTGCATAATATGGGAGCCTAGGCAGGAATTTTGTGCATTTCCCCTCTGCTTACCATCATGAGGGGGAGTGAAGCCCATAGGAACTGCTGGATGGGGCAGGGGCACCGTGCAGGGTGTGAGTGCAGTCCCTGAAACCACCTTCTGCCCGTGGAGAAGTGGGAGAGAAAGGCACAGTTCTTGCCTGTTCAGACCAACCATTTGTGTGATAAGTTAAACAATCTGCTGAACTGTTGAGAGGAAAGACCTTGCTGTCAGTCATTTACTGCTCTAAGATAGTCTTTTTTCATGGCCAAACTGGTTGCAGGCTCTTCAGGTATATAGAGATATATTTTACTTAACTCAGAAATGTGGTTTTTTTATAAACCTGTTTAATGCTTGCTTGCTTATTCACTGTTTGTTGTTTTGGTTTTTTTTTATGACTACATCAGTTTAGAAACAGAGATATCTGAATGTAAGATGTTGCAATCAGAAATCAATTTTAGGGGCCGTGTGTGCTGAAATAATCAGGTATCTGCGTGTTCACAACCATAGCAGCAAAACACTTTGTTAATTTAAGTATTCAGTACAGATTAGTTATAGGAGACACGTAAAGATTTATTATCTCCATTTGGCCCTTTTCTGCCGCTTTGCTGAAGGCATGGGATGAGCTGCTATCTGCGAGCTCTGAATCCTCCCGATGTGCTCCTCTGGGATGGACCGAGCTCTGACCCCTCAGGGGAACAGTTCTCTGTCCCCTGGGAGTCCTTCATCTCCTGACTTTTCATTGCACCCAGACTTCAGTGAAGAGCTTTTTTTTTTTTTTTTTTTTTTTTTTGTCTGGGAGAAGGTTGTCATTTCCCACAGGAGCTGGAAGGTGATTGAGGGCTTTTTCACAAATGTTCACTTCTATTGAACCAAAATATACAACATCACGATCAAACAGGTGGACCTGGTCCCACTGCTGCACAGCATCAAGTGCTGCTTCTGGCACAGGAGATGGAAACTGGGATGGAAAGGCAGCCCTCTGGCACTGCTGGGAACTTTGTGATTTTTCCATAATTAAGTATCCTAGAAAACTGATGGGGCTCTGTGGGTCTCAAAGGAGAAACAGAGCAGTGGAAGGAGCCCAGGTGCATCTGTCTGCACTCAGATGATGCTCTACAGGACTTTGCTGGCCAAAGGCAACCAAATTACTCCCAAATACACTCTGGTACAAAAATAACCTAGCCCTGTTTTCTTTTCTCATTGAACCACACTAAAAGATTAATAAGGAAGATGGGATCTTCAGGAAAAGGGCATACAGGTTTTCTATTAAGAAGTCTATAAGCCTACCCAGATCAGCAATACCAGCAGTAATAAAACATCTTTCTGTGATCCTCACAACCGAGATTAAAGCCTTCAAGCAGTCCACAAGATTAAAGAAATTACTTCCATAAAGCATAATCTGTTACTCTTTCCAGACTTGGCTTAGCCACACAGTCAATCAGGGAAGAACATTTCCTCCTACTGAAAAAAAAATAAAAAAATAATAAAATTTTACAGCGACATTTCTTGGCAAAAAATAAGAAGTTTTAGCGATAACAAAATCCAGCTTTCTTAGACCTGGCTTCTGCAGGAAAGTGACTACAGACTGGATGTTGTAAACTACTTGTCAAACCAAGCCCAGGGTCAGCTCAGTCCCTGCCTTCTGGTTTCTGTTGCAAGGTGGAGGAGTCCCTCTCCCAGCATCCTGGGATACCTCATTCCACTCACATCACATCAGACTGCACCGTGCTGAGCATGCATTAGATCACAAACTCTACACTTCATAACCAGCTACAGAGAAAAATAATTTTTCTGGCCTGAAACAAATTTCAGTCTGACTGAAATGTCACTGATTTGACTGAAAGAGCAAGAAATCTACCTGGAGAGGCTTTCAGGCAACCTCAAACCAGATCGTGCTTTCCTCCTTTAGCCATGTGTGTACAAGGTATACCAAAAGCCTTCTCCAAGCCACCACTTTTCACCCAGCTCTGCCCCTGGACATCAGCCACTGCCCGGGAGCTGAGCAGCCACCACTGCTGCCCTTACATTATGGCTTCCACAGGGCAAGGGCCAGAACTGGAGCAGGATTGAAAACAAACCAAAGATTAAATATTTTTTCTGAAGGTTATTAGAAAAATTAATGCTAGTGCACAAACTTGTTGAATTAGTACCCAAGTTAATTGGGGACTGGATAATTGTACGTTTTCTGTATACATAGTTTGTTATATATATTATGTAGATGAATAATAATGCAATAATATTTCTTCTATTCCTAAACAGCAAACTCACTGTTAATTCAGTTTTAATAAAAAATGTAATTTATAAAAGTGTTATCTGAATAAGCAGCCTGCCTGCCCGCACCGATGCTCACCAGGAGAGCAGCATCTGCCAGCCCAGCCACAGCAGCTGCATCCCACATCATCCCTGTCACTGCCACAGAAGGAGACACGCAGAAAGGCAGCAGGAGCGCCCAGGAAGGAGGGGTCAGGGCTGCCAGCAGTCAAAATACAGATTTTGAACATACCTTTCATCCACACCTGGAAATGTCTGAATTTAGGCTTGGATTTGGTGGGGCTCCAAAGCCTGCCATAAAATGCTGTGTCCTATAGGGGAATTTTTAGTTGGAGAGAAGAACCGAATCCCCTGGTTTTGCAAAGCTGCTTTGCCTCGCCCTTCGTGCAACCTACCATTTCAACCAGAATTGCATGGCTTCAAACATCTCTGCTATTGGGTTTTGATGCTTTTAAATTATTGCAGCAAAGTTGACCAAGGAAAAAAAAGAGGGAGACCAGGCACCAAAGAGCAGCCTGAACCTGAAAAGCCAAGAGGGAAGGAGCAGTGATGCTGCTGGCCCCATCCAGCACAGGGCATGCCTCTGGCTGAGACATCGCCAGTGTTAAAGGCAAATTAAATGCACATTAGGAGGAATCTCAAGATTTTCGACAAAAGCTTATGGTGGAGTGATGCAGGGCAAGCTGCTTCACTTAATATATGATTACAAGTATTGCAGAGGGATGGAAACTTCTATTTGACAAAATTATTGCAGGAGTAAAAGACACTGGGGAGCCAGCTCAGCTGGGAGGGATCGCGTTGGATAGGAGCGATGTAGATGGTAATGGAGTTTTGGCTTCGCTAAGTGACGCGATGTCAATAAAAATGGGCGTTGCAGGAGAGCGATGCAAAGTTTAACAGCCGAAGTGTTGAAAAACCCTTTCCTGGTCCATGGGGATGCTTCCTCTGCCTGGTTCGGCAGGAGTTCATGGTACCAACTTCCAGGGGAAGCCAGGAGGTGAACCTGCACCAAGGAGACTTTCTATGTATGCTAAGATAGAAAAAACAAAAAAATAATAATTTGAGTAGGTGAGAGAGGATAACAGGTGCTGTGCGCACGGAGAGCAGGGGCTCAGCTCACCCCTTCGTTGTCAGGAGCAAGGGAACTGAAATTTCCAACTGGAAACCACAGTCCAAGTGAAATGAGAACTAGCATCTTAAAACCAGGGATTTTTTTCCTGGGAGGGTGACACTTGCCCACCCTGGGAGAGTGTGGAGAGGATCACAGGCAACAGCTGTAGGAATCAGCACATCTCCATCGGTCTCCACTTTACCTCCCTGGTTAATTGGTTGTAACAGCGGCTATTCCTTTCCTGGAATAAATGAGGTGTCACTTTTTTGGGACAGTGCTGTGAGAGCAGCTGTGTACTCATCCTCCCAGCATCAGCCAGAAAAAAATAGCTCTGAAAGGGCTATAGGAATGGAGTCTAAAGGCTAAACTTAATTTGGCTTGTGCCTCCATTGTCCTCCTCAGCTGTAAACTTTTCCCCAAGCACATTTTTGTTTGACATTTGACTATTTCCAAGCCACACAGTCAAACAGCCCACCAGAGTAGGTGACTGCAAATGTCCCAGAGGTGCTGGGTATGTGCTGCTGGTGAGGTGTCAGGTTTTTATCAGTGAGTGTTGCTCCTCAGAGCACTCACACAAGAAAGGGCAGAGGGGAATGCCTGATGCCACATTCAGTCCTTGCCTTCTGCACAACCAATTCTCCCTTGCTTGCCAGAGATGTGAAATCTTTGCCAGTTATGTTTGCAAATGTAAATAATCGTTCGCAGCACACCATTTCCAAGGTTCTTCAAGCATATGTCGACTACAGCAATATGAGAAACGTGCTCAGGCAATAACACAGGACATGGCAGATCCCTCTTCTACATGGCAGATTGTGGTAGAACACCTCAGCATCGTGGCGGAGGGGATGATGCCCTGCAGAAGTTCTCCCAGGGCAGCAGCACATCATCCAGGAGAAACAGTATAGAGCTGGGTGGCCAAAACCTTGGGAGACCCCTGCAAGGGCACCTGTCTGCATGTGGGAAATGCAGACTTCCCCTATTAACAGAATGGTGAGCAGTTTCTTGGCTAGAGCTCTTTCTCTCAAAGAACAAAAGTAGCTTAAATGGCAAGTGTAGAAAGACCTTGCTCATTAAATGGGTTTATTATTTCCTGAGCTCTGTTTAATCACCCTTTTAAAGCCTCTGCTTGCTAATTGAACGCTTCCCTTTTTATCAGGAGGTAAAAGGAACAAGGAGTTGTTGGAAATGGTTGATTATACACACGTTAAGTACGCTGGGTTGCTTAACGACTCTGGTAGATGAGAAATTTATATTTACCCTAAACCAATCAGCTGTTTCGTTATCCCTGTTTTCTGGGGACTTTCCACAATTCCCTTTGCCAAAGCCCTTATGCATGAAATGAGCTCCTCGTGACTATCAGCTACTTGTGGTGGCTGCACCTCGAGAACACCCAGCACCATGCAAACATGCATCCCAGTGTGCCTGTGTCCACACAGGTGACAGACAGCACGGCAGTGACAACTGCAGCAAGCCAAGAGCATAGGGCAAAAGCAGGATGTCCGACACTGATGTGGCTGGGGCATTTCTCCATGGCTGAGGTTTGATACTTATGGCCTTATGGTATGTTTAAACCTATGCAACAGGGAGCTCACTTTGTCTCCACCTCTAAGCAGCCATATGTAGAGAACATCACCAGGGACTGAATGAGAAAACCACAAACATTTGGCCAGTATACCCATAGCGTTCAGAAGTATTTGTGCTCTGACCATGTTCCTTCCCTGTTTTATTTGCTCCAAGGATATTTGTGTGAATTCATCTATATAATTGTTTGGGAAAAAAAATAATCCAAAAGTTCCAAGCATGTAATATTGCTAGAAAAGAAATTTTAAGGTCATTTACACAAGCACTGCCATCAAAAATGTGCTTTCATTTCCAAGCAGCATCATCTCTGTAACACTTGACGGCTGCTCAGCTCCCCTTGCAATGACCAAGAGAGGGAAACCAAATCCAAAATCTGAGTAATTGCAGCTTTGAGAGCTACCGAAGACATCCATAGGGCAGCCATGGCATGGCTAATGAAATGCAAGCTTAGCCAGGGCAGCGTATGGGCAGAGAAGGCAACATGGGCACAACAGGCGCCTGCCGAGCCAGCGTGAACCCCACCAGCACACCGGCACCCTGCCCTGCCCTGCCCCAGCCTCCTAGAGGAGATCTTGCCTTGAACTACTGAAGGAAAATACTTTTCTAGCACATCATGGAAGAGAAATTAGCTAAAAATGTGTCTCATTCCAAGGAAAGTCCTCACGCCCTGCACTGCATTTCTTTAAAAAACAATACCGGACTCTTTTCTTGCTAAAAATATTTTGATTGCAAAGGCAATTCACTGCCTATGTTTTTGAAAATTAAGTATGGAAACCAAAGCAGACATGCTGCAATAAGGAGTGATATTTGGGATGGAGGACTAACTTCGAGGGACAGGGAAGGGAGCAGGAAAAGTAGCTCCTTTGCAATAGCGTCAATAATTTGTATTTGTCAGTAGAGTGCAGCAATAGACACAGAGCTGCAGGCTTGGGCATCCCTTTGCACCGCTGTCACCACAGTAGGGCTCCTAAATCAAGCCCAGATATAATTCCATATAGATATATGGAATTATATATTTTATATTATAAAATATAATTTCTTTTATAAGAAAGGATGCTCCGTACCTGGGCTGCAGATACCAACACAGCCAAGGGACGTCAGCAGGATTTATAAGAGATTTACCAGTGGTGGAGAGCAGTTTGGAAGGAGCTGGCTTTGCTAAATAGCTAGGCAGTTTGAGAACAAAGTATCCCTATTTTTATTCCCCAAGCATAAATTATCAGTTATAACACATAATTGCCGGGAGAGAGAGAGGAAAACAAAAGTTAAATGAGCTAAACTGTAAACACAGACACTTTTCAAAAAAGATAAGTGTGAAGTAAGTGAACCAAAACTGGCTTAAACACAGGGGAGAGCGGATAATCGAGTCCAGGAATTAAAGTGAAAAAACAGGAGATGCAGTTTAGAAGGACGTCTATCAAGCAGCATACCAAAAGATCAGGAAAGTCAAGTCAAGGATAATCCGATCCCAGCAGGATTTGCGCAAAGTGCTGTTCTCCGACTACAAACACTCTGCTTGGGCCTATTTACAATTTACTGTTATTTTGGCTTGATGATAAATGCTGTCACTCTTTCCTCCACAGTGATGGGTTTCAGACGAGCTGTGGAAGAGCGGGAACTTGCGGTGGGTTATGATGGACTGACCAGATGCTTTTGTATAGTGAGAACCTGCCCTGAGCAGACGCAGGTACCCACCAGCTTCTAGCCACCTGCCAACAGTTTGTCCAACACCAACACAGATTTCAGCTCCTTCAGTCTTTAAACTGAATTATACATTTACTGGGGGTACCTAGGCTTTGCAGCATTGACAACAATATAGGAAATGGAGACCAAAAGACACCACCAATAAGATATAACTGGACCCCCCATTCCTGCCGTGGGTTCAGAGCAGCAGGGCACATGCTCTTGTTTCCCTGCGTTGCTTCTGCTGTTCTTAATGCACTGCTGCAGCTAGTCTAGGAGCGTTCTGAGTGGAGAAGGAAGCAGAGGAGATGGTAGAGGTAATATTAATTTTTCTGCTAGTCTCCATAAAGCAGTATGATTTCCAATTTGTAGCATTCATTTTCAAGTGTATTGCTTTGACAAGGCTGTACCCACAAGCTAATGCATTGCAGGTGGAGCTTGTGCTGGATTGCAAAACGGTTTTACACCAGCCTGAGCTCAGCAGGGGACTGGGCCACGAGCTAGATGTTTTTTATATTTGCTGTTTTGGAAGAGCTTTGGCATTTGGCTGTATGTGTTTCATTGCAGCAGCTGTGCCAGCAAGTGCTTGGGGCAAGGTGCAGAGCCCCAGCACATGCTTTTTCCAACAGCAAGGGCATGCAGCTCTGCTGCGATCGGTTATGGGGAGATGAACCTATTTAGGGCCTTCCAGCACCCAGGTTCATATGGGATGTGCACTTCCATGGGCAGGGCTCAGCCAGCTCATCACCTGGAGCTGCACTCTGTGTTACAGGGTCCTCTGCTAACACTACTGCTGCTAAATGACATGCTGGTTTGCAAAATAATTTGCTTAAAGGCAAAAAAAGTCAGCCCAGAGAAGAGTAGAAAATTCAGGCATGCCCGGGCAAAATACCGGTGTGCAGCCCAATGGCCACATTGAAAAATGGAGGGTCTCTACTTCCAAGGGTTCAACAGGCAGCGTGCCCGGAGACCCCAGCCCCTCTGCAAACTGAATCACAGCCTTAGCCTCCAGAGAGGGAAAAGCAGCAGCATGGGGAAACAGGTTATTTCTTAAAGACTTTGGAAACGCATAACTGCCTCCAGCCACTTGCTTAGCAAAGAGGTGGCTCAGGCAGTGTACGCTCCCTGCTCCACGTTTTCACCTGCTGAGGGGGGCAGTGAAGCCAGGACCAAGCCCACTTGTTCTTGTTAACAGTGTAAGCCTGGAGTTGGTGGCTGGGGGGATGCACAACCCCACAACATAAGCCAAAGGGAGCCATCCATTACTGGGGTTCTTCTTGTTTTTCAGGCACTCCTAATGCAGTGTTGCTGAGGTTATACTGTCAGTAGCACTTCTGCCTGTCCTTCAGGCTTAACATGCATTCGAGTGATTCTTCTCCCTCCCAGTCCCTGAGTAGCTGATTTTCTGTGGCTGAGTAGAAGAGCACCTTGTTTAATGAAAACCTGGGAACATTTCCTTAAATTGCTGGGAAGATGCAGGGATGCAGTGCTAGGGTATACTGTATATTTTCTTATTAAAAGCATCATGTCAGAAGTACAAGGAAGAACTAGAGCTATTGCATATTTCATATTAGACTACCCTTAGCAGCATGCAAGACAGCCAGGAAGATTGCTTCAGGAATTATTCTGGCTGTGGAACATCAACTAAAGGTGGCTCAATTTATTATTTTTTTTAAAACTTTGGAGTGATGTCACTATATTAATATATATATGATATATATATCATATATTCATTTGCTGTAAAGTAGGTGTCAGACTCTAGCTATAAACCCAACACATGGGCTAGGTAATTACCGTTACTCACAGTAGCAGCTAAGACCATTTAATAAAGTATATATATTTAGCATAGCAGTCAGAATAAATATTTGTTTATAGAAATAGAAATAAAACCCATGTGCAAAACCATCTGCTTCTGACATTACTGTCAGAAGGAACTGAGTTACTACCAGCCACCGAACCATCAGCTTTACCAAGGGTTTGCATCGGTGCAATTGAAATTACCAAGGGTGTCAGCCGCAGCAGGTTCTCCAGTTGTTTTACTTCTTTGCTGGGCTTTTTTTAATTTAACTGGGAATCAGTCTGGAGCTGGATGGACTAAAAAACCCCAGTGTTTCTGATTCCCTTGGACCAAAATCAGTTTTTTACTGGGCTTCCTGCAGCCGGTTCCCCTGGCAGCCCTCGGGGATGCTGATATGAGAGTGGGGCCCTTGATGCCCCACTGCCTGCCTGCCCACTGCAAGACAGTCTGCTAAATACACATCCAAGAGCCACTGAGAGCAAATAAGTGAAATGCAAAATATAATGTCTTCTCTGTGGGAGTATTATGGACAGACTGGTGAAGAAAAACGTACCATCCTGTCTGCTGCTTCAAAATAACTATGTTAAGGAAAGTACCAAAACCCCCACCTCCCCCTTATTCTGTCCAACACTACCAAATACCTGTTGGAAAACATGATTTTATCACCATGAAGGTTTTATCATGGAAAGATAATCACAAGCTACTTATACAGGCCAAGAAATAGCTGACAACTCCACTGAGTGTAATAAAATTCTTTCTTCTCACAGTTAAAGTCTAACAACAGAGATTAAAGACATCCAGAAACACGGGCAGAAATCTAGAAACTTGTTTTTCATGCCAAGAGACTTGCTGCCCAAAGCCCCGAGGAAGAGAAGTGTGACTGGCTTCAGGAGGAGCGGTGGGATCCCGCCTCAGCAGAACAATCTGGATTTGTGATGGCTGGTGGTGACGGCAGCCACCGGTGCTGGGATGAATAAATCAGCGCTGGGATGTAAACCCGCAATTCCTTCTTCTGAACGCATTTCAGCTTACTTATGGCATTCTGCATAATTTGTATTATAATTCCCAGCATATAAAGTAAACAATCTTACGACTTTTTTGTTTTGTTTTTCCCTAGTATCTCTCCTGTGGCAAAACTTTACTCCTAACAGACAAATGCAGAATACTTAATGAGATCAGCAAAGTGGAGAGGAAAAAGTCACCTTTTCTCCTCCCAGTCTTCACTTCAGAGAACACCACACAGAAAATTCCCCGTTCATGGTGCAGGCGAACCCCACGTGGGTGCCCAGAAGAGTTGCTCTGTCACTGCTTGGCTTTGGTGTCACGCTGTGAAACCCATGAAGTCTACAAGCTCAAGGGAGTGTCACAGGTCCTCACTTTTCCTTTTAACATTTTCCTACTCACAATTCAATAAATGCCCTGCTGTAGTTCAGATGTATGAATAACACCTAATGCCAGCACCAACTTCGAGATCCTCAGCAGTTAAAAGACTTATTTCCACATTGACGCCATGACATATGCCAGCTTCGCCCCCAGCCAGAGCGTGTCCTTACCTGCATCGTGTACTTTGAGCCACAGGCACGTGCACGTGAATTACTTGTACATCACATCACCGGGGCAGTCCCACCACCTCTGTGCACATGGCTATGGGGTGTGAGTCAAGTAGTGCCCATGCCAATATCTCCAGCATTGCTGAGCTACTCCTTCTGCAGGACTGTTGCCAACTAATCCCATGCAAGAGCTGCTTGCCCAAGTTTTATTTACCTATGCAAGGAGATATGTAGTGATCGTTGACTGTTGGGAGGTGCTGAAACTGGGCTGAAGTGCCTTGAAGCAGATCCTGAGAAAAAAACCGTGACACCACTGACTACCTTAGCAGAGGCAGGTGTGCAAGCACCAAACTTCCAAGGGGTCAGGAACAGACAGGAGCAGCCCGGGGAGCTTGGCTGGTCCCCTGCACCCCATGGCTCAGCAAAGAGTGAATCACACTCTGCCACGAGAGAAAGATGCCAGTTATCCAGGCAAAAAATAATGGAAACAGGGGATTCATTAAATTGCCTGATGGCATTGCCAAAATGAAATTTTAAAATCATAAAGCATAAGCTCTGATTTTTATTTTTTTTTTATTTTTTTTTTTTGTGACACAGAAATTCCCCATGGAAGCCACCCTTAGCCAGCTGGCCAGTATTGCTTGCCTCTCCTTCCCCTGCCATTTTACCTGAGCCCCATGTAGCCACACCAGCAGCAACTCTCCCGTGCAAGGGATGAGGAAGACCCTTTGTCAAGTTATAATTCAGTCAGTTTGCGTTTTATTCATTGTACTATATTTTGGAAGTTTTGCTGAATTTTTTAGAAAAACAAGAATTAAAAGAAAAAGCTACTCATGTAATCCATGGAAACAGCGAGCAGAATATTCATGCTCTTCATTTCAGTATGGAAATTTGTAGTTTGCATTTTAAAAAAAAATATTAAAAGTCAAACCAGATTTTTTTATATAATTGCCTAAAGCAAATACTTTAATTTTAAAGCAGCACACTGATCCGCTTTTTCCAAAGCAACCTCAGGCAATAGAGATTTTGGTGTAACAATTTCAAAAGTTGACATGCTAACAAACTCTCTTTGTTCATAGCAACTGCAGGGACTTTAGCAACCTAAAGTGATGGCAGAGACTTGAAAGATTTAATAATTTTTAATTGGCCCATGTTTGCACAAATTGGCACTGACAAAAGTATTATCTGTAGAGCGCATCTGCCACCCATAATTCTCCTCCGTGAAAAGCCAAAGGCCCTGCTGGTGTGCTTCATCTGTGCTTGCCTGCTCTAAAGGTCAGGAGCACAGAGATGATCAGTTCTGCTTTACTGAGACCTTTCCTTGCTCATCAACAATGGCAATTTATTACTCACTCAACCAATACTCACCTAAGTGATTGTGATACCAAGAAACTACCTGTATTTTCAAGTCAGCAGCATTCGGCTGCTGCAGGGTATAAGTGAGAGCAGCCAGACCTGCACCTGTGCGAGAGGCTCAAAACATGACCTCCCCCACACATTAGCTGCAGGGCATTTTGCAGACCATGGAGGCATGCCCTGCGTACACAGATCCTGCTCCAGGGCCACTGGATAGTCAGCGGAAAGGCTCAGCAGTGAATTTAGACACGCTGAGCATCCACATGTCCTTGAGAAGGAAAAGGCAAAGACACCTTCTCCCACATGGCCTGCAGACCTGAGCCACCACTGTCCCTGAAGGTCATCAGGACAACTGCATGAATGGAAAGTTATCTTGGGGAAAAACGTTACAGCATCCCTTGTAAGTGACTGCTTTAGGGCCAGAATAATACATGGAGATTGCGAGGGCTGAAACATTTGCTTAGAAACAGAGAACTGTTTCAGTTGGAAAAGACCTCTAATATCATCAAATCTAGCCGTTAGCCCAGCACTGCCAAGCCCACCACCAACTCACATCCCTAAGCACCGCATCTATGTCACAGCACTCTCAAAACTAGCCGGCTGCAACAAGGCTGTTACCATCACATTCCAGGTTAACTTCAATAAGCAGTTCCTGCACCTTGCCCCAGCATGGCCACCAACCCCCACAACATTTCAACAGTTCATCTACTGTCCGGGCTGTTTCTTCATACTCTTCAGGCCAGCCCACCCTGCTTCTTCCCTCCGCTGCATCCTTCTCCTTGTCTCTCCTCCATCCAGGGCACTCTCTCTCCTACCCCTAACTTCTTCCAGGTCTCTCTTCATCCAGTACCCCTCTTCCATACCCCTTAGAGCTACTTAAACTACTTAGCAGAACCAGCCACAGCTGCACCTCATCCACATCAGCCAATCCCCCCTTACCCCCCCAAGCCAGCCCATAGCTGTATATTATCAACATTAACTAACCCAGCTTCATACCTCTACAATTTCTCTACACATCTACAACACACATTTTAAATACCCCCAGAGGTGGTGACCCTATCGCTGCCCTGGGCAGCCTATTCCAGTGCTTGACAGCCCTTTCAGTGGCTTTGGTGTTGGTTTTTTTTGTTGCTGTTGTTGTTGTTGTTTGTTTTTTGTTTTGTTTTGGTAATGTCCAATCTAAACCTCGCCATTGAAAAGCAGCAGAGGGTGAGTGTTTGCTTTGTACCATTATTGCAGATACCATGCAGATACTCAAAGAAGCAGAAGTGCCAGCCCCACCATTGCTGCAGGCAGTTATGATGCTCCAATGTCAAATAAAGGTTTTCGAGGCTGCTTTTGGGCTGTTCCCCTACTCAGCATGGAGCATGCAGACTGCCTGAGGGGTACAGTCTCCAAAACAAATCTCTAGGATAAATACAGACTGACTACATCATCTCTCTTACATGTGCTGTATTCAGCTGCGCATGTTTGCAGTTACCAGGTGGTTATATATTTGGTCTTGCATAATGAGAAGTAATGAAAATTATTTAATCATTCCTGTAAGGAAGCCAAATATCCATTAAACTTGTGGCTTTTCTAATAGAGGAAAGAGAAGAATTTATAACTTGCAAGAATTAAACACCATAAGGACCTCTCATAAGACAGTATCCCATCCCAGGAGATAGGTACTGCAGGTGACAAGCAATAACTGCCCCCACTACTCACTTATAGTTAATTAAACACAAAGAAAACCAACTTGGGAATATATTTTTTCAGGATTATTTTTTCCCATTGTCCTGATTTCAGCTGGGATAGGGTTAATTTTCTTCTTACTAGCTGGTGCAGGGCTGTGTTTTGGCTCTGATGTGAGAACAAGG